>JABWTJ010000726.1:0-62500 GCA_016801875.1 Solanum sitiens
AACAACGAAATGATGAAACCCTAGAAGGGTTAAGTAAGGGTATGAAACACACCAATGGCCAAGTATATTGGCATATGATAAAATGAACATTCACGTAAAATGAGGTGAGTAAATATGAAGAGTAAATGTGATAATGACAATGAATGTGGTGACAACATGATATGAGGCTAATGCTAATTATGAGAGCAATCTCAAATGAGCCTAAGTAAAGGTTACCAAAACGTACTCACCTATGAGAGTGTAAGATAATGAAGAGACTAGTCTCTATGAACACTCTAATGAAAGTATTGAGATTAACAAACTTAATACTAATGATGAGATGAGAAATCATCTAATGAGCTATGATGTCCTCATACTAGAAGCCAACTTCCATGACGTATTAGTTGAATGAAATGGAACTTTATACTGAGCACCGATAGACTAGTTATGAGCGGTGATGCCTTCTTTCGGGAAGGGCGGAGGTTCACGTAACTCTCATTAGATGAGACTGTCCGGCTTGCCGGGTATGGGTCTCCTTATATCTCCTGCACTTCGAACCTATACTACCAATATAGGGATCTTGCGGGGTTAAATTCCCATGTACGCTAGCATGTTTTGGATCACCTTGGCCGGTGACTCCACCTCTTTTCGGTGTGGGTGAGACACTGAATTTCATGATGCTCACATGATCTATGTCGGTTAAAGTTAAAGTTCCCAAAGAATGAATGAGGCCAGCCTCAAATGAAGCACATAATGAAATGAATGATACCAAAGGTATTAGGACAGGATAATCAAAAGGTGAGTTAGACTCAGGTAATGACATTAGGTTATTCTTGATCATTGCACAGCAAACCCGATGAAAGTCTTAAACTATATGATCACACGTATGAATGAATGAAGAAAACTCTCTGTTATCTAATGAAGACTCCCTAGTTGAGGTCCCATATGTTGAGCCCTCATTTTGGAAAGTCTTAATGTCAAGTCCATGATTCCAAGGTCTCATGGCATATGAATGAATGATATGAAAGAAGCTATGTGTTATATGTTATGTTCTATGATATGAGATATATGTATGATGTTATGTGCTGTGTGGAATATGATACGTATGATGATGCATGTTACTCTCATGGCATGACTTTCCTAATCCAAATTTGGAAAGCTCACTGACTTTCCTAATCCTAATTTGGCAAGTCCACTGACTTGACTTCCAAAAATCATGTTGTTAGGAAAGAGCTGTTCTTTCTCATGCATGTCCTTGGTGTGTGCTTGCATATACCCATACTTAGTACAAGTGTGTACTAACCCTATACAACTATACTATTTTTAGGTGCAGGCACAGGTGGACGATAGAGCTACAGGATCATTGTTGTAGTTATCCGGACGTCCAGCATTCATCCGGAGTTGATAGGTCATCATGCTTTCGAGGATGCTACTGTTTTATATTCTAGCTTAGTTTTAGAGTTGAGCTAGTGGAGCATGTTCCACTAGTATTTCTTTTCTGTTTTTATTCAGACTTTGTATTGTTGCCATTTTGGCAATTATACACTTAATACTTATTGGACTATTTCTTTCAGTTGATTATTTCTTAATGTTAGATGGTTTATGGTGAACAATTATGAAATGATAAGAATGTTTAACAAGTATGTTAAGAAACAAAAATTTCCAAATTTTCCGCTAAACTTAACCTAGATGAAGTAAGAATGACGTAAGTAGGCTTGTATGCGACCTCTGAGAGGTCAACGACGCCGGTCTCATCTGGGGTCTAGATTCTAGTCGTGACAAAGTTGGTATCAGAGCACTAGGTTAAATTTCAATAATAATGAGTTCACATCAACCAAATTGAGTAGTTTCTAAGTCATGGTAGTGAAGTGCACCACTAACCTGGATTAGAGACTGCATGATGCATAGGAAAACTTCCCTTTTTGTGAACTTATCGTGCTTTTCCTAATGACTAATTTCTTGGTGTTATGAGCGTTTCTAACATCAATCTTTGTTGTTTTCAGAGAATGAATACTAGGAGGACTATTGGTCAGAGGAGAGGAGGTGCAGCAGCTGGGCCAATCAGGTTCCACCCCAGGCTCTAGCTGAAGGAGTGGCTGTGCCAGTTAACCCAGCTGGGTTGACTGATGCTGAGGTGAGGGCATCTCTGGCCCAGATGGCACAGGCCATTACTATGCAGGCCCAGTCTATGACTGCTCAGGTCAACCGACAGGATGTTCAGAAGGAGAACCCATCAGTTCGTAGCATGGCTGACAGGCTGAGGGATTTCACGAGGATGAATCCTCCCATTTTCACAGGGTCTAGGACTGCAGAGGATCCCCATGAGTTTGTGGATGAGTTGCATAAGATTCTGGTGGCTATGGGGGCCACAAATACTGAGAAGGCTGAGCTGGCTTCCTATCAGCTCAATGATGTTGCACAAACTTGGTGCAAGATGTGGCAACATAGCCGAGTTTTGGGTGGATTTCCAGTCACTCGGGAGCTGTTCAAGACAGCATTTCTGGAGAGATTCTTTCCCAGAGAGATGAGGGAAGCCAAGGTTGAGGAGTTCATCAACCTTAAACAAGGCTCTATGACAGTTAGGGAGTATTCCCTGAAGTTTGTTAAGCTATCAAGGTATGTTACTTTCCTTAATATCTAATAGCAAAGATGAGATGAGTACTGAAATTTGTTAAATTATCCAGGTATGCTACTTCCCTTGTGTCTAACAGCAGGGATGAGATGAGCAGGTTCCTCACAGGAATCAATGGAGATCTAGAGGAGGAGTGTCGGTCTGCGATGCTTCATGATAATATGGACCTCTCCAGGTTGATGGTGCATGTCCAGCAGGTAGAGGACAGCCGTAAAAAGAGGGGTGTTCGTGATGCTAGGAGGCCTAAGCCTCAAGATCAGGCAGGTCCTAGCCATAGAGGACACAGAAACAATTTTAGCGTCCGTGAGCAGCCCAGGTTCAAGAAGGGGCAGCAGATTTCTGGGAACTCAAACTTTTCAGATGAGTACAACACCAAGAGGAGGCAGACCTGAGCCCAAGAAGGGCAATGGAGGTGAGATACAGCGTCCTAAAAAGAATTGTGCTAAGTGTGGCCGAGCTCATAGTGGAGAGTGCAGACAGGGCACTAATGCCTGCTTCAGTTGCGGTAAGAGTGGACACATGGTTAGAGATTGCCCACAAAATAGGGGTCAGGATGGAGGTAATGCTCAGCCTAGGCTTAATCAACAGGGTGCAGCAGCAGCCGAGCCTCCTAAGAGGAATAGATTCTATGCCCTGAAGGACAGGGAGGAGCAGGAGAAGTCCGTTGATGTGATCACAGGTATGCTGCAAGTATTCTCAACTTCTATTTATGCTTTAATTGATCCAGGGTCTACGCTTTCCTTTGTAACTCCTTTGCTTGCTCTCACTTTTGAGATATTACCTAAAGTTCTGCATGATCCTATAGTTGTTAGTACACCTTTAGGAGAAAATGTAAGAACTGATAGAGTATACAAGGGTTGCCCAATAGTGATAAGTGGTAAGACTATGTGTGCAGACTTGGTTGAGTTACCCATGCATGATTTTGATGTTATTCTTGGCATGGACTGGCTTCACAGTTGTTATGCTTGCTTGGACTGTCGTACTACAGTGGTGAGATTTCGTTTCCCTAATGAAGAGGAGCTAGTCTGGAAGGGGTACAACTCGAGTCGTCCTAACCTCTTGATTTCGAACCTCAAGGCCAATAAAATGATGTCCAAGGGGTTATTGTGTCATTTTGTGAGTTTTAATGATCTAGATCATGAAATTCCTTCCATAGACTCAGTGCCTGTAGTGAATGAGTTCATAGATGTGTTTCCTGATGATTTGCCTGGAGTCCCTCCCCCTCGAGAGATTGATTTTGGTATCGACTTAGAACCCGATACTAAACCAATTTTAATTCCTCCTTACAGAATGGCTCCATCTGAACTCAAAGAGTTGAAGCTACAATTAAAAAATCTCACTGACAAGGGTTTCATTCAGCCGAGCATATCCCCTTGGGGCGCTCCAGTGTTGTTTGTGAAAAAGAAAGATGGAACCCTTAGAATTCGTATCGATTATCAGCAGCTCAACAAAGTCACTATAAAGAATAAGTATCCACATCCCAGAATAGATGATTTGTTCGATCATCTCCAAGGGTCTAGTTTCTTTTCAAAAATTGATCTTCGTTCAGGGTACCATCAGCTTACGGTTAGGGATGGAGATATCCGAAAGACAGCCTTTCGTACCCGCTATGGTCACTATGAGTTTCTAGTCATGTCATTTGTTCTCATGAATGCACCTGCTGCATTTTTGGATCTAATGAACATGGTCTTCCGTGAATACCTTGACTCTTTTGTCATAGTATTCATTGATGACATTCTCATCTACTCTAAGACCAAGGAAGAGCATGAACATCATTTGAGACTAACCTTGCAGGTACTTAGACAACATCAGTTGTATGCCAAATTCAGCAAATGTGAATTCTGGCTGAGATCAGTGACCTTCCTGGGTCATGTTGTGTCCGATCAGGGCGTGGAGGTGGATCCCAGGAAGACTGAGACTATGAAGAACTGGCCAAAGCCTCTTACTCCCACTGATATCCATAGCTTTTTCGGATTGGCTGGTTACTACCGCAGGTTTGTGGAGGGCTTTTCTTCCATTGCTGCCCCATTGGCAGCTTTGACTAAGAAGAAAGCCAAGTTTAAGTGGACGGAGACTTGTGAGAGGAGTTTCCAGGAGCTCAAGGACAGACTCACTTCAGCAACGGTGCTTACTTTGCCTAAGTGTGGTAAGAATTACACTGTTTACTGTGATGCATCTACGGTTGGTTTGGGTTGTGTTCTTTTGCAGGTTGGTAAGGTGATAGTCTATACGTCCAGACAGCTCAAGGTTCATGAGAAGAATAATCCCACTCATGACCTGGAGTTGGCAGCTGTGGTGTTTGCACTGAAGCTGTGGAGGCACTACTTGTATGGAGTGTATGTGGATGTATTCACAGACCACAAGAGTCTCCAGTATGTGTTCACTCAGAGGGAGTTGAATCTACGTCAGCGGAGATGGTTGGAGCTGTTGAAGGATTATGACATGAATGTGCACTACCATCCAGGTAAGGCTAATGTTGTAGATGATGCTTTGAGCAGGATTAGCATGGGAAGTACAACCCACGTTGAGGATGAGAAGAAGGAGCTGGTGAAAGAGGTACACTGACTGGCCAGACTGGGTGTGCGATTGGTTGACTCTACTAGTGGGGATGTTTCAGTTCATCCTAGTTCTGAATCATCCTTGGTAGTTGAAGTCAAGCAGGGTCAGCATTTAGATCCTATGTTGATGGAGCTGAAGGACTCAGTGCTGATGAAGATGAATGAGTCTTTCGCTTTGGGAGGTGATGGCATACTTAGGTATCAGGACAGGCTGTGTGTACCAGATGTGGATGATTTGCGGACCAGGATTGTTGCAGAGGCCCATGGTTCCAGATATTCCATACATCCAGGTTCCACCAAGATGTACCATGATCTTAAGCAGATTTATTGCTGTGATGGCATGAAGAAGGACATTGCAGAATATGTGGCCAAGTGTCCTTATTGTTAGCAGGTCAAGACATAGCATCTTAAGCCTGGCGGTCTGACTCAGATTATTGAGGTTCCGACTTGGAAGTGAGAGCCCATTAATATGGACTTCGTGGTTGGTCTTCCAAGGACTAGGAGGCAGCATGACTCCATATGGGTTATTGTGGACAGATTGACTAAGTCTGCCCACATTATCCCTGTGAAGTCTACTTACAAAGCCGAGGATAATGCGAGACTTTACATTGATGAGATTGTGAGATTGCATGAGATTCCCTTGTCTATCATTTCAGATAGAGGAGCTCAGTTTACTTCACATTTCTCGAGATTTTTCCAGCAGAGCTTGGGCACACAGGTAAAGCTTAGCACTGCCTTTCATCCTCAGACATATGGGCAGGCAGAGCGCACCATTCAGACATTGGAGGACATGTTGAGAGCGTGTGTGATAGACTTCAGAGGTAACTGGGATGACCATCTCCTTTGATAGAGTTCTCGTATAATAATAGCTATCACTCCAGCATTGGGATGGCAGTGTTTGAGGCACTATATGGTAGGAGGTGTAGATCTCCAGTTGGGTGGTTCGAGGTTGGAGAGTCATCGATTTTGGGTCCAGTGATCATTCATGAGGCCTTAGAGAAGGTGAGAGTGATTAGGGACAGGTTGGCTACTGCTTACAGTCGGCAGAAGTCATATGCTGATAACAGAAAGCGGCCCTTAGAGTTTGATGTTGGTGATCAGGTTTACTTGAAGATATCACCTATGAAAGGGGTGATGAGATTTGGTAGAAAAGAGAAGCTGAGTCTGAGGTACTGTAAGACCTCGAAAATGACATAGGTTAACTAGAGACTAACATGTTGGTCTTAGTGTTCTAAGGTCCTAATATGTTTAATATGTGGGTTATAGGCAGTAGCTAAAATATTAGAGGTGTTGGAAGTCAAATGTCAAGGGACGACTAATACGTTTGACGACTAAGTCACCTAAATGTCTCTTATGTGGTTTTATGTGTTTATGTGTGTTTCATGCTGTTTTAAGGTTCTTAATAAAGTTATTATATCATGTATATGCAGTGGTTAAAGTTTTGTGAAGTTTGGAGGTCAAACGATCAAGAACGTCCAAGGCATCCGAAAGATGTGCCTTGAGTCGACCTTGTACGTCTAGGCGAGTTTCGTCAAGTTTTATGTGTTCTTTTTGGATGAAATTCATGTGAGAGGTGGTAAGCTCATAAATATCGTATTTGGGTTTGAAACGTCCGGGAAATTATCCCCAAGGACCATCAAAGGGTCCTTGAGGAAAGGACCCAAAACCTGATGGCAGGCTGTCCCAGGCAGCCTTGGCGACTGAGCTGTCAATGGCCAGTCATGGCTGTGACACCCCATCACAAGGGATTCGTCGTGGGGGACTTGTCCAAGGGTGTAGGGGGAACCCTTGACAAGCCACTGGAGCTTGCAACGGAGGCCATGATGGGCTGTTACACCCGTGAAGCCCCGTCACAAGCAGGTCGTCGCAGCCACTGTCCCTGTGCGCAGATTTTCTGCCAAGTCAGGGGTGAATTGGTAAATTCACCCCATGTCCTAATAATAGTTTAGACGGTTTATTAAGGGTCTTATGGGTATTTTAGATGAGTATATAAGTGTTTAACACTTAGAATAATTCATTCTTCTAAAATCAAAACCCAAAGTCTCTTAGAAATCCCAAAACCTCCATTGAAGACTCAATTGAAGAGGCAGCTTGGTGAGGGGTTCTTGAGTGGAAATTGTTCATCAAAGTGAATAATTATCATCCTTGAGATATGGCTTTTGATCCTTGAAACTTATTTCATCAAGGAGCCTAATCCTCAAAGTGTTTTTCAATGTTTTCTAAAGTTAATTGTCCAAATTCGGGATTCTACCATGGGTTCTTGCATAAATGATTTATAAACATTGAATTATGATCTAATTGATATTGTATTGATGATTTAAACATAAATTACCTATGAACCCATGTGAATTGATGAACCCTAGTTTTGACTACTTATTGGGTTACTTGATATTAAGCTAATGTTGATGAATTGTTGTGTAGTTTCTTATGGGCTTTCTATTGATATAAGAATTGTGTTCAATTGATATGTAATTGATATTATATTGTTAAACTAGATTGAATTGATGTAGATTCATTGAGTTTTATGGTTATTGCTTTGAATTATTGTTCATGGCCATGGGTAAGGGCCTTGTGATGTTGAATTGGTTGATTTGGTATTAAATTGAAGTGTGGATATGGGGATCAAGGTATGCTGCCCCGTTTTCCTTAATTTGATATTAATTATACTTCGATTCCATTGTGATTGGTATGGTCCACTTATGGTGGCGGTGTTATGTGTTTTACTTGTACTTGACGTGGCCTTGTCGTCGTTACTTTATGCGATATATGAGCATGGCCTTATTGGCAATTACTTCAAGTTATGTGGCTATTTGTGTAGTTGATGATGTTAAGTATGTCATTACCTATCTACATGTGAGGTTATATAGTTATGTATGTATTCTTCTAGTTATGTTGCCTTAAGTAATTATGTTAGACTATGACTTTGACATTATGAGTATAGTGTTAGGGTTAAGTCTTGGTTATTCCTACTTGACTTTGTGAGTCTAAGTGGAGTATATTAATGATGTTATGATGATATATAGGATGACTTGAAGATGTTAGGTTGTTTTAGAAGTGTTTCTAGAATGGCTTGTATTATGGGTTAAAAGTGAAGTATGTGATGTCTTGTCTTGGTTGACTTGTATCTCTTACTTGATGTATATATGATTATGGATATGTGATGTCTTGATATAGGGTGTCATAAATCTTAGTCTTGAATAAATAAATATGGGTGAGACCTTGATGATAAGAAGGTCAAACTATGTGGAACCTTGAACTTAGTGGCGAGGTTATGAATTGTGAAGTAGTTAGCCGTAATGGTATCCTTCATGTGATGAAGGTTGATTGGCTTGAACGGCATCATATCATACCTTAGGGAAATCGCTATGAGCTTCTTGTCGCCAAAGTGAGTTATGCCCTAGTGGACCTTGCTTTGGTAGGGTGAATGTAAAGGGGGTCATGAACTAGATATGGGACCTATTTATATGAACCTTAATGTGAATTAATCTATGAGAACTAAGGCTAGAACTGAGTGAGTATGAGTAAGGGGGAAGTGGATTCAATTAAATAAGAGATTGAATGCTTCGTACACTCTTCATATTCCTTAACCATGTGCCTACATGGGATGTGTCCAAGTTCTACCATTGGCAAGTAGAACAACCTCATCGAAGTAGGATAGAACTTCGGATTCCATGTCTTGCTACCATGGTCTATGTCGGTTATTGCCTATTCTCATCGTGTGGAATACCTATTAGCATTAGATAAGTTTATGAGGTTTAGGTGGTGGTATGGGACGCTATCTAGACATTGCACAATAGACTTTGAAGGTGTTATGTGGAGTTCCTAGGTCTTGTCCAAAGACCATTATGTGATCCATTATATGAGTGTCTTATGTGATGCTTTATGTGAGTGTCTTATGTGATGTATGAGTCTTAATGAACTAATGAACTAATGACCTATGTTAGTAATTATATAAATGATTGAGTACCTAATCTAAAGTGACTTAAGCATTCCTTAGCTAAAGTGTGAAAAGGACATGAAAGGATGGTCACTTCATGTCTTATCTTTGGAAGTCTTGTGGATGACTCTAGTTAGGGAAGTTGGTTAATCTTGTTGACATGATCTAAACCTTAGGAAGTCTTAAGGACTATTTAGGTAATCTTGGAGAGGTCATTGTACTATGGACATATCTTCTTGATTTACTTAAGTAGGTCTTTTTATAGGCTTTGGAAGCAGAATGTCTTCTAATCTAAGTGTTGTTGTGTTTAGTGAGAATGATTCTATTTGAGGTAGTCTATAGGATCTTTTGTGTGTGTGTGAAAGGGATTGTATGGGCGGTCGCTCCACACTCACTCAAGTGAGACTTAGAATCACCTTTGGTAGAAGAATCTTACATAGATGTTTATGATTGTTTTTTAAGTATGTATGTGACTCATTGTAGGTAATCTTAAGGGTCGTTTAGGTACATCTAGAGAGGGTGTATGGGCGGTCTCTCTTTGTGTGACTTAAGTGAATCTTAGGATGACTTTAAGTGAGGGAATTACATGCTAGGAAATGTTGAAAGGAAGGTTTGGACTTCACTGTAACAGTGAAGGGACATCACTGTACAGTGAAGTGAACTCACTGTAAAGTGAGTTCTTTAAATGCTATCTTTGGTTAATTGTTATCTTATGTGTTTCTTAATTGCTAAATGATGTTCTTATGTTTAAACTATGATTTCTAAATGAAAAGATGCATATTTCCAATAAAGTCCATTTTCATGATTTTACGCATATAGCCATACTTAGTACATGTGGTTGTACTAATTCCATGCTTTATTTTCTATCTATAGTCCTTGGTAGGTAAGGAGCTTTTGGAGAAGAAGAATTGGGCTTAGAAGAATCGTCCGAGTAGAAGAATTGAAGTATGTCCTCATTTATATCGAGGACATATATGTCATCTTATGTTTGTTTTATGAAATATTGTAATAAGACTATGTTATTTCTATTTTAGTATTAAAGTACTCTTGTGTCTTAAGATGATGAGATTGAGACTTAGTATTTCCATTACTTTTATATGAAAGAGTTTTAAAGACTATATTATGTTTTAGTGAAAAGTTTTAATTCCGCACTACTTTTCACTGTGTATATGCAATGAATGATATGAATGAGGCTTGTCTTAGAACTCTGAGAGTTCGATGACGCCAGTCGCAATCCAAGATTGTACCCTGTCTTCTAGGGTATGGTTTCGGGTTGTGACAGGTATGTAGGGCCATATGAGATCCTACAGCGTGTGGGTGAGGTGTCCTATGAGTTAGCATTGCCTGCGGAGCTAGCTTCTGTTCATCCAGTCTTTCATGTCTCTATGTTGAAGAAGTACCTAGGTGATCCAGCATCGATTCTACTTGTTGAAGGTTTGGGGGTTGGTGAAGACTTGTCTTATGAGGAGGTACCTATTGAGATCTTAGACAGACAGGTCAAGCGGCTGAGGAACAAGGAGATTGCCACACTGAAGGTATTGTGGAGAAATCATCTTGATGAGGGTGCTACGTGGGAGGCTGAGGCCGACATGAGATCCCGCTACCCTCATCTTTTCAGCTCTTGAGGTTAGATTTCCTACTCTTAAGCCTATGTTTCCTAATCTCTCCATATTTAGTTACTATTTCTTGACTGTGCATAGTGATTTTGTTATGATCTTACTGGCATTACGATATGTAGTGGTAGTGTCATTCGTGGACGAATGTTCCTAAGGGGGGGATAATGTAACAACCCTAAAAATGAATAAGATATATACTTAAGGTGTCAAGAATGCTTGCGGTTAGACCAAGGTTCACACAGATTGATACGCGTAGAACCAGACCTCAGAACCCTTACTACGACCAAGCCAACTAACTTGGGGAGTTAATTGAGCTTGGAAAGGTTGGAACCAAACATGTGAGGCTCTCGAAAATGAAGATTTAATCGAAAGAGTCTTTACCGGACTTAAAAGAAGAAATTTTAAGTTTTGATGGTCCAGGGGTAAAATGGTCTTTTCAAGGCCAAGGGTAATATTGTAATTACCCTGAGGAATTAATTAATTAAATAATTAATTTAATTTAAAAGAGCAATTCGGGTAGGGGCGACCCGAAGTGACCCATTTTCGCAAATGGGGTGTCACTCGGGTTCGAGCCCCACTAGAGGCGATGAATTGATGATTTAATCATCAATTAAAATCTGATTCATTAAGGGCAAAAGGGTCCTTTCACGTATTAGTTGAAATAAATTAGATTTTATTAATTTAATTAAACCCTATTTTGACTAAGTCTTGAGTTAAGACTCCTAAACCTAAGCTAACACTCTCCTAATCATGTCTATCACCTCACACGTTCAACAAAGTCTCTCTCTCACATTTTGCTCTCTGCCAAATATTGTTGAAGAACTGATAATATAACAAAAAATTATTCACACTTGAAGAACTCACTAAAAAGTCTAAGAAAGCAAGTTAATCAAAAACGTTAAGGCAAGGGAGATTTCCGTCGAATTGGTGGTCAAGCTTTAGGTGAATTGGGCGTGGTTTTGGAGACAAGTTTGGACAGCGACATCACATTTGAACAACGTCAAAAAGGTATGGGTTTCTTCTCTCTTGGTCCCTTTCCCAAGAGACCCCTTACGATTCAAGATATTCACTCCGGAACTAAGGTTGTTCCCCGTTGCATGTCTTTGTCACTAGCTCCCAAATGATTTCGTAGGTTGGGTATTATGTGCTGGTAGATTTAGGCAAGGTGTGATGTTTTATGTTGAATGTGAATATGTTTATGTGCGTGAAATCACAAAAATGATAACCAATGTGTAATCGAATAAAATGTGTGTGTGTGCACGTTGGCAGTGATGTCTTAGCCACTGTTTGGAGGCGTGTAAGGCATGTTTTGTTCTTGTATTTCATGTGTTGAAGTTGTGCATAACGTGATGTTCATTTGGTGTGTGAAGTTACAAATTTTGAGTGAAAATGCTTGACTAAATATAACCTCCAAACTACACCTAAATTAGATACTAAGTGTTGGTAAAATGCCCTACGAAACCAATATGAAAAGTTGATTTAAGGAAGGTAAAAACAATGAATATATTCCCAGATTTGTGCACTCTACAATGAAGTTAAATCAGGGGTTTTAAAGGGAAAATAAAATAAGTGAGGTCAATGGGAATTGAACCCAAGACCTCACATGTTAAGGAGGCTGAAAAAGAAAAAAAAAGTGAAGGGGCTAAGGGGAATCGAACCCCTTAGCTACTGGTTTCGCTACAAAGAAAAAGAAAATGGGGTTGGGGGGAATCGACCCTTGTCTACTGGATTTCGGGACAAGGAAAAGAAAGAGGGGGCTGGGGGAATCGAAATCGCGAACTGAAGGAGAAAGAAGAGAAAAATAAATTAAGTAAATAAATCAGAGGAGTGGGATTCGAACCCACGACCTCCAGGCACGCGCGAAAGGGGAGAAAATAAAGTAAAGAAACGTGAGGCGTGGGAATCGAACCCACAACCTCAAGGCTGAAAAAGAATAAGGCGAAATTAACTAAAGAAATAAAGTGAGGCTGTGGGGGTTCGATCCCACAACCTTACTGCCACTCGCCGAAATTAAATAAAAAAATAAGGTTAGGAGGCTGTGGGGGTTTGAACCCACAACCTCCCAAGCCTCTAGCGAAATTAAGTTAAAAATAAGGAGGTTGTGGGGGTTCGAATCCACAACCTCCCTATCCCAGCGAATTAAATACTAAAAATCAAAGAGGATGTGGGGGTTTTATCCCACAACCTCTTGGTTGGGCAAAAATGTGCAAAGTGATGTTAATGAAAAATAAAAAGGGGTTGTGGGGGTTCGAACCCACAACCCTTCGCCCAACTTAAGAGAAAAATTAAGTAGAAAATTAATGATACGATATCAATATTGGTATTTAATCTAGAGTTAAAATGTTATGAATATTAAAAATAAAATCAATGAAAAATGTAAATGATATTCAAGTGATTCGAAATTGGGTTTCCTCATCCAATCTTCTGTATTGATACGTAAGTCATACGTGAACAAAATATCCAAGAATAGTGCCACCTACTTAGATCGAAATCAAGATATTGGCATATATACAAGATACATAAGTCGTGTACTACATAATCTTAGGAATGTATGACTCACTTAACGAATTATGAATGAAGCCTAATCGCTTCTGTGTATAGACTCATAAGTCTAGCATACGTTTAAAACTAAGTGAACCTAAGATGTATGTACTGAATGATGAAATGGACAATGAAATGATGAAATCCTAGAAGGGTTAAGTAAGGGTATGAAACACACCATTGGCAAAGTATGTTGGCATATGATGAAATGAACATTCACGTAAAATGAGGTGAGTAAATATGAAGAGTAAATGTGCTAATGACAATGAATGTGGTGACAATATGATATGAGGCTAATGCTAATGATGAGAGCAATCTCAAATGAGCCTAAGTAAATGTTACCCAAACGTACTCACCTATGAGAGTGTAAGATAATGAAGAGACCAGTCTCTATGAACACTCTAATGAAAGTATTGAGATTAACACACTTAATACTAATGATGAGATGAGAAATCATCTAATGAGCTATGATGTCCTCATACTAGAAGCCAGCTTCCATGACGTATGAGTTGAATGAAATGGAACTTTATAATGAGCACCGATAGACTAGTTATGAGTGGTGATGCCTTCTTTCGAGAAGGGCGGAGGTTCACGTAACTCTCATGAGATGAGACTGTTCAGCTTGCCGGGTATGGGTCTCCTTATATCTCCTGGTCTTCTAACCTATACTGCCAATATAAGGATCTGGCGGGGTTAAATTCCGATGTACGCTAGCATGTTTTGGATCACCTTGGTCGGTGACTCCACCTCATTTCGTTGTGGCGGAGACACTGGATTTCATGATGATCACATGATCTATGTTGGTTAAAGTTAAAGTTCCCAATGAATGAATGAGGCCAGCCTCAAATGAAGCACATAATGAAATGAATGATACCAAAGGTATTAGGATAGGTTAATCAAGAGGTGAGTTAGACTCAGGTAATGACATCAGGTTATTCTTGATCATTGCACAGCAAACCCGATGAAAGTCTTAAACTATACCCTAGGTATAGCTGGTGTTCACACTAGCATATGAACGAAATGAAATGAAGTACGTATGAATGAATGAAGCAGACTCTGTGTTTGCTAATGAAGACTCCCTATTTGAGGTACCATATGTTGAGCCCTCATTTTGGAAAGTCTTAATGTCAAGTCCATGATTCCAAGGTCTCATGGCATATGAATGAATGATATGAATGAAGCTATGTGTTATATGTTATGTATGATGTTATGTGCTGTGTGCAATATGATAAGTATGATGATGCATGTTACTCTCATGGCATGACTTTCCTAATCCGAATTTGGAAAGCTTACTGAATTTGCTAATCCCAATTTGGCAAGTCCACTGACTTGACTTCCAAAAATCATGTTGTTAGGAAAGAGCTGTTCTTTCTCATGCATGTCCTTGGTGTGTGCTTGCATATACCCATACTTAGTATAAGTGTGTACTAACCCTATACAACTATACTATTTTTAGGTGCAGGCACACGTGGACGATAGAGCTACAAGATCATTGTTGCAGTTATTCGGACATCCAACATTCATCCGGAGTTGGTAGGTCCTCATGCTTTCGAGGATGCTACTGTTTTATATTCTAGCTTAGTTTTAGAGTTGAGCTAGTGGAGCATGTTCCACTAGTGTTTCTTTCCTGTTTTTATTCAGACTTTGTATTGGTGCCATTTTGGCAATTATACACTTAATACTTATTGGACTATTTCTTTCAGTTGATTATTTCATAATGTTAGATGGTTGATGGTGAATAATTATGAAATTATAAGAATGTTTAACAAGTATGTTAAGAAACAAAAAGTTTCAAATTTTCCGCTAAAATTAACCTAGATGAAGTAAGAATGACGTAAGTAGGCTTGTGTGCGACCTCTAAGAGGTCAACGACGCCGGTCTCGTCTGGGGTCTAGATTCCAGTCCTGACATACTGTCTAGAAAATTAATTTAGAAATTCATGCGGAAACAGCTCCGCGTCGCGGACTTGTTCCCTAAGGATAATCTGAAATTTTGATTTGAAGTTTGACTTCATTAAAGGGTCAACATAAGTGAGGGGTCTTATGGGTATTTCATGTGGGTCTATATATTTATTTCCAATATGTTTTTCGTCACATTCACTCACTCAAATCAAATCCCCAAATCAAAACCCAAAAGCTCTGACCTCTCTCTAGTTTCTCTTTATATTCATCCTCCATTGAAGAAAGAAGAAATCTTGAAGAAGAAGACCAATTTCCCTAGGATTTCACTTGAATTTTGTGGATTAATCTTCATTAAGGTATGGGTTATTCACTCTTGGGTTTCCTTTCCCCAAGAGGTCCTCTCAAAGTTGATTTCTAAAACACCCAATTCCAAGGGTTTTTCTATTCTAATGGGTTTTCTTCTAAACTTCAAATTGATGATAAATTGTGATTGCCTATTACTAATTAAGTGTAGATTGTTGGTTAATTGATGAAATTTCATGCAGATCATGTTCCTTTTCCCTAATTCCCCAAATCTTGGATCTTGCTTATGAGTTTATGTGAATTGAAGAATGTATTGATTGTTAGACTTGTTTTATCTATTCTAATTCATTCATGGAGTGCCTAGTGTAATTTATTGTTGGAATTAGATCTATTTCATGAAAAATTCATGATGAACCCAACTCCCCTAACCCTAGGTTATTAATTGAAGTTAATTGGAATAGTGATGATGCAGTTGATTTTGTTATTGTGTTAATTACTATTTTGTGAATATATTACACCCATGGGTGGGTTGAGTTTGAGGGTTGCTGGTAAGACCCCTATGATGGATTCTGAAGGAGATTTTGTAAGTCTTATGATCTTAACTCTTTACTTCAATTATGGTTACTTCTGATCACGTGATGATATTGTGTTGAAGTATACCTTATATTAAAATTGATAGGGTTGGTATGATGTTGAATTGAAATGTCTTGACTATGGTTTGTGAGGTACTATCTAAGATGTAAATGTTATAAGGATGGTTATGACTTAACAATGTGCTTGTCATGAATGACTATTTAAATGTGCAAACCTCACATGTATGAATTGTAATGAAAGGAAAATACTCATGCAATTGCTATTGACCTATGATGATTATAATTATATAAGGGGTAGACCCTATGACCTAAACTAAGTTATAATAATAAATAAAGGCACTAAAGAAATTTCAAAACGGACGTTAGCTTAGCATCGAGAGAACTTGACAATGGGAGCTGTTGACTTTTCATACAGGAAGATTCACCTTATAGTTCCACATGAGGTGTTGACTCCCCTATGAGGGATACTCACCCTATGGATTCTCATGTGATGAGGAGCCAATTGTGATGTGGCGTGTAGTGAGTACATACCTATCTCTTAGTTTCTTAAACTATGTTGCCCCAATAGTATGACTAGCTGGTGGATCCACCTAGAAAGTTATCTTTATGTTTGGTTCTATATTGGCCGGTAGACAACCTTCCATCGGCGTAAGGTTTTACAACACTGGATTCCACACTTAGCTCTTGTGGTTTATGTCGGTTAAGGCAAGTGGTCCCTAAAATAAAATGAAGTAATAAAGTACAAACCAACTAGGGTGACTTAAGAGGTTTGAATTAGCCTAGGTAGGGGTATGAGACTCTACCTATGCTTTGCACTAGTTTGCGTTGAAGGAAGCCTTATGAGGTTGATCTTATGTATGTATATGCTTATATATGTAAATGATTAAAATGTGATGATCTTACATGTAAATGACACTATATGATGTTGATTACTCTTATTAACATGTATTTGGTCTCTATTGCTAAAGTATGATACTATGTACTCTTAATGGTATGTTATGTGGAGTTGGACATTGTTTATGATTCTTTCTAGGTTTACTTGATTAAGTAGGGTTATGGGACTTTACTTAGGTATTGTACAAGTGGACTTAATGAGGGTCATGAGTAATGGTCTTTCTTTGGTTATGTTGTAATGAACTCTTATTCATGCTTGTGATGTTATGTATTGATGATAGAGTTGTGGTTTGGTCTTTTTAGTACATGGTATTGACTTGATGAATATGCATTAATGACTTGTATTAGTTCTTGAAGGTGCATAAGGATTTCCAAATGAAAAGTAGCATGTTTTAATGAAATTTCCTCTTTAGCATGATTTCACTTGTTTTATGTGCATATACTCATACTTAGTACAAGTGTGTACTAACCCATCTTTTATGTTTACTACAAATGTAGGATCCGGCCGTTAATCTTAGTAGAAGGCTATTTGAAGACTACTTGGATTCCTATCTTCCAAGTTCGGTAGGTACTCACTTCCCGAGGACGATGTCGTATATACCTATTGGGTGTTGTTTAGTCTTAAAGAAACTTTATTCATTCTCTTTCATTTTCGTACTGTAATTGTAAATCCTATATGTCGCTATGATTGTTGATGTAAGGGCTAGGACCAAATTGCTATACTCTCATCTAGATAGTTTAATATGAGACATATTATAGACTTCTTATGATACTATGTTCCTATACTATGTATGAGAAATAAAAGTAGAAGACTATGTAATCTTCTTATACGAAGGGTCTAGGTATACTCAATATATATATATTGTGTGTAAGCGAGAGGTCTAAGTAAACCTTAATGTAGTTTTAAATGAAAAGTTCTAAATTTTCCGTATTTTTAACCTATGAATGTTATGATGTAAGCTAAGAGGCTAGTATTAGTCCTCTTCGAGGACGACGACGTCGGTTACCTCTAGGGGGTTCTCCCCTGATGTGACAGTGGGTATTAAAGTGGTTGTATGGGCGGTCTCTTTATGTCCAACCTAAGTGGGTCTTAGAATAACATCGGATAAGAGAGTCTAAATTGTTAATGGGTTACTTAATGAATATGGTCATGTGTTGAGAATTATGGGAGTAATACATTATATGATGAAGTTTCACTTGTATGATGTTTTGTACACTTTATTCATGAGGTTTTATCAAAAATTGCATGAAAAGAATATAATGTCCTCTTTAAAGCATAATTTTGGACGATAGCCATAATTAGTGCTTAATTGTACTAATTCCATGTTCTACTCTATTTCTACAAGTATAGGTGGGGGCAAGTGAGGATTCCTAGATTGAAGCTTGAGAAGTAGATTTCTCCCATGTAATGACCCCAAAAATGAAATAGGATGAACTAGACTATCAAAAGAGATTTATGAGTTAATAACTAAATAATAAAGTATGAAACAACTTTTAACAGTTGGTTTAAAGATGTTTTATGTCAAACGTCAAAGGAAGACCAAGTCGTCCAGAAACTAGTCTTTTGTGTGCTAGTGTGTCTAGTATGTTTTCCTTGTTTTTATGTGTTTTTTGGAGTCTAAAAATAATGTAGGTGACCTTAGTATCTTAATAATCATGTTTAGTGTCAAAACGTGGACCAACAAAAGGGTCCATGAGGAGGACCAAAAATGCTGGCCAAGAAGTTGCCAAGGCAGGTTGCAGCACCATGATGTGGAGTCCAGTACTCGTCGTGGGCTTGGCACTCAAATTTCCTCTGCATCGCCCGACTATCTGGAGGCTCACTGATTCAAAATAAATTCGTGAAGAAAAACTGGGAGCTGCCTCCGTGACGCGCAGCCATGTCCTAGTTGTGGCTGCGTAAAAAAAAAGCCAAATTGGACATTTCAAAAATTCCAAATAAGTGTAGGGATGTTTTGGGTACTTTGCGGGTTGGTTATAAGCAATTTTTTAGTCATTATTACCGCCATTTCCAAGTGAAAACACAAATACCCAATGAGAAATAAAAAATCAAAACCCTCTTCTCTTCCAAAATTCTCTCACAACTCCATTGGAGGCCAAACTCAAGGTAGAAGATGGATTTTCAAATGATTCTTCCCCAATTTCACGGATCTTCAATCAATAATGTATGGTAACCCTTGATCCTTAGATAACTCTTCTTCTAAGGAATTCTATGACAGATTTTCCAATGTGAATCTAAGGTCAACATTCTCAATTTTCAATCCAAGCATGGGTTAATTGTCAAACGATTTTATAAGTCATTATAATGATGAATAAATGATGAATTGTTGTTTTTATAATGATTTCCTATGGAATTTATGAAAGAACCCATGATCTTACTATTTCTCAATTTAGCCTGTAAAGTGGGTCGTGTGGTCTTGATTAGCTATTTATTGAATTATGCTTAGTTTATAATGTATTGTTGAGTACTATTGCTATATACATCTATTGATTATGAGTTTTTGGGAATTTGTCAATGATGATCATGGCTTGGAGTATTGGTGATTTTACCTAATTTCCTAATCTTTAGTAATGGAATTGATGTTTTGTGGTATGGTCCACTTATGGTTGTGGTGTTTACTTTCTTTTCTATCTTTACATGTTGTTATCATGGCATTGAGGGAAATAGATGTAGATTTAATTGATATGATGATAATCATGAGTATGAAGGTTATATGATTAGTCCTCAATTATGTATCATGATCTAGGTTTATTGATGATGTGAAGTAGAATGTGTATGGTGATGTTAGGGTAAGGTATGGTCTACATGATTGGTTGTGATAAGTACCATTATAGGATGCCCCCTACCTAAATTAACCCTATATGAATATATGATCTTGTTCATGTTAGGAGTCTTCTATTCAAATCTTGAATATGCTCTTGTCTCCTATGATGTAATGTGGTGTGTTGTCTAGATTCACTAAATATTCTAGATGTGAGATGCTTATGAATTGAGGGATACATTGTATATGTATTTTGATCCTTGTAAGGGTGGTTTCCTCAGTAACTAAGTTGTTTCTCTTATGTGATCATGATGACCAATATGAACAAACACACACTTCATGAATAACTATGAGTATCATATGTTTATGGTGTTAATTGAAAGGATAATTTGCATATGCACCATTACATCTTCTTATGCGTGAAAAGTATATGATTAGTGAAGTATGAACATGTGTTGTCCAAAGATGGTTATGTGGAAGGCTTTATCACATAGGTATACACGCACATGAATGTACGAATGTATAAGGTTTATGATAATCAAGTGAAAGCGAGTCTGTTGAAAACTATTACTCAATTGTACTCTAAATTAGACTATATTGTGAATATGATATGATTACGTGAAAGGACATTCTCACATAAATGTAGGCTCTATTATGAAAGGACATTCTCATCTTAGCAACCTTTGAGCTATACGATATATGAGGGAACTAAGTTCCTAAAGCATACTTTATGAACTAATGATAAATAGAGGCTTAACGATGTTTAAAAGGGGGCGTTTGAGCTTAGCACCAAGTGAACATTAAAAATTATAGTGGGGGATTCACGTTTAGCATGTATGGCTTCCCAAAATAGAACCTTCACATTTAGCAAGTCTGGGTTCTCAATATAGATGTTGTGTCATGAGATGGAAACCTCCACGTCTAGCAAGTCAAGGTTTCTAGTAGCAATCTCCTTGTTCCATTACTATGTGCCCGAGTGGGTCTTAGATTAGTGGATCCACTAGAACAAATATTATTTATTAAGGTTCTACCTTGGCAAGTTGTACCCTCTCTTTTCGGTGTGGGAGTAGAACATCGTATTTCATATGCTCACATGGTCTATGTCGGTTATGGCTATTTTTCCCGAAGGTTAAGAAATGAACTAAGATAAGAATATGAACTTTAATCATAACTCCTTGAGAAGTTTATTTAGTGTAGGTAGGATTATGGACCCTACTCGTGCATTGCACAAGTGGACTTTAAGAAAGGTTAGTATTGGATCCTCTTATGAAATAAAGACTTATGTTTATGTATTATTAGTATAAATGCATATTAAGGTTGACTTTTCTTATGTTATGAAATGAACTATGATTATGTATGTGAATTACAATTATGATGTCCCAATGGATTTTCTTAGTTGAAGCACCTCTGAAATTCGATTACCTATATTAGAGCCTCGCATAAGGAATTATGATGATTCTAGACCTACAGAACTTTAAATAACTTGGTTGAGAATATTTGGGACCAAAACGACATGGAACGTCCATGACGTCCGAAGAATAGTGAAATAGGTGCTAGTGTGACTTGGCAGGTTTCATGTGGTTTTAGGAGTCGGAATTTAATGAAATTTGGTAGAAAGGTATTAAACATGTATTAGAGTGTGTTTAGAGTCGAAACGTCCAGCTACGACTCTCCAAAGAATACCCTAAGGGTCCTTGGAGAGGACCCTTTCAAAATGACTAAAAGTTGTCATATGATAGTGGCTACCTACGACACCAAGCGACGGTCTGTCGTCTTATCAACGAGGCGTCGATGGACTACATAGGAAATGCCTTAGCCACTTTCAAATAGTGGCCAAAAACAAAGTCTCTGATACCATAGATGCTGTACAGTATAGGGGGCGTGGGCTGGCATCGACTGACTTACGGACCGTAGATCGGGGTCTCGTAGGTCAGGGTCTGGTTTTAGGTTGTTCAACTTTAAATGAGTCACTTAATTAGTTAGTTTCTTAGGTTGTAAAATAGGAGTTAGGGGAAGGTTAATTATGTTAGTTAAGTTATTATATAAGACATACCCCTCATTAAACTCACACAGCACCCCATAATTCACAAAACCACATCTCTCTAACCTCTATCTTCCCAAACTCAAAACCTCCATTGAAGGAACACTAAGGCTCCAAGTTGAAGACGAATTCACAAAGGATTTCATTCCACATTCGTGGCAATATCATCATCAAGGTATGGTTTCTTTCACTCTTGGGATTCTCTCCCAAGAAGATCCTGCAACTATGGTTTCAAACTACACCAAGACTAGGGTTTCAATCTAGAAATGGATTCTCTTTTAAAACCAAAATTATTTTTCAATTGTGATTAATTATGATATTGTATTGTCGATTAATTATAGAATTATGTCTTATTGTTGATAATTACTTGAGATTTCCCCTTGAACCCTCGATCTTCCCCGAACTCATGAAAGCTTCAACTTTTATGGTAGTTAAGAAAGATGATGAGTATGTGGATTATATAGATTGATATTAACCAAGTATTACTCCTTCAATTTACCTTGATTATGTATTGGTTATGTTTTCTTGAGTAATAGAAGTATGAAGGATCATGAAAAGGGCAATAAGGTACCAACTTGATTCTTTCTTCGGTTCAATTATGCAAGAAGAGTTATTTAGATAGTGATGCTTGTATGTATAATGTGTTGTGGTGATGTTGACGACTAGTATCCCCCATCCTTAACCCTAAATTCACTATGAAATGTTTATACGTGTTATGATATGATTATTCTATGATTGAATGTAACTTTTCATGATTATAATAAATAGTTAATTGAATGGTTTACTCACTAGTTAATGGTTCTAGAGTGAAAGGATTGGTTTCACATGTAATTACCTATGAGCTATTATGTTGATATGTCTGCACAAGGGCCTAGTAAATGCTAGTGATTACTTATGAGATGACTAAGATGGTTATAAGACGGGAATAGGTTCTTAGAATCGAAAGGGAATGTAAATGAGATGGAGGTCTACATTTTGTATGTCCAGCCTCCCACATGGGTTTTCTCACGTTTATTATGTCCGGATTCCGAAGTTATGCGTTGTCTCAAGATATGGGGACCTCCACGTTAGTAAGTTACGGTTCCTAGTAACAATCTCCTTGATCCTTAAATATGTGACCACATAGGACTTATAGCTTAGCGGATCCACCTAAATAGCTATGTACGAAAGGTTGCACCTTAGGAAAGTGTTAACCCTCTCTTTTCGGTGTGGGAGTAGAACAACAGATTCCATGTTGATCAGATGGTCTCATGTCGCTTATAGAAATTCTTCCCCTAATGTAACAAGTAAATGAACAAGTTAAGTATGTTAACTATTATTAGGGTTGTCTTAAAGGCTACTACATAGTGTGAGGGAGGTATGAGCCTTCTCTTACACATTGCACATGTGGGATCCTAAGGGATGATTCTAGTAGTGTTCTTTTATTATTATAATTATGATTATGATTATAATTATGTTGATAATCTATGAGTAGTATTTATATATTGAAGATGTCATGATGAATTATGAGAATATGTTGTAAGTATGAAGTGGGTTGCTTAATGTGATGCTTAGCTTTCGATATGGTTATGGGATTCTATCCTTGTAATTGCACAAGTATTGCTAGGTTGTCTATATGTTGGGTCGATGTTATGTTGAATTGACTTATTGTGCATACTATTTTTACATGTTGAGATAAATAGATAGAAAGCATGATTTTGACTAAAATGTCCTTTTCCCATGCATATACTATTTTTGTGCATAGAAGCCATACTTAGTATGTGTGATGTACTAACCCATATTTTTTTCCCTTTTCTCAAACATTTTAGGTTCCGACCGTTCAGGAATTTCATGGCCACATGCAAGGACGACTTGAATCTTTTCCCAAGTCATTAGTGAGTCCTCAAGTCCGGGGATGTTTCCATGTTCCATTATAGCTATGATGTTGCTTTTTTTTAAAGACGATTGTTCTTTATTTTATCATGGAGACAATTGATGTAAGCCTATAATGGCGTACTGTGTATTGGCTATTTCTAAACTTGTATATCTTATAGAAGGTTTATATGTGAGATGAGACTTTAGACTCTTCTATTTTCACTACTGGAAAATAGTCTTGTGAAAACACGGAGAAAACCGTTGCTATAGATACACAAACCATTGCCATAGATCTAGCGCAATGGGTTTTCAAGTGTTACATCAGCTCGCGTGGTCATAGAGCTATGGCAACGGTTAATGCAACGGCTGTAACGTGGCGACCGAAATAGTTGGTATATGCAACATTTTATAAGCGTTGTCGTAGAGATCTTATTGCAACACTTATTTTATCTATAGCAATGGTTATTTTTATAAAAATCAACGATTTCCAGTTCTATTGAAACAACTATTTAACCTATAGCAACGATTTCCTATTCTATTATAATTTGTAGAGTACATATTGCAACACTTATTTTATTTATAGCAACGGTTATTTATATAAAAAAATTAACGTTTCAGTTCTATTGCAATAAAATTTTAACCTATTGCAACGATTTCCTATTCTATTGCAATTGATTATATTATATATTCAACATACGTACGGTTCTAATTGATTAAAAACATATTGCAATATATATATGATCTACATGATATAGAAATCTTACTTGTATGACACTATCAAAATATATATATAATAAATTAGAATACAATATATATATATATATATATATATATATATGTATGTATATATACATTATTAGTAATCCTTTCAAAATGTTTTATAAACATCAAGAGATGATAATATATCCCTAAAAGCAAAACATATGTTCAAACACAAATGATTCGTTAGGTATTTCATCAATACTACTAACGAGTTACGTTATAAGTTTTAAATGTTTGATAGCATAATGAATATTAGAACTATCTAATATCGTATTTTCAAAAATCTTCTCAAGTAAGGTCAATTAGATCATCTTGATTGCTATGATCTTCTCCCCTTTCTTAATTTTTGATACCTACAAAAAGAATTTGCATAAATTTATATTCGTTTGATGATAAATGATTACATGAGAAGATAAAGAACTTTCTTCTATAACACGGGGAATTTTCCCCTTTCTCCATAGTTTTTCATCCAGAACCATGGTTCTATAACACGAGGGGATTGTCCAAAAACTTAATTCAGAAAAGAAGAACTGAAGATAATTCTAACAGACTTATCTATCAATTACTTAAGCATTGTAGATAATTCCGAAAGGAAGTATTCAACAAACTTTTTCATCCTAAACCATGCTACTCAATAAATGAACTCACTCTTTTAAGAGACAACATAAACTAGGATAAAATGGTACAAGGAACAAGTTGAATGTCATATCATGTATATCCAAACACCTAGCTATGCCAAAATGTTGCAAATGTCACTGTAAATGATTCTATCATGGAGCAGCATAGAGGGTAAGTCTTGTAGAGGTGTACGTACTAACTAAATTACACATAAACGTATTAAGAAAGGTATTTAAACAAGTTTGTCACACTCTCAATCTCCCAGTCATTCAGAAGCCTCCTAAAGATGATATTTCATTCTTTGTGAGTTCTGGCCGATCCATTTGTCTTTCCGAAATAGAATACTAGTCCCTTCACCTACCTTATAACCTATGCTCCCAGACAATTTAGGCAACAAATTTTTGTACTTCTCCATAATGAGACCCCATAAGTGCTAGTCATATTGTTGGTTGTCCATTGCTTAGTCTGTCTGTATTTGTTAATGATTACATCCTTCGAAAGAGCATGATCATCTTTACCAAACCTCCACAACCATCTTGATAAAAGACATGTTTTGCAGCCCTAAATTCTTAACACTCATCTCACTAATTTATGACACATCAATTATTTCGTTTCAAGTAATATGTTTTATCAATAGAAAAGAGGCAACACGAATATTGGATGCAACCTGTGCAGACACAACCAATTTCATACTTAAAAAACAAAGCAATACAATACTTTCTACAATCTATGGTGAAGTTAAAACTTAATTCAAACAAACAACGGTCAAACATCAATCAGACAGCTAACAAAGAAAATATTAAACTCAAAGAAAAAGTAAGTAAAGAATAAGGTGAGACTATGATTTTTACTCGCAGTCAAACATCAATAAGACAACTAACAATATGAAAGCATATATATTTTACGACCGGGGTCTAGTTCCTAGCCAAAACCGGCGTCGTTGATCTCTCGGAAGTCGCAGACAAGCCTACTTACGTCGTCATTACATTAGTTAGGTTAATTTTAGCAGAAAATTTGAAACTTTTTATTTATAGTTGAAGTATACATAGACTTCATATAAACGGATATCTTTAAGGAAGTTCATTGCTCATACATCAATCATCTAATTATAAGATCATGCAACTTGAAAGAAATGGAATCTCATGTCATAAGTAATACTTGCCAAAACGGCATCATTACAAGCATCTGAATAAAATAGGAAAGAAACACTAGTGGAACCTACACCACTAGTTCAAACCTACTACTAAGCAAGAAATATAAAGGAAGGCAACCTCGAATGTATGAGGACCTTCCAAGTACGGATGAAAATCTCTGATGTCCGAACAACTGCAATGAATGTCTACAACACCCTCCTGCACCTGCACCTAAAATAGTATAATGTATGGGATTAGTACACACTTGTACTAAGTATGGATGTATGAAAGTACACACAAGGGACATGCATGATTAATAAGAGCTCTCTCCTCACGATATGAATTATGGAAAGCCAAGTCAGTTGGACTTGCTAAATTAGATTAGGAAAGCCGTGATATGAGAGTGACATGCATCATAATTCTTTTCATATTGCACAAAGCACATAACATATTTCATTTAGCACATACATATATTACATATCATTCGTTCATATGCCGTGAGACCTTGAAATCACGGACTTAACATTAGGACTTCCCAAAACGAAGGCTCAACATATGGGACCCCAACTAGGGAGCCTTCTTTAGCAAACACAGAGTCTGCTTTATTCATTCATACATACTTCATTTTTCTTCGTTCGTAGGATGGTGTGAACACCAACTATACCAAGGATGTTGTTTAAGACTCTCATCGGGTTCACTGTGCAATGAGCAAGAATGACCTATTGTCATTACTTGAGTCTAGTTCACCTCTTGATTATCCTATCCAAACACCTTTGGTATCATTCATTTCATTATCTTTCATACTTTGAGGAACTTCAACTTTAACCGACATAGATCATGTGAGCATCATGAAATCCGGTGTCTTGCGCATACCAAAAAGTGGTTGAGTTACTGTCCAAGTTGAAACCAAAACATCCTTAGCTTGCTTAGGTGGAAAACCACTGGCTAGTTCCCTATGTTGGCAGCATAGTTCGAAGACTAGGAGATTTAGGGAGACCCATACCCACCTTGGTGGACAGTCTCATCTCATGAGAATTACGTGAACCTCCGCCCTTCCCGAAAGAAGGCATCAGCACTCATAGCTAGCCTATCAGTGCTCCGTTTAAAGTTCCTATTTACATTCAACTCATACATCATCTAAGCTTGCTTCTAGCATGAGGTAGTCGTAGCTCATTAGATGATCTATCATATCTTCTTTACGTATGAAGTGTGAATTATCCTTACACTTACATATAGAGTGTGATTGAGACCCGTCTCTTAATATTCAACACTCTCTTAGGTGAGTACTTTTTGGTGACGTTATATTAGCGTAGGTACAGCTTGTATCACTTGCAGTAGCCTCATATTGTGGTGTCACCCTGTTCTTTCTTAACATCTTTTCATTTCATCTTTACTCACATTTCATTATTTGTTCATCGTATCACATACATATGCTCTCTTGGAATTTACATTGAGGGACATTGATTCTAGGCGTAGATACAACATGTCTCACTTGTACCAGCTAATCCTCATGTAGCCACTCTTCCTTTGCTTATTCATCGTTTAGCATAAATATACTCTCTTAGAAATTTCATTTAGTGACATTGATTTTTGGGCGTAGATGCAGCTTGTCTCACTTGCACTAGCCTATAGTCATGTTGTCACTATTTTCATTAGCATCATAGAATAACATAATTACTCACCTCGTCACGTGAATGTTCATTTCGTCTTATGCCAATGCACTTGGCCTTTTAGTGTGTTTCACACTCTTACTTAGCTCTTCTGGGTTCACATCATTTCATTACATACCTCTTAGGTTCACTTATTTTTAAATGTACGCTGGACTTATGGATCCATACGTACAAGCCATGAGTCTTCGTTCATAATTCGTCTAAGTGTTCATACTTACCCAAGATTATATGGTACAAGACTTATGCATCTTGTAGGTATGCCAAGGTCTCAAGTTCGATTCCTATAGGCAGCATTCATTAATTATTTATTCACTTAAGACTTATGCATCAATACGGAATTGGGCAAGGGAACCCGATTTCAAATCCCTTGAGCAACACTTAGTCTTATATTGAATTTTGATTTAAAAATTTCAGCTTGGGGACCCGAGGTCGAGCCCAACGCCTATACTTCTTTTTCTTTCTTTTCTTTCCTCTCTTCTTTTCGTTTGAGACCAAGAGGATGTGGGATCGATCCCCCACAACCTCATTTTATTATTCTTTAAGTTTCTATATCCTAACTCCCTCACCTATCCGAGAGGTTGTGGGTTCGATCCCCACACACCTCATTTTATTTTTCTTTCATTTTTCTCCTCTCTCTCACCTATCCGAGAGGTTGTGGGTTCGATCCCCACACCACTCATTTTATTTTTCTTTCATTTTTCTCCTAACTCTTCACTTGAGCGTTACCCCATTTCGAATCCCCCTTACCTCATTTTTATTATTGAATTTTTTTATAGCTTGCATATGGTGAGGTCTTGGGTTCATTACCTAATGACCTAACATTCAAAAAAATAATGAAATGCACCTCCCTCAACACTACCCAACCCGAGCCATATTTCCAGATTTCTGGAAATTTGGTCATCTTTTCGATATCCCTTTTTCAACATTTATACCATAGATTTTTATGGCAAATTCGTTAGTCATTTCGTACATTATTATATGCATCATTTCCAAGTAATTTTATACAAAAACACAAGGATTTAAACATGCCTTTTTCATGCTCCAAACCATTCTCAAGAACACGGCTACACACACATTGCACACATTTTCATCATCACATAAATCTGAACATAAATACATGTATATAATCATCATGAAAACACATTACATCCCTAAATTCTACCAGCAAACATACCCAATCTACAACAATCGATGGGAGCTAGTGATAGGGACATGCAATGGGAAACACATTCCTAGTTTTTGGATTAGAATTTGACTGAAACTTAGGGGTCTCTTCGGAAAGGGACAAAGAGGAAGAAAACCCATAACTTTTTCGTCATTTAACACCTTTCAAATTTGATCTCAACTGATGACAACTCCCATGAAAAATAAATGCTTCTCCAAAAAAAACTCACGCGTAAACCGTTTGAAAAATGCTTTCACTTTTCGTTTTTAGTTTGGTTTTTCTTTTGAGTTTTTGTGTGCAAGTTCTTCAAGTGATGAACTTTGATTTTTTTGTTCCTTTTTGCTGATGATGAGCATGATAAAGAGTGTGGAGAGACGTGAGAATGAGAGTGGAGAGAGATGAGAGTAAGTGTAGGAGTTTTAGTTGAAGACTTAGTCAAACTAGGACTCCTTGTTATTTATTAATTAAAAATCTGATTTTTTTTAAGGTTTAGGTGAAATGACTCATCATGCCCTTACTTAAATCAGATAATTAATATAAATTAATTAGATTTAACATTGCTTCCACCCAGGATCGAACCCGAGTGGAGCGCAATTCGCGAAAATGGGTCAATTCGGGTCAACCCTACCCGAATTGTCCACTAATTAATTAAATACTTAGGGTAATTACATTACTACCCCTAGCCTGGAAGAGACCATTTTACCCCTAGACCCTCCAAACCTAAGATTACCCTTTTCAAGTCCGGTTAAGACTCATCCGGGTGAATCTTAATATTCGGGTGCCCTACATTGCTGGACCCAACCTTGACTAGCTCAACTAACTCACCAAGTTGGTTGGCTTGTCTGGTAAATGGGTTCTGAGTTCTGGTTCCACGCGCATCAAGCCCTGTGAACCCGGTCTACTCTAGGCATTCTAGGTACGTTAGGCATTACTTCGCATAGTTATTTCCAGGTTCTTACATTATCCCCCCCTTAGTAACATTCGTCCCCGAATGACACTACTCTTTACTAGAAACAAGTAAGTCATCTATAGAACTTATCCATACATAGGCAATTCAATACTCCTCATTGGTGAATATTTGATTCACATATTAACATGATGGTGCACATCCTTGAAACCTACTAGCAACTTCACATTAATAGACTAAGGAACTCTTTCCTAAACTAGTCTCGTCAAAGAATACAACATAAGTAAACATATAAGTCATACAAATCAGCAACCAACATGATGAATCAAACATATTAACCTCATACTAGTGCATAAACACCATACACAGTCAAATACATGAAAGACTAATTAAGGCTACGCACCCGAGACTTCACCAGAAGTGTCTTCCCCTGCACCCCTAGACTTGAGTGCGAAAAATCACTGCCTCCTTGGAGCCTCTTCACTTGGACCATTCGGCTGAACTCTCTCCTTCACTCTTTCTTTACCTCTCCTATTCGGACAATCCTTCATCATGTGACCCGGTTTGCCACAACTGTAACAAGCGTTAGAGCCCATCATACACTGTCCTCCATGCAGTTTTCCACACTTCCAACATGGGGGCCTCTCCTGAGGTGTATCTACTTCATTATTCCTCTTAACTCTGGACTCGGAATCCCTATCATAGCGACCCTTTGATGAACGTGACACCAAGAAATCAAAATTTCATAAGGTACGATAAGATTTGAAGAAGGGAAAATTTCCTAAGCATTATGCAGTCTCTAATTCATGATAGTGGTGCACTTCACTACCATAACTTAGAAACTACTTAACGTGGTTGATATGAGCCTGATGTATTGGATATTTAACCTAACACTTTGATACCAAGTTTTTCATGATTGGGGTCTAGACCTTAGCCGAAACCGGCGTCGTTGACCTCTCGGAGGTCGCAGACAAGCCTAATTACGTCGTTATTACATTCATTAGGTTAATTTTAGCAGAAATTTTGAAACTTTTTGTTTATAGTGAAGTACACATAGACTTCATATAAACGCATATCTTTAAGGAAGTTCATTGCTCATACATCAACCATCTAATTATAAGATCATGCAACTTGAAAGAAATGGAATCTCATGTCATAAGTAATACTTGCCAAAATGGCATCATTACAAGCATTTGAATAAAATAGGAAAGAAACACTAGTGGAACCTACCCCACTAGTTCAAACCTACTACTAAGCAAGAAATATAAAGGAAGGCATCCTCGAATGCATGAGGACCTACCAAGTCCGGATGAAATGCTATGATGTCCGAACAACTGCAATGAATGTCTTCAACACCCTCCTGAACTTGCAACTAAAATAGTATAATGTATGGGCTTAGTACACACTTGTACTAAGTATGGGTGTATGCAAGTACACACCAAGGACATGCATGATTAAGAAGAGCTCTCTCCTAACGATATGAATTATGGAAAGCCAAGTCAGTTAGAATTGCCAAATCAGATTAGGAAAGTCATGCTATGAGAGTAACATGCATCATCATTCTTTTCATATTACACACAACACATAACATATCTCATATAGCACATACATATATTACATATCATTCGTTCATATGCCGTGAGACCTTGGAATCACGGACTTAACATTAGGACTTCCCAAAATGAAGGCTCAACATATGGGACCTCAACTAGGGAGCCTTCTTTAGCAAACACAGAGTCTGCTTCATTCATTCATACTTACATCATTTTTATTCATTCATAGGATGGTGTGAACACCAGCTATACCTAGGATGTTGTTTAAGACTCTCATCGGGTTGACTGTGCAATGACCAAGAATGACCTACTGTCATTACTTTAGTCTAGTTCACCTCTTGATTATCCTATCCAAACACCTTTGGTATCATTCATGTCATTATCTTTCATACTTTGAGGAACTTCAACTTTAACGGACATAGATCATGTAAGCATCATGAAATCCGGTGTCTTCCCCACACTAAAACGTGGTGGAGTCACTGGCCAAGGTGAAACCAAAACATCCCTAGCTTGCTTAGGTGGAAAACCACTGGCTAGTTCCCTATGTTGTCAATATATTTCAAAGACTAGGAGATTTAGAGAGACCCATACCCACCTTGGTGGACATTCTAATCTCATGAGAATTACGTGAACCTCACCATGAAATTTGATCTCATCAAAACAAATTCTCATCAAATTAGATCTCAAGTGCTGACAATTCCCATGAAAAACAAATGCTTCTCCAAAAAAAACTCACGCGTAAACCGTTTGAAAAATGCTTTCGCTTTTCCTTTTTCGTTTAGTTTTTCTTTTGAGTTTTTGTGTGCAAGTTCTTCAAGTGATGAACTTTAATTTTTTTGTTCCTTTTTGCTGATGATGAGCATGATAAAGAGTGTGGAAAGACGTGAGAATGAGAGTGGAGAGAGATGAGAGTATGTGTAGGAGTTTTAGTTGAAGACTTAGTCAAACTAGGACTCCTTGTTATTTATTAATTAAAAATCTGATTTTTTTTAAGGTTTAGGTGAAATGACTCATCATGCCCTTACATAAATCAGATAATTAATATAAATTAATTAGATTTAACATTGCTTCCACCAAGGATCGAACCCGGGTGGAGCTCAATTCGCGAAAATAGGTCAATTCGGGTCAACCCTACCCGAATTGTCCACTATTTTCATTAATTAATTAATTAATTAAATACTTAGGGTAATTACAATACCACCCCTAGCCTGGAAGAGACCATTTTACCCCTAGACCCTCCAAACCTAAGATTACCCTTTCCAAGTCCGATTAAGACTCATCCGGGTGAATCTTAATATTCGGGAGCACTACATTGCTGGACCCAACCTTGACTAGATCAACTAACTCACCAAGTTGGTTGGCTTGGCTGGTACATGGGTTCTGAGTTCTGGTTCCACGCGCATCAAGCCATGTGAACCCGGTCTACTCTAGGCATTCTAGGTACGTTTAGGCATTACTTTGCATAGTTATTTTTGGGTTGTTACAATATAACAGAACAAAAACAATGAATAAATACTATTAAAGATAGAAGAAAGTAGAATTAAGGTTTACAGTGAATTTTAAGAAAAAAGAATGGAGGTAAGAAGTCACGCTTGAACATTTTTATGGGTTCTTCTACAATAAGTAGAAAATTTCTCCTCTTTGAAATAGAACCGTAACTTGTATGCTAAACATGACTCTAAACAAGTGGATATTCAGGAAAATGATCATGTCTTCTCAATATTTAAGCAGTGTTGTGCATGAATCATGATCGAGTTGTTCAAAATAGAATATAAGAAGATGTAAAAAAACTAACCTTGATTGTTTCAACCATCAAATGAACAATTAATTAGTTGATGAGCAACCCTATCTTCAGGCGAACCAACAGTGAATCTTAGCATATTAGGATCAAGTGTTAATCCTTGATTTTGACGCTGAAGTTGTGCTATGATGTTCACTGTAACTTCTTTTTTCATTGTATATTTTTGCGCATTGAGTTTTTCTTGCTTTCTTTGTTGCATCCTCTCTTCCTGTTCCTCAATTTTTTGCTGCATCATTTCATCATCAACAGTTTTTGAAGAGGGACCAGAACTTCCCCGTTTGTGTTTAAAAAGAGTCTTGGTTACTCCACATCCATATAATATACTCGACCAGGATGATCTTGTCCCATGACTGTTGTAAATGCGTCAACAGATTGAGTAACATCTTTACTTTGCTGACATTCTATCCTCTCCATTTCAGCCTACATATCAGGTTCAAGAGAAGAGAGTTCAATTAAATTGAATCGTTCATATATATAAGGACAAAAATTTCATATAGATCAACATAGAATAAGAATATTTCATACTATTTAGGCAACTGTATCTTAATATGAGTCCTTGTTTACTCGGTCAAGTTTCCTTTTTGTAGTAGCCACAAATAAGTCCTTACTTTACAAGGCATCAGGAGTTTCCTTCTTTTTTTCCTAGTTATATGCAGTCACCATTAAAATCTTCCTAAAAAACTGAACAATGTCATAGTAATTATACAAGAAAACATCAAACCTCGTGAATTATATCAAAACTTGTCTTGCGAACATTGTATGGATACAACAACTTTTTTCGATTCTCTTTATTGGTGTGGGATGTCTCCTATAAATAAATAAATTCAAGATTTCAAACAGATACTAGTAGTAATGGAGAAAAAAATACTTATCATATATTCAAGATTTATTTATCACCTTAGCTACATCAGAGTTCCAATATGCAAGTATTTCCTTAAAAGCAGATTCTGAAACAAATTTAGGCCTATTTGCCATTCGAGTTGCACCATCGGCATACGCATAAAAGTGTGTTTTCTTCAACCTACACTTATACCCTCTCCAATAAAGTTGAATTTCTCCCAAATCCCAATCTTTTCCAACTTCGGGAATGTCATATTTTTCCTACAATTTAATCGAATTATATCAGCACAAGAAAAATGAAATATTTTCAACCAAATAACGAAACAATGAGAACATCAAACCTTGATACAACTCCACATATAATCATGTGTCTTCAACTTCTTCCAATTAAATACATTAAGAGGACAAAATGTTCCATTTTTTGCCAATGTTCGAAGAAAGCTGCCTAATTCACTTACCACTTCTTAAGTAGGACCAATGGGCTGGTTTAACTCATTTAGAAGGATCAGTTTATGTTCACTACGTCCATGTACAACCTGCATTTGTGTGCCACCTCTTTGTTTCTTGTTTAGTGTAGTGTCTACAATGATATGAACAGAGATTTGGACTAATATGAACTAAAATATATATATGCTTGCCTTGTTCCTCAAATTGGTTATTTCCTTCAAGATTGGTAGAATTTTGTTGAAGTTGTTGCATTTGTTCCTGAACTTGTTGTGATGCTGCAGTACTAGAATGTTGTGACTGTTGTTGCACTTTTTCATCTGCTACTTGTGATACGGGAGTGGTAGAATTGGGAAACAGGTGGTGCACTTTCTAATGTTGAACTAGTTGTGATGTTGGAACTGGTTTTGTCACACATGTTTCCTTTGACTTCATAACTTGAACGACTAAAATACACTTTGAGTTCTGTTTGTGCTTGTGATTTTATACCTTTTTATTTCGCAAAGAAGTAAGTGATCCAGCTGAAACTGTCACGACTGGAATCTAGACCCCAGACGAGACCGGCATCGTTGACCTCTCAGAGGTTGCAGACAAGCCTACTTACGTCATTCTTACTTTACATAGGTTAATTTTAGCAGAAAATTTGAAACTTTTTGTTTCTAAACATTACTTACTAATCATTTCTAATACATTCGTAATTCGTTCAACATCAACCATCTAGTCATTAAGAGATAATCAAATGAAAGAAATAGTTCAATAACATAATTGTATAATTGCCAAAATGGCACCCATACATAGTCCGAATAAAATAAGAAAGAAACGCTAGTGGAACATGCTCCACTAGCTCAACTCCTAAACTAAGCTAGAACATAAACAGTAGCATCCTCGAAAGCATGAGGACCTACCAAAAATCGGATGAATGCTGGACGTCCGGATAACTGCAGCGATGATCCTGTAGCTCTACCGTCCACCTGTGCCTGCACCTAAAATAGTAGAGTTTGTATAGGGTTAGTACACACTTGTACTAAGTATGGGTATATGCAAGCACACACCAAGGACATGCATGAGAAAGAATAGCTCTTTCCTAACAACATGATTTTTGGAAGTCAAGTCAGTGGACTTTCCAAATTAAGATTAGGAATGTTTCCAAATTTGGATTAGGAAAGTAAGTGAGCTTTCAAAATTTGGATTAGGAAAGTGATACCATGAGAATAACATACATCATCATACTTTTCACATTTGCACATAGAACATAACATTTACACATAGCACATATCATATAGCATACAATACATTTTACATGTGGCACATAACTTCTTTCATATCATTTACTCATATACCATGAGACCTTGGAATCATGGACTTTACATTAAGACATCCCAGAAATGAGGGCTCAACATATGGGACCTCAACTAGGGAGTCTTCATTAGCAAACATAGAGTCTGCTTCATTCATTCATACGTACTTCATTTCATTTCGTTCATGGTCCAGTGTAACCACCGGTTATACCTAGGATGTAGTTTAAGACTTTCATTAGGTTCGTTGTGCAATGACCAAGAATGACCTACTGTCATTACTTGAATCTAACTCACCTTTTGATTATCCTATCCTAAAACCTTTGGTATCATTCATTTCATTATGTGCATCATTTGAGGCTGGCCTCATTCATTCATTGGGAACTTTAACTTTAACCGACATAGATCATGTGAGCATCATGAAATCCAGTGTCTCCCCCACACCGAAAAGAGGTGGAATCACCGGCCAAAGTGATCCAATAACATGCTAGCGTACATGGGAATTTAACCCCGCCAGATCCCTATATTGACAGTATAGGTTCGAAGACTAGGAGATATAAGGAGACCCATACCCGGCATGCCAGACAGTCTCATCTCATGAGAGTTACGTGAACCTCCGCCCTTCCAGAAAGAAGGCATCACCGCTCATAGCTAGTCTATCGGTGCTCAGTATAAAGTTCCATTACATTCATCTCATACGTCATGGAAGTTGGCTTCTAGTATGAGGACATCATAGCTCATTAGATGATTTCTCATCTCATCATTCGTATTGAGTGTGTTAAGCTCAATACTCTCATTAGAGTGTTCATAGAGACTGGTCTCTTCATTATCTTACACTCTCATAGGTGAGTACGTATTGGTAACATTTACTTAGGCTCATTTGAGATTGCTCTCATCATTTACATTAGCCTCTTATCATGTTGTCACCACATTCATCATCATTAGCATCTTTGCTTTTCATAGTTATTCACCTCTTATTACGTGAATGTTCATTTCATCATATGCCAATGCAGTTGGCCATTTGGTGTGTTTCACACCCTTACTTAACCCTTCTAGGGTTTCATTATTTCATTGTTCATTTCATCATTTCATTGTTCATCTCATCATATGCCAATGCACTTGGCCATTTAGTGTATTTACACTGATACTTAACCCTTCTAGGGTTCATCATTTCATTTCATACATCTTAGGACTACTTACTTTTGAACGTATGTTAGACTTATGAGTCTATACACACAAGCCATGAGGCTTCATTCGTAGTTCATTAAGTAATTCTTACATTCCTAAGATTATGTAGTACAAGACTTATGTATCTTGTAGTTATGCCAAGATCCTTAATTTGATCTAAGTAGGTGGCATTATTCTTGGATGATTTGTTCACGTATGACTTATGTATCAAACGGAAGTTTGGGCAAGGAATCCCAAGTCTTGAATCAATTGAATGTCATTTACATTATTAATTGATTTTATTCTAATAGTCATAATATTTTAACTCTAAGTCAAATCACAATGTTTACATTGAAGGTTTACTTTTCTACTTAAAGTCTCTCTCACATTGGCCGATGGGTTGTGGGTTCGAACCCCCACAACCTCTTTTATTTTTCTCTTAATTTCGCTCAAGTAAGGAGGTTGTGGGTTCGAACCCCCACAGCCTCCTTTCTTTTAATAAATTTTCGCTAAGGGCTGTGAGGTGGTGGGTTCGAACCCCCACAGCCCCATAATTATTTTTTTATATTTTCTCTAAGTTAGGAGCATGTACAGTGAGGTCATGGGATCGAACCCCCATGGACTCACTTGTTTTATCATTTAATTTCGCGGCAGTAGCTAAGGGGTTCGAATCCCCTTAGACCCAACATCTTTTTCTTATTTTATTTTTCCTTCTACTCTTCATGAATTCTGACCGAGGGGTGGTGGGTTTGAATCCCACTCCCCTCATTAATTTTTCTCTTATTCTAGCCCTTGCTCAGACCCAGGATCGAACCCCCCAGCCCTCACCCTTTGCCGTGTCTATTTCGCCCAAGGATGAGGTCACGGGTTCAATTCCTAGTGGCCTCATTCTTTTATTTCTTTAGTAAATTTTCCAGATTCATATGCATTTCTATTTAGTCTATATTAACTTGTACAATGCTGGAAATTTTTAGTTACTTTTAACTCATAACATCAATGTTTTACTTAGTTCATACATTCTTTCATAATTCCACTTCAACGTATTTTTAAGTGCATACTTTAGAGAATTTATTGGCTATCAAATCCTTATTCAAGTCAGCCACATTTCTTAATTATGAACATCACAGTCTTCATGAGTTTGGGTACGTAAATTAACAAACACAACATTAGCAATTTTAAGCCTCAAGGCCGAGACTCCAAATATGGCATACATCTTTCTTAATTTCGAACACACATACATGGTTTGTCTTTTCATAAACTAACGTACATCCAACACATTAACATTTAACACAAACATCACATAATCCTAAGTCTACCAGCATTCATACCAACCTACATTCGTTGGGAGCTAATGACAGGGAGCATGAAATAGGGAATCAACCTTAGTTTTTGAGCCGATATACTGATTCCTAGGGGTCTCTTGGGAAAGGGACCAAGAGTAAGAAGACCCATACCTTTGTTTCCTTGTTAAATGTTCAAAATGTTGCCCAAGAACTCCTCCACAAATCAGTCCACACACCCAAAGTCACACCTCACCCAACTAGCGTAGTAGTTCTGCTTAACGTTACCGGATTGTTTTCTCTTTGAGTTTCTATCTTTCAAGTTCTTGATGAACTTTTGCCTTTACTTTATTTTGCTTTTGCTGATTTTTTTCTCACGTTTTCAGCCAAGAAAAAGAGAGTGAAAGAGAGAAAGAAATCGTGCAAAGAGAGTGGGGAAAAGGGAGATAGAATTCTAGTAGAAGTAGGACTTTGTGGGTTTGAATTAGTCAACTCAATAATTAATACAAATTCATAAAAATCTGATTTCTTTTTCCTAAATCAGCTAATATTAATTATTTATTAAAAACTAAGTTAACACATTAAAATAAAAGCAAGTTTAATCTTGCTTCTAGTGGGGTTCGAACCCGGGTGACCCCATTTTGCGAAAATGCGTCCGTTCGGGTTGCCCCACCCGAATTTCTTTATTTTTTTAACTTAATTAACAAAATAATTAATTACTCTGGGTAATTACAATATTATCCTTGGCCTGGAAAAGACCATTTTACCCTTGGACCCTCAAAACTTAAAATTTCTTCTTTTGAGTCCGGTAAAAACTCTTTCGATTAAATCTTCGTTTTCGTGAGCCTCACATGGTTGGTTCCAACCTTTCCAAGCTCAATTAACTCCCCAAGTTAGTTGGCTTGGTCGTAGTAAGGGTTCTGAGGTTTGGTTCTAAGCGTATCAATACATGTGGACCTTTGTCTAATCACAAGCATTCTTAAAAAATCCTAAGTCTTGATCCTATTCATTTTTAGGGTTGTTACAGAAACATAGTTTAAATTCTTAACTTTCTGGAGTTTTGTCACACACGTTTCTTGATTCATGATTGTTCAAGTCTGTGCAATTTCAGAAAATTAAATATAAAATTGGTTAAAAGAAAGAATTCAACACTTTTGCACTTAACAAACCTTATGAATAAAACCAACCTCACTATCGTTACACAGAACAAAAATAATAAAATAGCACAATATAAATGGAAAAAAGAGGATCAGTTAATAATTTAATAATCTTCCTCCATCCAATCCCAATATGTTTCATCAATATCATTCTCCTCTTCTGACATTTCTACAACTGTATCTTCTGAATGTTGTGCATTACATGGAATATCAACAATATCAACGGCCACATCCTCTCTTGACCATCTAAATTCTCTCTCATCTAATGTAGCTGAGGAACCAATGTCATCATTAGGCTCCCTCCAAAATGTGTCGCCTATATTAGGATAATTTTCTTCCTCCAGATCATATAAATCAACAGGAACCTTATTCCTTGCATAATAAACATCTTTCTCAATTGGATCCATGACATAAAATACTTGATAAACTTTTGATGCTAACACAAAAGGGTCATCTTTACTACATAACTTGTTGAAGTATACTCGAGTTAACCCATATTCATCTACTTCATTCAAATACCACTCACATCCAAATAATACAACACTAAAACAACCATAATAATCAATTTCAATGATATCTTGAATAACACCATAATAAGCAACATTTCCATCAATAGGATTTTAGTCCCGAGAATTAGCAAAACTATATGTTGTTGCTGATAAAGTCACTCCACTATTTTGAGTTATACTGGGGGCATCCCTCTTTTTTGTATGAAATCGATATCCATTGATAAAATATGCAATATATATCTTGTCCACCATATTAGGCCCTTTAGCTAGCCATAGTAAATGTTGAGGTACTTCAATATTTGTAACTTTCTTTTCGAACCAATTGCTAAATTCACGACTGTGATTCCTTGTTCTTGTCCATGCATTTAATCTACTATGATTACTCATTATGTTCTTATGTTCCCTACAATATGCATATTGAAAATTTAGTTACCGGCCTTTATAAATCTTAATATACCTTATCTAACAAAAAAATGTATTATAAAATATAAATAATTGTTCTATAATTTGTCTTACTCGATAAGATTTTCCACTTGTTCATCTACGATATTGAAAATGGCATATCGATGTGCTTCATGACGTAACTCTGAATCCATCAAAAAAGAGCAATCTTTTTTCTTCTCCCTTCCAATTGGATGACCAATCTTAGGGAATATAGGTGACAAATTCTTATCACATTACTCATCCTCAATTTGGTACCTACTAAATATTGTCTTTACTCCATCATGTAGGTATCTCAAACTATGATTCATGCAATCTCTACCCACAACAACCTCTACTATCGATGCTTCTGGACATTTTCGATTACGCATGTGTTCCTTAAAGTTATATAGCTCTCTTTCAATGGAATACGTCCAACGAAGATGAGTCGGGCCCCCAAGCTATATTTCATTCACTAAATGAATAGGCAAATGTAGAATTATGTCAAAAAAGGCTGGATGAAAAATCATTTAAAGATCAAAAATTATTTCACCAATTTCAGACACTAATTTTTTAAGATCCGTTTGCCTTATTACCTTAATACGTATGGCTCTAAAGAAATCGCCCAACCTTATATCAATGTCAATGAAACTTTATTGGGCAATGTCTTTCTAATGGCAACCTGAAGCAAGTAATGCATCATAAAATGAGCATCATGACTTTTGTATCCTGATATTTTCATCTCTTTCTCATGCACGCGGTGTTATATATTTGAAGCACACCCTTTAGGTAATTTGGCAATTTTGAAGACACTGCAAAATAACCTCTTTTGTTCTGGCTTCATGAAGAATGATGACTGACCCAAACTTATATTTCCATCATCCTCTTCAATTGGTTGTAGCTTCTTTCGCATTCCATTTTCTCTCAAGTCATAGCGGAATTTACATGATCTTTTGACTTTCCATCTATCTCTAATAAAGTTCCAAGCAAACTATCACATATGATCTTCTTTATATGCATCACATCAAGATTGTGCTTTAATTTGTTATGTGCCCAATATGGTAATTCAAGGAAAATAGATTTTTTTTTTCATGGACCCTTATTATCTCGCGATCTCGTTATTTTACCCTTTCCAAAGACATTATTGAATTCATTCAACTCTTCAAGTAATTCTACACCCAACAAAGGAGTAGGTGCATGATTGTGCTCCTCCTTACCATCAAATGACTTCTTATCTTTTCGCAATGGATGATCAGGAGGTAAAAATCTTTGGTAACCCAAATAAAACATCTTAGGACTATGTTTAAGATATTGAGAACATGTGTCATAGTTACAAGTAGGGCATACCAGTTTTCCCTTAGTGCTCCATCCTGAAAGCGTTGGTAGTGCTGGAAAATCAATAACTGTCCACATTAAGGTTGCACGCATTTGGAAAGTCTGGTAGGTTTCAGCATCATATGTTGCTATACTAGGTTCACATAGTTACTTCAGTTCTGCAATTAGTGGTTGTAGGTAAACATCAATATCATTTCCAGGAGAAGATGGGCCTGGAATGATCATTGATAACATAATATACTCCGACTTCATACAAATCCACGGTGATAAATTATAGTTCATCAACATAACAGGCCACGTGCTATGATAAATACTTATGGTTCGAAATGGGTTGAAGCCATCACTTGAGAGACCCAGCCTAAAGTTACGAGGATCAACAGAAAAGTCTGGATGTAAATGATCAAAATCATTCCATGTTTACCCAGCAGCAGGATGCCTTAAATTAACATCATTAGGTTGTTTATTAGCAGGTCATCTCATTGCAACAGCTGTTTCAGGAGACATATATAACTTTTGAAGCCTGGGCTTTAAAGGCATGTACCTTAAAATCTTTGCAGGAATTTTTGAGCTTGCATTAGTTGAGGTAGCACAAATATCTTTCCATCTAGAAGACCAACATATAGAGCAGTTATCGACTTTCTCATTGTCCTTCCAGAATAACATGCAATCATTTGGGCATGCATGTATTTTTTCATAATTAAGACCTAAATCATATATCACCTTTTTTAGCCTTACCGAAAGAATCTGGTATCTGAGTAAAGGGAAAAGCCTCTCTTAACAATTCTAAAACGTCTGAAAATGCAACATTACTCAACCCATGCAAGGTTTTGAACAAATATAATCGAATGATGATACTCAATTTGGTAAAGTTTTCACATTCCGGATATAACAGTTGTTTTCCGTCCTCTAATAATTTAAAATATTTCTTTGCGTACTCGTATAGTCCCTCTCTTACTTCTTCTCCATTCCCCGATTCGACTTCCACATTTCTAAATATATCATGAAGTAGCCCATTAATATCATCTCGAAAATTAGAACCTTCATCATCATTGATTGGATGAGGTGTATTTATCGCGGAAGATCCTTCTCCATGAAAAACCCATTTAGTGTAACCATCAACAAACCCATAAACAACCAAGTGATCCTACACCACATTCCTCTAATGCCAATATAGATTAATGCACTTTTTGCAAGGGCACAATATTTCATTTCTTTGAGAAGCTCGTTCAAATGCCTTATCAAGAAAATTGTTTACTCCATGAATATACTCATATGTCCATCATAGGAAACTCATCCAACTTTTATCATTATTATCCATTGAAATTCTATTTAAAACAAGGAAATCATAAAGAAAAATGGTTAGTCGGTATAATTGTTAAGATTAACTTGTAGGCTATGGAGTTCAAGAAATTATAAGACCATTATTTTTAGCTTGATGTTGTTCAAAGTTCCCCTTTAACTATCTCTATTATTTCCTTAGAGTCTTCATGCTCAAAGTTTCCTTTTTTCTATATTCTGTATTATTTTTCATGGCAATACATGAATTCGTCAAATTATTCTTCTCTTTTATCTTTTTTGGTCTTTTATGTTGTTTTAGACATTAGTTTTGTAAGTTATATTTGGATGTCCATATCATGTATAAACTTTTAAAGAACACCATAAGAATCAAGAGGATCAAAATTCTTCTCTTTTCAACACTTTTAAAGCTAAGAATTTATATCCTGATGTGTATAGATTTCTATCCAACGACTAGAACTAGTACTAGGATTAGACATGTAATTTTAAATTTTCTAGATTGTTTTTGGCAAAATGACATTCTAAGTAACGTTCTGTTAATATTCTGTTCTTTTCTTTTCTTCTATCATTTTTCTCAAAACTTAAAAGATCCCAGAACTGAAGCATCAGAAGAATAAAAAGGTAATCTTTGATAAATTTAATAATATAAATTAGTTTGTATGCACTTTGTTTTCTTAAGCTTATAATAGGAACTTGAATTATCGATTCTAAAAATGTATCTCATATTGTTCTAAAAAAATCCTCGAAATAGTTTTAATGCTACTTTCCTATAACAATTCTATGTTTAAATGTTCATCTGTAACATAAATACATACAAATTTGCATCCTACTACAAATTCCAACCAAAAGTTAGATACTATAATAAATTTCTCAAATTTACATCAAAACACTACCATTAATGATAGAATTCTATCTTCATACAAGTAAGATTGAAAAAAGCTTAAGAATAGACAGCCAAAGTTGCATATAAATAATAGTGTCTTGCTATTTTCTTAGATGTATCAACTTAATGCTGACTAAATCTTTAATAGAAAATCGATACGAAAAATCCACAAACTCAATATTTTAAAAAAAAAGAACGCACCTTCAAAAATATCCAAGGACAAGTTTTTTCTTCAGCTGCTCTCGTTGATTTCTTTCATCTTCAACACTATTACAATCTACAGTTCAAATAATCGACCCAAGTGACTTTATAATTCAGAGAGAATAACCTAAAATAAGAAAATAAGTCTAAAATAGGCATGAGAAAATAGAGAATATAACCTAAAATTAGAGCTTTGGGAAAGAATTTGGTGCAACAAATCTTGGAGTTTTGGGGTGAGTTAGAGAAACAAATGAACCCAACAACAATTTCAGAAGTGGTTGAGAAATCTTGTTGTGAGTTGAGCGCAGCTAAACACAACAAATACTAACAACCAGCACCGATTAGAACAAATCAAGAGACACTATAGAGGCAAATTTCAGCACTGATCGATTTGGTGATCTGGCCGGTGACGATTAGGGCTTTTCGACTAGAAATCGTCGATGAGGAAAAGGGACCAATTTAAGCGATACAAATTTTATATCTTTTGTTATTTTTGCAATACCACATATTTTGCAACGCCTGTCACTTTATTGCAAAGGTTTTCATGGTATCATATACACATATTGTCGTGGGTCTTATGCAACGCTTATAACCATTGTTATAGACATATATGGCATAACTTTTTGAACCGTTGTGATACAATCTGTTGATGTAGGCCTTATTTCTAGTAGTGGTTTTACTTATTCTAAAAGATAAGTCTATGTAAACTTCATATGCAAGGACTCTATGTAAACTCCATATATGATATGCGAGAATTCTAAGTAGACTTCACTACGTAATGTTTTCAATTTTCCACACTTCTGACCTATGATGTTACGCTAAGAGCTAGTCTTAGTCATCTTGGGGGACGCCGACGCCGATTATGCTAGGTGTTACTTTGGGTCCTAACAAATAGTGTATCAGAGCATGAGGTTGAGCAATCTTAGTATTGATGTCTCACTAAACCACGTCTATGTAGAATCTAATTCATAATTGTGAAGCGCGCCACACTTATGAATGAGAGACTATAAGATTCTTAGGAACATTCACTATCTTGTTATCCCTTAGTCGTGCCTAAGAGTCTTTACTCTATCTAGTCCTTTCTTCTAATCCATTAATTGTATTTATAGGCAATGAATACAAGGAGGAACAATGCTCGAAGGGACTAGGAGGAGAATTTAAATGAGGTGGTTCCCTTTCAAGCTCCTCAAAACGCTCAAGTTCCTATTGACGAAGGGGCTATGTCTAACGTTGAGATAATGGTGGCTATTCATAGCTTGAATCAAGTGTTGGCTACTAAAGTTTATAGGGACACCAGAGTTCAAGTGAACCCTACTGCTAACACCACCGCTTCAAGCATTAGAGATTTCACAATAATGAATCCCACTACTTTCTATGGTTCTAAAGTAGAGGAGGACACACAAGGGTTCATTGATGAAGTTTTTAAAGTTCTTGATGCTGTGAGGGTGTCTTCTCAAGAAAAGGCGGAACTAACCACCTATCAACTCAAAGGTGTGGCTCAAGTGTGGCATGAGAAAATAGAGAATATAACCTAAAATTAGAGATTTGGGATGTTGAGAAAGAACTTGGTGGAGCAAATCTTTGAGTTTTGGGGTGAGTTAGAGAAACAAATGAACCCAACAACAATTTCAGAAGCGGTTGAGCAATCTTGTTGTGAGTTGAGCGTAGCAGAACACAACAAATACTAACAACCAGCACCGATTAGAACAAAGCAAGTGACTCTACAGAGGCAAATTTTAGCGCTGATCGATTTGGTGAACTGGCTGGCGACGATTAAGGCTTTTCGACTAGAGATCGTCAATGAGGAAAAGGGACCAATTTCAGCGATACAAATTTTATATCTTTTGTTATTTTTGGGGAAAAAATAAAAATTTATTGTATAATAAATTTTTGGCGCTTCAGTGAGAATATTTCACGAAAATTAGGAGGGAAATATACGACGCATTGCTATATACGACCTTTTACAATGGTTACGCACAACCGTTGCAATACGACATATTTTTCAACGCCTGTCACTTTATTGCAACGGTTTTCAAGGTATCATAAACACATATCGTCGTGGGCATTATGCAACACTTATAACCATTGGTATAGACATCTATGGAAACACTTTTTGAACCGTTGTGATACAATCTGTTGCTGTAGGACTTATTTCTAGTAGTGGTTTTACTTATTCTAAAAGATAAGTCTATGTAAACTTCATATGCAAGGACTCTATGTAAACTCCATATACGATATGCGAGAATTCTAAGTAGACTTCATTACGTAAAGTTTTCAATTTTCCACAATTTTGACCTATGATGTTACGCTAAGAGCTAGTCTTAGTCATCTTTGAGGACGCCGATGCCGGTTATGCCTAGGGGTTACTTTGGGTCGTAACAAACAGTGTATCAGAGCATGAGGTTGAGCAATCTTAGGATTGATGTCTCACTAAACCACGTCTATATAGAATCTAATTCATAATTGTGAAGCGCGCCACACTATTGAATAAGAGACTATGAGATTCTTAGGAACATTCACTCTCTTGTTATCCCTTAGTCGTTCCTAAGAGTCTTTACACTATCTAGTCCTTTCTTCTAATCCATTAATTGCACTTATTGGCAATGAATACAAGGAGGAACAATTCTCGAAGGGACGAGGAGGAGAATTTAATTGAGGTGTTTCCCCCTCAAGCTCCTCAAAACCCTCAATTTCCTATTGACGAAAGGGCTATGTCTAACGTTGAGATAATGGCGGCTATTCATAGCTTGACTCAAGTGTTGGCTACTAAAATTATAGGGACACTAGAGTTCAAGTGAACCCAAATGCTAACACCACCGCTTCAAGGATTAGCGATTTCACAATAATGAATCCCACTACTTTCTATGGTTCTAAAGTGGAGGAGGACCCACAAGGGTTCATTGATGAAGTGTTTAAATTTCTTGATCCTATTAGGGTGTCTTCTCAAGAAAAGGCGGAACTAGCCGCCTATCAACTCAAATATGTGGCTTAAGTTTGGCATGAGCAATGGAAGGATGACAGGCCAGTTGGAGAAGGCCGGGTTACTTGGGCATCATTCAAGACGGCTTTACTTGATAGATTCTTTTACCTTGGAATTGAGGGAGTGGAAAATGCAATAATACATCAACCTTCATCTAGGGTGTGTTAGCGTAAAGGAGTATAGCCTCTAGTTCACTCAACTATCAAAGCATGCTCCCACTATGGTTGCGGATTCTAAAGATAAAATAAATAAATACGTTATGGGATATCTGACCTAGTGGTTAATGAATGTAGGTAGGTTATTTTGATTATAATTATGGACATTTCTCGTCTCATGGTTCATGCCGAAAAAATTAATGCAAAAAAGCATAAACACGTTGGTAGGGAGTTGAAGAAGGTAAGGGCCGAAGATTGGAAATTATTCCAAGAGTAGATTTGAGGTGCAAGACAAACCAAGGTTCAAGAAAAGGTTTTCCAATCAAGGCCCTACTAATTATCCAAAGGTCAACAAGGGTAAGGTGTCTACTCCCAAGCCCCAAGAGAAGGAAGGTGGTAGTTCTTATGTTGAGAGGCCTTTTTGTACAAAATGTTGTATAACATATGATTGTAAGTGCCTAGTTTGCACGGGTAATTGCTATGTTTGTGTCAGGTGTGGTCACATGAAGAGATATTTCCCTATGATTAAAGCTCAAGGAAGGGAAAATGATCAAGCATAAGCAAATACCCCAAATCAGGATGACCCTACAGATAATTGCTTTTATGCTCTCCAATCCCAAGGAGATCAAGAGAGATCTCTGGATGTGGTTACTTGTATGTTACAATTACATTCCTTTAATATATATACATTGTTTGATCCCGGTGCTACGTTGTCTTCTATGACCCCCCTTGTAGCCATGAAATTTGATATACTACCTAATATCTTCGATGAACCCTTATTGGTTTCTACGCCGGCGAGTGATTCTATAGTGGTTAAAAGAGTCTATAATGGTTGTCCTATTTCCTTTCCAAATAGAGTTACATTAGTTGACTTGATAGTACTTGATATGCTAGATTTCAATGTCATTCTGGGAATGGATTGGTTGTATGCTTTGTTTGCCTTTATTAATTGTAGGAGAAGGGTAGTCGAATTTCAATTTCCAAATGATCCCATTTTTGAGTGGAGAGGAGGAAACTCAAATCCGAGGGGTAAAATCATTTCGTGTCTAAAATATTGCAAATTGATTGCAAAAAGTTGTCTCTACCACATAGTGAGATTTATGGATCTTGAATTCGAGATCCCAACCTTAGAGTTGGTACCTTCAATAAAGGAATTTACGGAGGTCTTTCCCGATGACCTACTCGGAATTTGTCCTGATCGGGAGATTAACTTCGGCATAGACTTTGGAATTTCTCCCGAGCAAGAGATTGTCCCAACTACTTATTTTAGAGTGCATATTATACAATTAATGATATGAGTGGCTTAAGTGAGACTTCTCAGAATTTCATATGCCGTGTGGCTATTCAAGAATTCTCTAACTTATAGGGTGTACTTGTGGGTCGTTACAAAGTTGGTTTCAGAACATAAGGTTTTGAAGTGTCTATGTTTGTCTCATAAAGAACATTCCATAGAGTCTTACTCATAATGTGATGTGCGCCACATTATGAATTGGAGGCTATTGGGTGGTAGGAAAAGTTTCACTTCTTCATTCTTCTAATCATGCCTAAGAGCTTTGTATATGGTGTATTTACCTTATTCCTTTATGTTTCGATACTTTGAATGTGACCTTTGTGAAGTTTGGGTTGAGGGAGAGAAAAGATGAGATGTGACTTGTTAGATGGGGTATGGAAGATGGTGTTGATGACCTTAGTTTTGTTGAGTTACCTTTTGAATGGTAGTATAGTTTGGAGAAATGATGAAGTATAATGTTAGGAAGGTGAAGGAGTGGTTTTAGAGATGGTTTGATATTTCCTATATCCAGCCTTAGAAAGGAAGGAGGTGAGTTTAGAAGGAGTGAAGGTGAGTTTCTCCTATCAAGGGGGATGTAGTTGTTAGATGGCTAGACCTTTGAGAGTCTTTGGTTTTAATGAGATAGACTTTAGTGAGAAGTTATTAGTATGGTTTGAGGTTCCTTGAGGGAGTTCCTTGTAGTAGGTTATGTTGACCTTATATTGGGTTTCTCCTAAGTAGAGGAGTATGGTGAAGGTAATGATTGTAGGGAGTGAGATACCATTAACCTTTCCCTGTGTGTTTATTAAAGCCTAAAACAAAGAGTTTCTAGTAACTTGGGTTATGTTGGAGTCATTTGTGAAAAATGAGTTTCCAAACATTCTCCTTATGATATGCATGTTAAGGTTGAGTTGTTATTAAATGAGAAAAATGAATTTTTATGTAATGACCTAAAACGAACTAAGGTATGTGAGTCTTTCTTGATTTAATTTTAAGTTAAAATAAGTTACCTTAGTTTCCTTAGGAAGTGTGTGAAGTTTGGTTCAGTTTGGAGGTTAAACATCGAAGAACGTCCATTACATTCGGAAGATATGCCTTAGATATAGTGCATGTGTCTTGATGTGTTTGAGTGAGTTTTACGTGTTCATTTTACTTGAATTTAGTGTGAGATGTTCCTATGACCTAGATGAACATGTTTAGGGGTTTAACGTCTGGTTACGACCCCACCTAGGACCCACGAAGGGCCCTGGAAGAGGACCCTACCTTTTGGATTAAAGCTGCCAAAACAGTAAACAAACGACAACCCAAGGGACGGTCCGTTTGTCAACCAACGGTCCGTCGACCATAGGGCATCGATTGGATCTGAAAGGCAGGACAGCCTCCCATTGAATAAGGCTAAGTCCAAACCAACAATACCCCACCAACGGGCTGTTGGTTGACAAACGGTCTGTTGGTTGGTCCGTCGATGAAGACTGTCCAAAAGCTATAAATTTCCTGGTTAGTCTTGGGGTGTTTGGTCAATTCACCCCAAGTCTTTTATGATCCTAGGACGTTTAATTTACGGTATTTTAGGTATATTAAAGTGTTCTAAACCCTAAGACCTACTTTTAGACATCATTTCCTAAAACCCAAAACCCCTCTCCCATAGAACTATCTCTCAAGTCTCTTTGGAAGCTCGAAGTCAAGAAGAGCTAGGAGGGATGTTGGTGTCCAAGTTCTTCATCAAAATCATTGGCGTTCCTATTATCTAAGGTATGGTATCAATCCTAGAACTCTCTTCTATTCAAGGAGTTACTTCTAATGCATTTCCAAAAAAGGTTTTCAACCCTAGTTTCTGCTATCTTCAACTCTAAACATGAGTCTTGCATGAAAACATTTCTAATGAATTAATAATGATGTTTCTAATGTTAGATGATGATTTTAAGGTTAAAACATCAATGAAATCATGTTAAAACTTTTTGTCAAGTGTTGGCTTAGAAAAGGGTTAAATGAGCTTAGGTTTGTAGTCTTTGAGCTTTGCTTTACTTGTGTTTCTATTGATGTTGAGCTACTGATCTAAGGGCTAATTTATGATGAATTATTGTATAAAATGCTATAGGTGATGGAAGATTGGATTAAATGGTAAGTTGGATATGTTGTTTAAGCTTTAGTTATAAAGTACTCTTGAGTGGTATAGCCCACCTTCTTGGTGGCGGTGTTTAATTGATTAATTAGGTTATGTTTAGTATGTATTGTGAGTGTTGCCTTGAAGACCTAATATGTGAAGTTATGTGATATTGAATATGATTCTTATTGTGTATTGTGAAGCTTGAATTGTATGTTTTGCTTAGATTAGGCCTAAATGAAGTATATGATTATGTGAAGCATGTAAAGTGTATCATTTGATGAAGGAAATTCTAAAGAATGTATAGAAGTTGAAGTAAATGAAATTATGCTTATGTGCAAGTTGTGTTCACATGTACACACACGCTCACACTTGAATGAATGAATGAAGCAAAGCTAAGTAAAAATTGGAGTTTTGGGGTGAACACTCTCCGTGAGTTGAGATGAAGTGTTTAGTAGCAACCTCACTACATCCTAAGAGCTTCCCAATGTTCGTTGAAGGATGAATAACTTTCGTGAGTTGAGATGTGGTGTTCACTAGTTATCTTAACCTATAGTTTATAATGTTGAGAATCCGTGGGGAGTTTTGGTTAGCACCGAGAGGATATGAAGAAGGGGTGGTTAGACTTCGTTAGTTGATATGTTGTATTACAATGTACCTCTTGAGATGAGTACTCCTTGTTAGTAGAGCATGAGTTACTTAGTAGCAATCTCCTTATACCTTAAACTATGCACCACATAGGTGTAGCTATTGGGAAAGTCATGTAAAAGCTATAAAAGTAAGACGTCACTCTAGGAAAGTGAGGGGACCCTTCACCGATAAGGGAAGTATCGGGATTCCATGTTTAGCTCTCACGGTATATGTCGTTTAAGTTAGCCCCCACAAAATAAATGAAAGTACAAAGTCTTCTAAAAGAATTTGCTACTTAGGGTAGGTAGTGGAATGGGACGCTATTTATCCATTGCACTATGTAGTCATTCCGTAAGGGGAGTCTTGGTGATTCTTATGTGAATTAAAAGAACTAAGACTTCTACAAGAACGTGAAACTTAGGGTAGGTGGTGGTATGGGATGCTATCTATCCATCGCACTAAGTAGGACCTTCCGAAAGGGAAATCTTGGTGCCAAACCTTCTAAAAGAATGTACTACTTAGGGTAGGTGGTGATATGGGACGCCATCTACTCATTTCACTAAGTTGGCATTCCGAAAGGGAAGTCATTGGTGTGTTGTTAGGTGTTCTTCTAATGTCTTGTGATTGAGTGGTGACTTGTTCTCCCGAGTGGAGTAAGCTCATGGTGGGTAGTCTTAAGGATCTCCTTGGTGTTTATTGAAAGTGATGTTTTGATGTTTCCTTTGTGTCATACCTTGGAGAGCCTTAGGATAACATCGGTTAGGAAACTTCTACGAAAATGAGTTCACTTCCTCATTGGCAATACCTTGGAAGTTCACTATTTTTGGAGTCAAAATGGGTTCACTGTAGTATTCTAAATAGTTCACTGTAAAAACTGGAAAGTTACTGGAAAGTGCATTCTTTTGTTAAAATTATGGGAATCCTTCTCTGAGTGTTGAATGATGTGTCTTATGTTGTTTTGTTTCTAATTAATGATTGTTATAATTATTTGGCATGAAATCTTATTTTACTAAAATGTCCCTTTTTACATGATTTTGCATATGCCATAGTACATTGTTATGTACTAACCCCATACTTTTGTATACTCTATAATTATAGGTTCTTGTAAGCAAGGTAGAAGGCTAGAAGGAAACGCTTGTGAAAGTTTCTCTCAAGACAAAGTATGTCCTCATATATTCGAGGGCATAGTCTTTTTCTTAGTTTCTTATTTAAAGACTTATTATGTATTTCTTTTAATTTGAAAGGGCCATGTCCCTAAAATATTATGTCTTGTCTTTAAGATGGCTTGTGATGATAAGATTCTCTAGTATTTATGGAAGATTTCCTTTTATTAATTTATTCGTGAAAAGTTTTAAATTCCACACTACTTTTCATGTCTTATGTAATGAACGATAGTTAAAGGGCTTGTATAAGACCCCAAAGGGTCAAGTACGCCCGGTCATGACCCAAGGGTTCTCCCTAACTTCTAGGGGGTACTTGAGGGTTGTGACAAACTTTGTATCAGAGCATAAGGTTATGGGAAATAGTTAAGGATCTAAAAGTCTCACAAGCCACGTCTAGTAGAGTCTTGGTCATTGGTGTGAGTCACGGAACATCCATGGACAAGAGGCTATAGAACGATAGAGTTTCACTTTCTTCATTACTCTTGTATCGTGCCATAGAACTTAACTCCATAAGATCTCTCTCTTCTTCTCCTTTGTACGGTAGTTCTCTAGGTGTATTTGCTTGGGAAGGGAGAGGTTTCTAAGTTTAAGGGAGAGAAAGGTGAGTTTTGATGCTTATGATGGTTTTGCGGCTAGAAGACTAAATGTGAAGGTAAGTTTTGAGGATTGTGATGTGAAGCCATTTATGGCTATGTGTGACTTATGAGGTTGGAAGTATTGTGATGAGAAATTGTATGGATATGTAGTTCTAAGCATGTTAAGAGTATAGATATTGAATAAAGTGCCTTTGAGAGAAAATGAGTTATCTTGTGATTATGTTCAATGGTTGTAGAAATTCTTTAAGGTGTAAATTTAAGGAATTGATGGAAGTTGAAGGCAACTCTCTTGTGTGAATAATAATTCATAGTTGTTCTTGTGATTTGGTTAAGGTTCATGTGTATGTCACTCTAATGAGAAAATGTGGTATTATTACCTAGTGAGGAAGTTGTGGAGTTATGCTAACAAAATGGTGGAGTTGATATTGTCACGACTAGAATCTAGACCCCAGACCAGCGTCGTTGACCTCTCAGAGGTCGCAGACAAGCCTACTTACGTCATTCTTACTTCATCTAGGTTAATTTTAGCGGAAAATTTGAAACTTTTTGTTTCTTAACATACTTACTAAACCTTCTCATTAATACATAATTGTTCACCATCAACCATCTAATATCAAGATCATCAAATGAAAGAAATAGTCTAATATAGTAATAAAGATGTACTTGCCAAAATGGCACCAATACAATGTCTGAATAAAGCAGGAAAGAAACGCTAGTGGAACATGCTCCACTAGATCAACTCTAAAACTAAGCTAGAATATAAATGGCAGCATCCTCGAAAGCATGAGGGCCTACCAAGTCCGGATGAATGCTCGACGTCCGGATAGCTTCAACGTCAACCTGTAGCTCTAGCATCCACCTGCACCTGCACCTAAATTTGTAGAGTTGTATAGGGTTAGTACACACTTGTACTAAGTATGGGTATATGCAAGAACACACCAAGGACATGCATGAGAAAGGATAGCTCTTTCCTAACAACATGATTATAGAAAGTCAAGTCAGTGGACTTGCCAAATTGAGATTAGGAAAGTTAGTGAACCTTCCAAATTTGGATTAGGAAAGTCAGTGAGCTTTCCAAATTTGCATTAGGAAAGTCAATGAGCTTTCCAAATTTTGATTAGGAAAGTCATACCACGAGAGTAACATGCATCATCATAGTTATCGTATTGCACACAGCACATAACATCTTACACATAGCACATATCATATAGCATACAACATATAACATCTTTTATAACATTCATTCATATGCCATGATACCTTGGAATGGTCTTGACATTAACACTTTCCTAAAATGAGGGCTCAATATATGGGACCTCAACTAGGAAGTCTTCATTAGCAAACACAGAGTCTGCTTCATTCATTCATACGTACTTCATTTCATTTCGTTCATAGGCCAGTGTAAACACCAGCTATACATAGGTTGTAGTTTAAGACTTTCATCGGGTTTGGTGTGCAATGATCAAGAATAACCTAGTGTTATTACCTGAGTCTAGCTCACCTCTTGATTATCCTATCCTAACAAGTTTTGTAGCATTCATTTCATTATGTGCTTCATTTGAGGCTAGCCTCATTCATTCATTGGGAACTTTAACTTTAACCGACATAGATCGTGTGAGCATCATGAAATCCAGTGTACCCCCCACACCGAAAAGAGATGGAATCACCGCCCAAGGTGAGCCAAAACATGCTAGCCTACATGGGAATTTAGCCTCGCCCGATTCCTATATTGGCAGTATAGGTTCGAAGACCAGGAGATATAAGGAGACCCATACCCAAAAAGCCGGACTGTCTCATCTCATGAGAGTTATGTGAACCTCCGCCCTTCCCGAAAGAAGGCATCACCGCTCATAGCTAGTCTATCGGTGCTCAGAATAAAGTTCCATTACATTCAACTCATACGTCGTGGAAGCTAGCTTCTAGTATGAGGACATCATATGTCAATAGATGATTTCTCATCTCATCATTAGTATTAAGTGTGTTAATCTCAGTACTTTCATTAAAGTATTCATAGAGACTGGTCTCTTCATTAACTTTACACTCTCATAGGTGAGTACGTTTTGGTAACATTTACTTAGGCTCATTTGAGGTTGCTCTCATCATTTGCATTAGCCTCATATCATGTTGTCACCAAATTCATTGTCATTAGCACATTTGCTCTTCATAATTACTCACCCCATTTTACGTGAATGTTCATTTCATCATATGCCAATATACTTGGCCATTTGTGTGTTTCATACTCTTGCTTAATCCTTCTAGGGTTTCATCATTTCATTGTTCATTTCGTCATTTCATTGTTCATTTCATCATTTCATTACATACATCTTAGCTTCACTTACTTTTAAACGTATGTTAGACTTATGGGTCTATACATACAAGCCATGAGGCTTCATTCATAGTTCGTTAAGTGATTCATCTATTCCTAAGATTATGTAGTACAAGACTTATGTATCTTGTATATATGCCAAGATCTTGATTTTGATCTAAGTAGGTGGCATTATTCTTGAACATTTAATTCACGTATGACTTATGTATCAATACGGAAATTTGGGAAAGGAAACCCAAGTTCGAATCACTTGGACAACATTTGCATTTTTCATTGATTTTGTTTTTAATCTTCATGACATTGGGACTCTAGATCGAACCCCAACATCAACATTCTATCTTTAGTTTTCTCCTTGGTTTTCCTCTTAATTTGGCCGAAGGGTTGTGGGATCGAATCCACACATCCCCTTTTATTTTTCATTTAATCTCTTATTGACCCTTTTCGCCTAAACCAAGAGGTTGTGGGATCAAACCCCCACAGCCTCTTTTATTTTTATTCATTATATTCGCTGGGAATTGGGAGGTTGTGGGTTCGAACCCCCACAGCTTCCTTATTTTTACTTTTAATTTCGCTAGAGGCTGTGAGGTGGTGGGTTCGAACCCCCACAACCTCCTATTTTATTTTTAATTAAAATCCACTAGGTTAGGCGTTTTGGCAGTGAGGTTGTGGGATCGAGCCCCCACAGCCTCACTTTATTTTTTCTTAATTATTTTGCCTTCTCCTTTCCAGCCTTGAGGTCGTGGGTTCGATTCCCATGCTTCTCATTTTCCTTTCTTTAATTTTTCTTCTCTCATTCCCAGCGTGGAGGTCGTGGGTTCGATTCCCACGCCTCCCATTTATTTATTTAATTTATTGATATCTCCTTTTCCCAACCAGCAGACCCTAGTTCGAATCCCCCCCAACCCCTTTCCTTTTGCGAATTTACACTGCCACACGGGTGAGGTCACAGGTTCGAATCCTGGTGGCCTCACCCCTTTAAAATTCATTAATTTTCCAGATTTCTTCATTAAACTTTAGCCTAAACTAAAATTGTATTTTTGGCTGGAACTTTATCATCTTATTAACTTATTTTCACCAATATTTTCTCTTGAAAACTTAGGACAATTCATGGATCGTTTGTTACTTTTTGGGGGGTATTTCATGGATTCGTTTAGCCAAAATGTTGACACTCAAATCAGCCCCATCTCCATTTTAATGAACATCACTATTACATAGATTTATACACATAAAATGACAACGAAAACAATGTCAAACTTGAAGCCATAATTCGAAACCTCATTCACAGTGAGTTTACAGTAACATTTTGCACATACACACACACTTTCACAAACGTTCGAATACATGGTTGTCTTTCCTAAAATTTCAAGTATACAATAAAAATCATGTTCATCACGAAATCAGAACATACCTAAATCTACCTGCAATCATACCCAACCTACGATTCATTTGGAGCTAGTGACAGGGGCATGCAAAAGGGGAAACAATCCTAGTTTTCGAATGAACAAAATGTAACTTAGGGGGTCTCTTGGGAAAGGGACCAAGAGAGAAGAGAACTCATACCTTATTTTGACGTTCAAAACTTGAAGTTGCTGCCCAAAAACTCTCCAAACTCACGTCCAAGCCAAGTTCTCAACACAAAACTTTCGGCGGAAAAACCCTTTCTTTGCCTAACGTTCTTACTTAGCTTGTTTTCTTATATTTTCGTGTGAGTTCTTCAAGTGTGAAGAACTCTAGTAATTTTTCTGCTCTTCTAGTTGTTTTTGGCAGAGAGGAATCGTGAAAATAATGGAGAAACGTGAGAGAGATGAGCGTGAGAGAGAGTTAAAAGAGGTGAAGTAGTTTAGACTTAGTCAACTAGGAGACTTAGTCATAAAAACATATTAATTAATAAATAAATAATAATTAATAATAAAATCTGATTTCCCTTTTTAAATCAGTCATTAATTATTAATTTATTAAATTAATTCACCAATAAACAAAAATCATATTAAATCATTGCTCCCACCTAGGTTCGAACCCGGGTGGAGCAAGACTTAACTTCAAGAGCTCCATTTCGTCTCTCTCTCCCACTTTTGCCCCTCCACCTTATTAAATAATTAATTAATTATATATTTAGGATAATTACGATACTACCCTTAGCCTGGTAAAAGACCATTTTACCCCTAGACCCTCAAAACTTAAGATTTCTTTTTTTTAAGTCCGGTAAAGACTCCTTCGATTGAATCTTCGTATTCGAGAGCCCTACATGGTTGATCCCAACCTTTCCAAGCTCAACTAACTCCCCAAGTTAGTTAGCTTGGCCTTAGTAAGGGTTCTGAGGTCTGTTTCTATGCGTATCAATCCGTGTGAACCTTGGTCTAATCGCAAGCATTCTTGACACATTAAATATTTCTTATCTTATTCATTTTAAGGTTGGTTACATTATCCCCCCTCTTAGGAACATTCGTCCCCGAATGACACTACCACTATATATCGTAATGGCAGTCAGATTATAACATAATCACTATGCACCGTCAAGCAATAGCAACAAAATATGGAGAGATAAGGAAACATAGACTTAAGAGTAGGAAGTCTAACCTCAAGAGCTGAAAAGATGACGCTAGCGGGATCTCATGTCGGCCTCAGCCTCCCACGTAGCACCCTCAACAAGATGATTTCTCCACAATACCTTCACTGTGGCAATCTCCTTGTTTCTCAGCTGCTTGACCTGTCTGTCTAAGATCTCAACAGGTACCTCCTCATAAGACAAGTCTTCATCAACCCCCAAACCATCCACATGTAGAATCAATGCTGGATCACCTAGGCACTTCTTCAACATAGAGACATGAAAGACTGGATGAACAGAAGCTAGCTCCGCAGGCAATGATAACTCATAAGCCACCTCACCCACACGCTGTAGGATCTCATATGACCCAACATACCTCAGAGTCAGCTTCCCTTTTCTACCAAATCTCATCACCCCTATTCATAGGTGATATCTTCAAGTAAACCTGGTCACCAACATCAAATTCTAAGGGCCGCTTTCTGTTGTCTGCATATGACTTCTGTCGGCTGTAAGCAGTAGCCAACCTGTCCCTAATCACTCTGACCTTCTCTAAGGCCTCATGAATGATCTCTGGACCCAAAATGGATGACTCTCCAACCTCGAACCACCCAACTGGAGATCTACACCTCCTACCATACAGTACCTTAAACGGTCCCATCCCTATGCTGGAGTGATAGCTATTATTATATGAGAACTCTATCAAAGGCAGATGGTCATCCCAGCTACCTCTGAAGTCAATCACACACGCTCTCAACATGTCCTCCAATGTCTGAATGGTGCGCTCTGCCTGCCCATCTGTCTGAGGGTGAAAGGCAGTACTAAGCTTTACCTGCGTGCCCAAGATCTTCTGGAAAGATCTCCAGAAATGTGAAGTAAACTGAGCTCCTCTATCTGAAATGATAGACAAAGGAATCCCATGCCATCTCACAATCTCATCAATATAGAGTCTCGCATAATCCTCGGCTCTATAAGTAGACTTCAGAGGGATAAAGTGGGCAGACTTAGTCAATCTGTCCACAATAACCCATATGGAGTCATGCTGCCTCCTAGTCCTCGGAAGACCAACCACGAAGTCCATATTAATGGACTCCACTTTCCAAGTCGGAACCTCAATAATCTGAGTCAGACCGCCAGGCTTAAGATGCTCTGCCTTAACCTGCTGACAATTAGGACACTTGGCCACATATTCTGCAATGTGCTTCTTCATGCCATCCCACCAATAAATCTTCTTAATATTATGATACATCTTGGTGGAACCTGAATGTATGGAATATCTAAAACCATGGGCCTCTGCAACAATCCTGGTCCGCAAATCATCAACATCTGGTACACACATTCTGTCCTGATACCTAAGTATACCATCACCTCCCAAAGCGAAAGACTCATTCATCTTTATCAACACTGAGTCCTTCAGCTCCATAAACATAGGATCTAGATGCTGACCCTGCTTGACTTCAACTACCAAGGATGATTCAGAACTAGGATGAACTGAAACACCCCCACTAGTAGAGTCAACCAATTGCACACCCAGTATGGCCAGTCTGTGTAAATCTTTCACCAACTCCTTCTTCTCATCCTCAACGTTGGCTGTACTTCCCATGCTCATCCTGCTCAAAGCATAAGCTACAACATTAGCCTTACCTTGATGGTAGTGAACATTCATGTCATAATTCTTCAACAGCTCCAACCATCTCCGCTGATGTAGATTCAACTCCCTCTGTGTGAACACGTACTGGAGACTCTTGTGGTCTGTGAATACATCCACATGCTCTCCATACAAGTAATGCCTCCACAGCTTCAGTGAAAACACCACAGCTACAAACTCCAGGTCATGAGTGGAATAATTCTTCTCATGAACCTTGAGTTGTCTGGACGCATAGGCTATCACCTTACCAACCTGCATAAGAACACAACCCAAACCAACCCTACATGCATCACAGTAAACAGTGTTATTCTCACCACACATAGGCAAAGTAAGCACCGGGGCTGAAATGAGTCTGTCCTTGAGCTCCTGGAAACTCTTCTCACAAGTCTCCATCCATTCAAACTTGGCTTTCTTTTTAGTCAAAGCTGTCAATAGGGCAGCAATGGAAGAAAAGCCCTCCACAAACCTGCGGTAGTAACCAGCCAATCCCAAAAAGCTACGGATGTCAGTGGGAGTAAGAGGCTTTGGCCAGTTCTTCACAGCCTCAGTCTTTCTGAGATCCACCTCCACGCCCTGATCGGATACAATATGACCCAGGAAGGTCACAGATCTAAGCCAAAATTTACACTTGCTGAATTTGGCATACAACTGATGTTGTCTAAGTACCTGCAAGGTTAGTATCAAATATTGTTCATGCTCTTCCTTGGTCCTAGAGAAGATGAGAATGCCATCAATGAATACTAAGACGAAAGAGTCAAGGTACTCACGGAAGTCTCGGTTTATGAGGTCCATAAATGCAGCAGGTGCATTTGTAAGACCAAATGACGTGACTAAGAACTCATAGTTACCATAACGGGTACAAAAGGCTGTCTTTGGGATATCTCCATCCCTAACCCTAAGCTGATGATACCCTCAACGAAGATCAATCTTAGAGAAGAAACTAGACCCTTGAAGCTGATCGAACAAATCATCTATTCTGGGAAGTGGATATTTATTCTTTATAGTGACTTTGTTGAGCTGCCGATAATCAATAAACATTCTAAGGGTTCCATCTTTCTTTTTCACAAACAACACTGGAGCGCCCCAAGGGGATATGCTCGGCTGAATTAAACCCTTATCAGTGAGATCTTTTAACTGTAGCTTCAAGTCTTTGAGTTCAGCTGGAACCATTCTGTAAGGAGGAATTGAAATTAGTTTAGTATCGGGTTCTAAGTCGATACCAAAATCAATCTCTCGAGGGGGACGGACTCCAGGCAAATCATCAGGAAATACATCTAGGAACTCATTCACTACAGAAGGAATGTCATGATCTAAATAATTAACACTCACAAGACGACACAACAACCCCTTGGACATCATTTTATTGTCCTTAAGGTTCAAAATAAAGAGGTTAGGACGACTCGAGTTGTACCCCTCCCAGACTAGCTCTTCTTCATTAGGGAAACAAAATCTCACAACTCTTCTACGACAATCGAAACAAGAATAACAACTGTGAAGCCAGTCCATGCCAAGAATAAAATCAAAATCATGCATTGGTAACTCAACTAAGTCTGCACACATAGTCTTACCACTTACAAGTATTGGCAGTCTAGCATTTATGAGGTAATCCATACCTAAGCCATTTCTTTGAGCTAGTAAGCAGCCAAGTTAGTCTTCTCCTCTTCCTCAGTACTTATAGCAGGCTTTAGACCATACCATGCACTCACCTCCATGTGAACAACCACTCTTGCCAAACGTCTTTCGTTCACGCTGGGTAATTTCTATCTCTGCCCCTTCTTGGGAAGGACAGATCTAGAGTCTGGTGTTTTAGACCGCTTGCCCATCCTAATTCTTTTGTGTATTCTTCTACACGCGCACACAATAAGGAAGTTAGATACTTAGAATGACACAAAGTGTCAGAGCTCTAGATAACACGATAAAGAGTAGAAGAAGGGAAATTTTCCTATGCATCATGCAGTCTCTAATTCAGGACAGTGGAGCGCTTCACTACCATGACATAGAAACTACTCAATGTGGTTGATGTGAACTCATTTTTCTCGAAATTTAACCTAGTGCTCTAATACCAACTTTGTCACGACTGGAATCAAGACCCCAGAAGAGACCGGCGTCGTTGACCTCTCAGAGGTTGCAGACAAGCCTACTTACGTCATTCTTACTTCATGTAAGTTAATTTTAGCGGAAAATTTGAAACTTTTTGTTTCTTAACATACTTACTAAACCTTCTCATTAATACATAATTGTTCACCATCAACCATCTAATATCAAGATCATCAAATGAAAGAAATAGTCTAATATAGTAATAAAAATGTACTTGCCAAAATGGCACCAATACAATGTCTGAATAAAACAGGAAAAAAACGCTAGTGGAACATGCTCCACTAGATCAACTCTAAAACTAAGATAGAATATAAATGGCAATATCCTCGAAAGCATGAGGGCCTACCAAGTCCAGATGAATGCTCGACGTCCGGATAGCTTCAACGTCAACTTGTAGCTCTAGCGTCCACCTGTGCCTGCACCTAAAATTGTAGAGTTGTATAGGGTTAGTACACGCTTGTACTAAGTATGGGTATATGCAAGCACACACCAAGGACATGCATGAGAAAGGATAGCTCTTTCCTAACAACATGATTATAGAAAGTAAAGTCAGTGGACTTGCCAAATTGAGATTAGGAAAGTTAGTGAACCTTCCAAATTTGGATTAGGAAAGTGAGTGAGCTTTCCAAATTTGAATTAGGAAAGTCAATGAGCTTTCCGAATTTGGATTAGGAAAGTCAGGCCATGAGAGTAACATGCATCATCATAGTTATCATATTGCACACAGCACATAACATCTTACACATAACACATATCATATATCATATAGCATACAACACATCACATCTTTTATAACATTCATTCATATGCCATGAGACGTTGGAATCATGGACTTGACATTAAGACTTTCCTAAAATGAGGGCTCAACATATGGGACCTCAACTAGGGAGTCTTCATTAGCAAACACAGAGTCTGCTTCATTCATTCATACGTACTTCATTT
>JABWTJ010000726.1:62510-386627 GCA_016801875.1 Solanum sitiens
GTCTAAAAAAATATATATATATATATATATATATATATATATATATATATATATATATATATATATGCATATATATATATATATATATATATGTTGGTAGGCTTAACTAATTAGTACTCATAACACTAATTTTCGAAGATCACCTAAGGATCATCAAGTTCAACTTTCATGGCATAAAACCACATAATACCAAATTAATCAATTATGCTAGGGTTAACCATATAAATTACATAAATTCATCATAATATTACAATCCAATAATAAATCAATCACTATTAAGTATCATCCACTTGATTGGAATCAAGCTTCAACATACCTACAATGTAGGAAGAAACCCTAGCTAGATTGGAGTTTTCTTCACAACTGAGAGAGACCTAGGGGGATATATGGGTGGAAGAACCCGTAGATGTATAATATAACATACATTATTAAGATTAACCATGAAACTGTAGAGAAAAGTCTGCTCCTTGAACCCTAGACTTGACCTTCTTCTTCTTCTTCTTAAATTGTGTTTTGGAGAGACAATTATTTAGGGGGAAATTAAATATAATTTTTTCTTGGGGATTTTATTAAGTGTTAAGGTTTATTTAATGACTTAAAAATCCTTATATAGGTATACTAAAACCATATAAAATGACCATACAATAAACTAACTAAAGGAATTTACCCCTCTACCCTTGCTTTGGCCCAAATGGGACAACTTTTAAGCCCCATCCACGACCCCAACCTACGGGGCATAGATGGAACCACAGACCGTATTAGTACTTTGTAGGTTGGGGTCTTCATCCCCTTGACTCGTACTTGGTCCACGAGTCACAACCGACAGATTGTGGACCACCCTACAGGGCATAGGTCCCTCTATGGGTCACTATTTTTGGGCAGTTTAGGGGTTTGACTTAGGGTCCTCCTCAAGAATCCTAGTTGTTCCTTGGGGATTCGTACCTTGAAGTTATACTCTTAAACCCTTTATTCCCAGTACAAGAAGTCATTTTACGAATCTAACTTTCATATCAAACACTAAAACTCTGGCACAAGGATATAGAACTCTCTGGTTTTGTTCACTAGTTTCTAGAGCGCAACGTAGTAAAATCCCAAAAGAGTAGACAAAGTCAATTATTAAAGCATAACATTTGGAAAGACAATAATCAAAATACCAATTCAAGTCATAAAATAGTATAAGAGTATCTCAGTTGAAAACCACTCAAAAAACCGTGAATCATGATTTCCTATCAAATTGTGAGAATTCCTTTTAAAAATAATTGATAATTAAGTTAAAATCATTCTTGAATCATAACCTGTTCCTTTCATAAATGTAACACCCCAAAAATCCAAACGACTTAAGGTAGAGCCTAATATGATGTCTAATAGCCTGAAAAGGTGAAAATGAGTGATCTAAGTCCCTAACTAGTGTTACTAACCATGTACTACGTATTTCACACATAAACATCAATCAATGACCATAAAGTCTGGGAAACTAGAAAATTGAAGTAGTGTGCTCTAAGGTCATGTAGTGGAGTTTTGGAGTGTGGTGTGATAGTTAAAACTCGGACCAATGTTCTTTGTACTCGGAACCACTTGCTTACGGTCTAAATATATGGGTACAACCTCTAAGTCCCACCCAAGAGATCCTTGAGGAGGACCCAAATCATTGGAAATAACCTGTCAAAATAGTAGGTTTCACGAGACCAAACCACGACCAATAGATTCGTTAACAGAAACTGATTCTAGGGTGTGGTTTGGGACATAATCTGGAGAATCTTGTCTTCTCATGGGGATCCTCTGACCCATTCCACGGATTTGCAAGACGAGGCATGAACCCATCCATGATCCATGGATGGGTGGCCCCAGGTCCCTATGAAATTTTAGCCTTTTCATTTAGTTTAAGTTGAGTCTTGAGGGGGTGGTGGTGGCTAGTTTAGTAATTAGTTTTGGGGTTAGGCTGTATTCTTAGAAACCTAATTACCTTTATAATAATACCTAATAATAGCCTAACATTAAAACTTTAATTAATTCAACTAAACACTATAAGTCAGACACATTCCCTCCTAAAATATTCTCACTAGAATACCGTTGACGATGAAGACGAAGGTTCAAGTGAGGGCAGAAAGATAACAACTTTCCTCCATCAGTTCTCGAGGAATTGACTACTGAATGATTTCTCAAAATTTTGGTAGATATACATATACAAAAAAAGATACTAGTCTTATAAGGATTTTCTGATTCTTATATTGACCTTTTATAATATGAAGTTTTTCTCTAACATTTTCTTTATTTATTTTTTATTAAAAAATCATATAACTTTATATTAATTTATTTTAAAAATTTTGTAGTTAAGTATATAATGGATGAAAGTTGGATACTTATTGGAAATAGAACGTTACCACAATATATAAATGGTGTGGAGCAATTTTGAATTTTGCATTTTCTAATCTTGAGGTTGGTGTAAGAATTCAATGTTCGTGCTTAAAATGCAATAATGTTATTTGGAAAACACGAGATCAAGTGATAATAGATTTATGTAGTTTTGGAATGAAACAAACATATAAAAAGTGGATTCATCAAGGCGAGCTAGATCTATCTTCAGATGATGAAACAAATCTTAGTAAAGATTCAAATTTAGCAAATGATGATGCTCCAATTTATGAAATGATACATGATATATATAATGGTGTTTCCAACAATATTCATGAATTTAATAACACAACTGAGTCTCCGCACGAAGAGCCTAATACAGAAGCTATGAGATTCTATAAGTTAATGAAGGATGCAGATAATCGATTGTATCCAAGTTGTAAAAAGTACTCCAGACTCTCTTTTATAGTGCGTCTTTTTCAAATGAAGTGTATGAATGCATGGAGTAATACTTCATTTGGCTCTTTGTTGAAATTACTTAGTGATGTTTTACCTAAAGAAAATGTGCTCCCAGATTCCATTTATGAAGTTCAACAGATAATAAAAAATTTGGGTTTAGATTATGTGAAGATAGATGCATGCGTTTATAATTGTATCTTATATAGAAAGGAATATGCGGATCTTGAACAATGTCCTAAATGTGGTGAAAAAAAATGGAAAATGAGAAAAGGAAAAGATTCCAATAGTGAGGTTGCTTCATGTAATTTGAATAACAAAAAGAAAAGAATTTCTAGAAAGATTGTTAGATACTTTCCTATTATACCTAGATTACAATGATTGTTTATGACAAAAGGAACCACAAAAGAAATTAGGTGGCATAAGTATGAAAGAGTTGATGATGGAGTGTTACGACATCTTGCTGACTCACTGGCATGGAAAAGTTTTCATGAAAAATATCAAAATTTTGCTTCAGATCCTCGTAGTGTAAGATTTGTATTTGATTTAGATGGTTTTAATGCTTTTGGTTCAATGAGTAATTCATCTAGCATGTGGATAATTATCTTGATTCAATATAATCTTCCCCCGTGGCTATGCATAAAACAATCTAATCTTTTGTTGTCTTTACTTATTCCTGGACCGAAAGGTCCTAATATGTATATTGACGTGTATCTCCAATGTTTGGTTGATGATTTGAAAAACTTATGGGGGGGGGGTGGAATTGAGACTTATGATGCTTTTATGAAACAAAATTTTCAATTACATGCTTCATTGTTGTCGACAATCAATGATTTTCCTGCTTATGGTATTTTATCTAGTTTTAGCACTAAAGGTAAATTAGCTTGTCCAGTTTTCATGTGCATACTTGCTCTTATTACTTGAAACATGGTCGAAAGCAATGTTATATGGGTCATTGTAGGTTCTTGGAGATGAATAATCCTTATCATCGAAATAAACGTTTTTTCGATAACACAAAGGAAGAAATGATTGCACCACATGCTTTGAGTGGTGAAGATGTGCTTGTGCAACATAATACCTCTTTGCAAAGGCCTGCTGATGACAACACAAGGAAAAGAAAATGAGATACTGAAAGACATGATAATTGGAAAAAGAAAAGTATATTCTTTGAACTTCCATATTGGCACACTTTATTGTTGAGACATAATTTGGATGTGATGCACATTGAAAAGAATATTAGTGAAAGTGTGTTAGGTACATTGTTGGATATTGAAGGAAAAACAAAGGACACCCTGAAATCTTGATTGGACTAACAAGAAATGAAGATCAAAAAGTCCCTTCATCACGATGTCTAAGGCCTAACGTATTCAATTTTGTCAGCTCATCAAAGAAGTTAAGTTTCCCGATGCTTACGCTTATAACGTTAGCCGCTGTATCAAGGAACCTAAAAATTTTGGTCTTTAAAGTCATGATCATCATGTTCTTTATGAGCTTATAGTACCACTTATCATTAAAGAAATTTTACCAAAAGATTCAGATGGCCCATTAATTGAATTCTCATTGTTATTTAATGATTTTTGTTCTAAACAGTTATCTATGGAGAAGCTAGATCAACTAGACAAAAGCATACAGGTGAGATTATGTAAATTATAATGTGTGCTCATGCCGGCGTTCTATGATTTTATTGTTCATTTGGCAATTCACACGTACTCGGTTAGGTTGCCATCTAGCTCTCGGTCATTAGGCAAAGTTGGGTAATCCTGTTCAATTTCGATGGATGTATTACATTAAAAAGTTGGTTTCTTACTTTTTAAATATTTTATTTTAATTTAAATTTATTCAAATATTAATATTTTTCTTCATAGATTTCTACGAACCTTGAAAGGTTATGTACGCAACAATTATTGTGTAGAAGGATCAATTGTTGAGGGTCATATTACAGGGCAATGCATTACATTGTTCTCTAGATATTTGAGCGATATGGAAACAACGCAAAATCATAAAGATACGAATTCTAATTCTTCTAACATTGATAACAATAGCTTATCAATATTTATTTGTCATGGTAAACCACTAGCAGGGGGTTTCTGGACTAATTTTAATACTTTAGAAATCAATCAGGCATTTTTACATTCTCCAAAATTGTTAGGAAGTCTGACCTTGGATTGAGTATGATATGTTCACCTTTAAATAAATTTCATACCAGCACTTAACAATTATATTTTTTTTTTGATTTTTTTTTCAAATCTCCACAATCTATAGGGAACATGTAGAAACTTTAACAAAGCAGATTTATAAAAATGTAGCATAGAGACACAAGGGGGAATTTCTTTTATGGTTTTAAAAAAAGGTAAAATCATTCATTTGATGATTTGCAAATTTATTCTTTTAAATAACATTAATATTATTTATTTCTTAAAAAAAACATTAATATATTTGTGATTTTGTAATTAAAATACTACAAGTGATACAATTAAAGGAAAATGGTGATTACCGAATTACTAATATTTGCAAGGCCTCCAGATCCTCGAGTTTTTTGTTATAGCGGATATATCTTGAATGGTTCTCGATTTCAAACAATGGAATATGAGCTAGGTTTGAAAACTCAAAATAGTGGTGTGGTTGTGAAGAGTGATGAACATATAGGAAATATAATTATTTTGGAAGGATAAGAAGAATTTTAGAGATCCAATATATGAAATTTAAATCCGTTATGTTATTTCAATGTGATTGGTTTGAAGTTCCTCCTCGAGGTCGTAGTTAAAGTGGAGGTTACAAAAAAGATGAATATGGATTTGTCTGTGTAGATATAACACAACTTCATTACACAAGTGATCCATTCATTCTAGGCTCACAGGCTCAATCCGTGTATTATGTGAAACATTGTCAATGTGAACAATGGCATTAAGAGATAAGGGTAAGACCAAAACATTTGTATGATCTTCCCAAACAAAAAGATGAAATGGAACAATATCAACTGATTGACTTAGTTGAAAGAGGAGAAACAATTCAAGAAGTAGAGTTGGAGCATGATAACATCATATTAGAAAGAGAAGATATTGATGGATTAAGTGTTGAAGAACCTCTCAATAACGAGGAAGAAGCCGACTTAGTGGTTGTAGATGAGCCTGATCACGAAAATGTAGATTACTTCAGTGATTCTGCAATAGATGAAGATACTAGTGAATATGATGAAGTTGAGGATGATGATTGGTTTTCATTTTCAACTTATCATCAAGATAAAATTTGTTTGAATAAGTTTGTCTGTAGAAGTTTTGTTTTTCACTTATCGAAACAATTAATTTATATTTTCTAGTTTTCCCACATTTCTTTATATTTATGCTTAGAAGCTTTACTTGTTTGTCTCAATTTTTGAACATTATTTTATTATTTTATCATTTTGGTATTTCTTTTTTTTTTAATGTTAATTGCTATCTTTTAATTCATGATTTGTACTTTCGACTAGTATTTATTTATATAATATTATAGTATGTTGCACTTAATCATGTAGTGGGATATTACTAGGTTTGTTGTTGTTGTGGTTGCAGCCAACCATGATGAAAAGTATGCTTATTTCTAATGATAATGAAATTGCCAATGTAAGTGCAATCCCGCCTCCAGGTAAGTTTATCCATTTGTTAAATTGTATCTCTTCAAAATCTCTAGATCATATATGTTTTATTCACATATATTTTGATATCTTTATGTATTGTTAAAGAAAAAAAGAGGAAGGGAAGAGGAAAGACAATAGCGCTTTCAACCCAAAAGATACGTAAAGAAAATGTAAATGGAAAGTTGAAGGTGATTATCCCACCAGATCGAACAGTTGCAGTAGGTCCTGGAGCTAAGGATTTATTACCGAGCTATTTGTGAAAGTTCTCCACAATGTTATGTCACGACTGGAGTCTAGACCCCAGACGAGATCGGCGTCGTTGACCCCTCAGAGGTCGCAGACAAGCCTACATACGTCATCGTTACTTTATCCAGGTTAATTTTTAGCGGAAAATTTGAACTTTTTGTTTTCTTATTTTATGTTAAACATATTATACTTAACATCATAGGCGTTCACAAATCAACCATCTAATGTAGAGATAATCAAATGAAAGAAACAGTTCATAATTGCATTAAACGTATTTTTGCCAAAACGGCACCAATACAAAGTCTGAAATGAAAGTGGAAAGAAACACTAGTGGAACATGCTCCACTAGCTAAAGACTACATCTAAGCTAGATAATAACGATAGACATCCTCGAAAGCAGGAGGGCCTACCAAGTCCGGATGAAAGCTCCACGTCCGGATAGCTGCAACGTCAACCTGTAAGCTCTAGCGTCCACCTGCACCTGCACCTAAAAATGTAGAGTTGTATGGGATTAGTACACACTTGTAATAAGTATGGGCATATGCAAGCACACACAAAGGACATGCATGATTAAGAATAGCTCTTTCCTAACAACATGATTATGGAAAGTCAAGTCAGTGGACTTGCCAAATTGGGATAAGGAAAGTTAGTGAGCTTTCCAAATTTGGATTAGGAAAGTCAGTGAGCTTTCCAAATTTGGATTAGGAAAGTCAGTGAGCTTTCCAAATTTGGATTAGGAAAGTCATGCCATGTGAGTAACATGCATCATCATACTTATCATATTGCACACAGCACATATCATATTACGTATAGCACATAACATCTTTCATATCATTCATTCATATGCCATGAGACCTTAGAATCATGGACTTGTCATTAAGACTTCCCAAAATGAGGTATCAACATATGGTACCTCAACTAGGGAGTCTTCATTAGCAAACACAGAGTCTGCTTGATTCATTCATACACACTTCATTTCATTTCGTTCATAGGCTAGTGTAAACACCAGCTATACCTAGGATGTAGTTTAAGACTTTCATCGGGTTCGATGTGCAATGACCAAGAATGACCTAATGTCATTGCTTGAGTCTAACTCACCTCTTGATCATCCTATCCTAAGAACTTTGGTATCATTCATTTCATTATGTGCATCATTTGAGGATGGCCTCATTCATTCAGTGGGAACTTTAACTTTAACTGACATAGATCATGTGAGCATCATGAAATCCAGTGTCATGAAACCCCACACCGAAAAGAGGTGGAATAACCGGCCAAAGTGACCCAAAACATGCTAGCGTACATGGGAATTGAACCCCTCCAGATCCCTATATTGGCAGTATATTTTCGAAGACTAGGAGATATAAGGAGACCTATACCCGGAATGCCGGACAGTCTCATCTCATGAGAGTTACGTGTACCTCCGCCCTTCCCGAAAGAAGGCATCACCGCTCATAGCTAGTCTATCTGTTCTATGTATAAAGTTCCATTATCTTCATCTCATACGTCATGGAAGCTGGCTTCTAGTATGAGGACATCATAGCTCAATAGATGATTTCTCATCCGATCATTAGTATTAAGTGTGTTAATCTCAATACTTTCTTTAGAGTGTTCATAGAGACTGGGCTCTTCATTAACTTTACACTCTCATAGGTGAGTACGTTTGGTAACATTTATTTAGGCTCATTTGAGATTTCCCTCATCTTTTACATTAGCCTCATATCATGTTGTCACCACATTCATTAACATTAGCACATTTGCTCTTCATAATTACTCACCCCTTTTTACGTGAATGTTCATCTCATCATATGCCAATGCACTTGGCCATTTGTGTGTTTCACATTCTTACTTAACCCTTCTAGGGTTTCATCATTTCATTACATAATATTCATTTCATCGTATGCCAATGCACTTGGCCATTTAGTGTGTTTTACACTCGTACTTAACCCTTCTAGGGTTACATTATTTCATTACATAATATTCATTTCATCGTATGCCAATACACTTGGCCATTTAGTGTGTTTTACACTCTTACCTAACCCTTCTAGGGTTATATCATTTCATTACATACATCTTAGGTTCACTTATTTTTAAACGTATGCTAGACTTATGGGTCTATACATACAAGCCATGAGGCTTCATTCATAGTTCGTTTAAGTGATTCATATCTTCCTAAGATTATGTGGTACAAGACTTATGCATCTTGTATGTATGCCAAGATCTCGATTTCGATCTAAGTAGGTAGCATTATTCTTGAATATTTAATTCACGTATGACTTATGTATCAATACGAAATTTTGGGCAAGGGAACCCAGTTTCGAATCCCTTGGACAACACTTACATTTTTCATTGATTTTATTTTTGGTCCACATGACATTGGGACCCTAGATCGAGCCCCAACATCAAAATTCCCTCTTTATTTTTCTCCTTTTAATTTCCTCTTACTTGGCCGAGGGGTTGTGGGATAGAACCCCCACAACCCCTTTTATTTTTTTATTTAATTCTCCTTGTCTATTTCGAGTTGACCATGAGGTTGTGGGATCAAACCCCCACATCCTCGCTTTATTTTTCTTTTATTCTCCCCCTTAAATCTGCCTAAGAGGTCGTGGGTTCGATTCCCACATGCCTCCCCCTTTATTTTTCTTTTATTCTCCTCCTTAATCTGCCTAAGAGGTCGTGGGTTAGATTCCCACTCGCTCCCCCCCCCCCCCCCTTTATTTTTCTTTTATTCTCCTCCTTAATCTGCCTAAGAGGTCGTGGGTTCGATTCCCACATGCCTCCCCCTTTATTTTTCTTTTATTCTCCTCCTTAATCTGCCTAAGAGGTTGTGGGTTCGATTCCCACACCTTACATTTTCTTTCTTTTCGTTTTTCCTTAAGTTTTGACTGTGAGGTTGTGGGTTCGAATCCCACTCCTCTCAATTCTTAATTTTATATATTAATTTCCAGTCAGGAGCACCCAAGTTCGACCCCCCTCAGCCCCATTTCTTTATTCACATTTTAGTGCTTTTCAAGGGTGAGGTCGCGAGTTCGATTCCTAATGACCTCACCTAATTTATACCCATTTAAATTTCCAGATTTATTCATCTATGTTTAGCCGAAAACAAACTTATAATTTGCTTGAAATTTTGTCACATTTTTTATCTCACTTCCTTCAACATTTACACTTGAATTCATAGGGTAATTTGTAGATCATTCAATACGTTCTTAGCTGTATTTTTCATGGATTCGTTTAGCCAAAACCAAACTTGTAAGTTGCTGGAAATTTAGTCATTTTTCAACTCATTTTCACCCACATTTTAACTTGAACTCTTAGGGAAATTCATGGATCTTTTAGCACGTTTTGGGGTGCATTTTTCATAGTTTCGTTTAGCCAAAAGATTGATACTCAAACCAGCCACACTTTTATTTTAATGAACATCACAATTTACATAGGTTTATGCACGTAAAATAACAACCATAACATTATAAATTTTTGGAGCCTTAATTCGAGAACCTTAGTCACTGTCACATACTTGCACACACACACTTGCACATAATTTCGAACACATGGGTTGTCTTTCATATGATTTCAAGTACACAAACATAATCATATTCATCATGAAAGCATAACATACACGTAAATCTACCAGCAATCATACCCAACCTACGATTCATTGGGAGCTAGTGACAGGGGCATGCAAAGGGGAACAATCCTAGTTTTCGGACTGAATAATCTGAATATTAAGGGGTCTCTTGGGAAAGGGACCAAGAGAGAAGAAAACACATACCTTTTTTACGTTAAACCCTCGTCTTGCTTCCCAAAACCTCCACCCAAGATCACGTCTAATTCTCCTCAATGTCAACACCACACGACGGACAACCTCCCTTAGCCTAACGTACGATTAACGTTTGTTTTCATGTGATTTCGTGTGAGTTCTTCAAGTGTGAAGAACTTGATTTATTTTTCTGTTCTTGTATCTTATTTTGGCAGAGAGAATACGTGAGAAAGAATAAGAGAGATTGAGCGTGAGAGTTGAGAGATAAACGTGAGAGAGTGGGAGTTGTATGAGGCTTAGGAGTCTAGTTTTAGAACTTAGTGAACAAGGTTTTGTTTAATTATAAAAAATCTGATTTCTATTTTATTTTAAATCAGCTAATGAATAATAGTTATTAATTAATTACATTAATTTAATAACTTAATAAAAAATCACTTTAATTCATTTTTTCCACCTAGGTCCGAACCCGGGTTGAGCAAGACTTCACTTCAAGAGCCAATTTTCGGCCCTCTCTCCCCAAAATGCCCCTCCACATTATTAATTAAATAATTGATTATATATTTAGGATAATTAAGATACTACCCTTAACCTGGAAAAAGACCATTTTACCCCTAGACCCTCCAAACCTAAGATTTCCCCTTTTTAAGTCTGGTAAAGACTCCTTCGAGTAAATCTTCGTATTCGAGAGCCCTACATGGTTGGACCCAACCTTTCCAAGCTCAACTAACTCCCCAAGTTAGTTTGTTTGGCTGTAGCAAGGGTTCCGAGGTCTGGTTCTACGCGCATCAATCCGTGTGAACCCTGGTCTAATCGTAGGCATTCCTGACACATTAAGCATTACTTATCATATCCATTTTTTTAGGGTTGTTACATTATTCCCCCCTTAGGAACATTCGTCCCCGAATGACACTACTCTTTACTAACAATAAGTAAGTCACCTATAGAACGTATGCATACATATGTAATTCAATACTCCCATTGGTGAATATCTGATTCACATATTAACATAATGGTGCACATCCTTGAAACCTACTAGTAGCTTCACTTTAATAGACTAAGGAATTCTTTCCTAAACTTGTCTCATCAAACAATACAACATAAGTCAACATATAAGTCATACAAATCAGCAACCAACATTAAGACTCAAACATATCAACCTCATACTAGTGCATAAACACCATACACAGTCAAATATATAAAAGACTAATTAAGGCTACGCACCCGAGGCATCACCAGAGGTGCCTTCCCCTGCACCCCTAGACTTGAGTGCGAAGAATCGTTGCCTCCTTGGAGCCTCTCCACATGGACCATTAGGCTGAACTCTCTCTTTCCCTTGTTCTTGACTTCTCCTATTCGGACAATCTTTCACCATGTGGCCCGGTTTGCCACAACTGTAACAAGCGTTAGAGCCCATCATACACTCTCCTCCATGCAGTTTGCCACACTTCCTGCAAGGTGGCCTCTCCTGAGGTGTATCTACTTTATTGTTTCTCTTAACTCTGGACTCGGAATCCCTATTATAGCGACCCTTGGATGAACTTGACTCCCCTTGGTGGAAGAGTCCCTTCTTAAATATGGGCTGCTCATGGACGCCAAAATTGTTTTTGTGGCCTCCATGGCTGAGACCTGCCTGATCTTGAGGCTTAGGCCTCCTAGCATCACGAACGACCCTCTTCTTGCGGCTATACTCTACCTGATTGACATGCACCATTAACCTGGAAAGGTCCATGTTATCATGGAGCATCGCAAACCGACACTCCTCCTCCAGATCTCCGTTGATTCATGTGAGGAACCTTCTCATCTCATCCCTGCTATTAGATACAAGGGAAGTAGCATACCTGGATAGTTTAACAAACTTCAGGGAATACTCCCTAACTGTCATTGATCCCTGCTTAAGGTTGATAAACTCCTCAACCTTTGCCTCCCTCATATCCCTGGGAAAGAATCTCTCCAGGAAAGCTGTCTTAAACAGCTCCCAAGTGATCGGAACTCCGCCCAAAGCTCGGCTATCCTGCCATATCTTGCACCAAGTCTGTGGTACATCCTTGAGCTGATAGGAATCCAGCTCAGCCTTCTCAGTATCTATGGCCCCCAGAGCCACCAAAATCATATGCACATCGTCCACAAACTCCTGGGATCCTCAGAAGTCTTAGACCCCATGAAAATAGGAGGATTTATCCTCGTGAAGTCTCTTATACTTTCAGCCATGCTACAAACCGGTGGGTTCTCCCTCTGAACATTTTGTCGGTTGACCTGGGCAGTCATGGCCTGGGCTTGCATAGTGATGGCCTGTGCCATCTGGGCCAGAGATGCCCGCACATCCGCATCAGTCAACCCAGCTGGGTTAACCGGCATAGCCACTCCTTTAGCTGGGGTGGAACCTCATTATCTCCAGCAGATGTACCTCCTCTCCTCTGACCAATGGTTCTCCTAGTATTCATTTCTCTGAAAACAACAAAGATTGATGTTAGACACGCTCATAACACCAAGAAATTAGACATTAGGAAAAGTACGATACGATCAGAAGAAGGGAAATTTTCCTACGCAACATGCAGTCTCTAATTCAGGATAGTAGTGCACTTCACTACCATGACTTAGAAACTACTCAATGTGGTTGATGTGAACTTATTATCCTCGGAATTTAACCTAGTGCTCTGATACCAACTTTGTCATGACCGGAGTCTAAACCCCAGACTAGACCGGCATTATTGACCTCTCAGAGGTCGCAGACAAGCATACATACGTCATCGTTACTTCATCTAGGTTAATTTTAATTTGAACTTTTTGTTTTCTTATTTCATGTGAAACATATTATACTTAAAATCATAGGTGTTCACAAATCAACCATCTAATGTAGAGATAATCAAATGAAAGAAACAGTTCATAATTGCATTAAACGTATTTTTACCAAAACGACACCAATACAAAGTCTGAAATGAAAGTGGAAAGAAACACTAGTGGAACATTCTCCACTAGCTAAAGCCTACATCTAAGCAAGATATTAATGGAAGACATCCTCGAAAGCATGAGGTCATACTAAGTCCAGATGAAAGCTCCACATCCGGATAGCTGCAACGTCAACCTGTAATCTCTAGCGTCCACCTATGCCTGCACCTAAAAATATAGAGTTGTATGGGATTAGTACACACTTGTAATAAGTATGGGTATATGAAAGCACACACCAAGGACATACATGAGTAATGATAGCTCTTTCCTAACAACATGATTATGGAAAGTCAAGTCAGTGGACTTGCCAAATTGGGATTAGGAAAGTTAGTGAGCTTTCCAAATTTGGATTAGGAAAGTCAGTGAGCTTTCCAAATTTGGATTAGGAAAGTCAGTGAGTTTTCCAAATATGGATTAGGAAAGTCATGACATGAGAGTAACATGCATCATCATGCTTCTCATATTGCACACAACACATAAAATCTTACACATAGCACATATCATATTGCATATAGCACATAACATCTTTCATATCATTCATTCATATGCCATGAGACCTTGGAATCATGGACTTGTCATTAAGACTTCCCAAAATGAGGGCTCAAAATATGGGACCTCAACTAGGGAGTCTTCATTAGCAAACACAAAGTCTGTTTCATTCATTCATACGTACTTCATTTCATTTCGTTCATAGGCTAGTGTGAACACTTGTTATACCTAGGATGTAGTTTAAGACTTTCATCGGATTCGCTGTGCAATGACCAAGAATGACCTAATTTCATTGCTTGAGTCTAACTCACATCGTGATCATCCTATCCTAACACCTTTTGTATCATTCATTTCATTATGTGCATCATTTGAGGCTGGCCTCATTCATTCATTGGGAACTTTAACTTTAACCGACATAGATCATGTTAGCATCATGAAATCCAGTGTCATGAAACCCCACACCGAAATATATGGTGGAATCACCGGCCAAAGTGACCCAAAACATGCTAGCGTACATGGGAATTGAACCCCGCCAGATCCCTATATTGGCAGTATAGGTTCGAAGACTAGGAGATATAAGGAGACCCATACCCGGCATGCCGGACAGTCTCATCTCATGAGAGTTACGTGAACTTCCGCCCTTCCCAAAAGAAGGTATCACCGCTCATAGCTAGTCTATCGTTGCTCAGTATAAAGTTCCATTACATTCAACTCATACGTCATGGAAGCTGGCTTCTACTATGAGGACATCATAGCTCAATAGATGATTTCTCATCTGATCATTAGTATTAAGTGTGTTAATCTCAATACTTTCTTTAGAGTGTTCATAGAGACTGGGCTCTTCATTAACTTTACACTCTCATAGGTGAGTACGTTTGGTAACATTTATTTAGGCTCATTTGAGATTTCCGTTATCTTTTACATTAGCCTCATATCATGTTGTTACCACATTCATTAACATTAGCACATTTGCTCTTCATAATTACTCACCCCTTTTTACGTGAATGTTCATCTCATCATATGCCAATGCACTTGGCCATTTGTGTGTTTCACATTCTTACTTAACCCTTCTAGGGTTTCATCATTTCATTACATAATATTCATTTCATCGTATGCCAATGCACTTGGTTATTTAGTGTATTTTACACTCGTACTTAACCCTTCTAGGGTTACATTATTTCATTACATAATATTCATTTCATCGTATGCCAATACACTTGGCCATTTAGTGTGTTTTACACTCATACCTAACCCTTTTAGGGTTATATCATTTCATTACATACATCTTAGGTTCACTTATTTTTAAACGTATGCTAGACTTATGGGTCTATACATACAATCCATGAGGCTTCATTCATAGTTCGTTAAAGTGATTCATATCTTCCTAAGATTATGTGGTACAAGACTTATGCATCTTGTATGTATGCCAAGATCTCGATTTCGATCTAAGTAGGTAGAATTATTCTTCAATATTTAATTCACGTATGACTTATGTATCAATACGAATTTGGGGCAAGGGAACCCAGTTTCGAATCCCTTGGATAACACTTACATTTTTCATTGATTTTATTTTTGCTCCACATGACATTGGGACCCTAGATCGAGCCCCAACATCAACATTCCCTCTTTATTTTTCTCGTTTTAATTTCCTCTTACTTGGCCGAGGGGTTGTGGGATCGAACTCCCACAACCCCTTTTATTTTTTTATTTAATTCTCCTTGTCTATTTCGAGTTGACCATGATGTTGTGGGATCAAATCCGCACAGCCTCTCCTTATTTTTCTTTTATTCTCCTCCTTAGTCTGCCTAAGAGGTCGTGGGTTTAATTCCCACATTCCTCCCCATTTATTTTTCTTTTATTCTCCTCCTTAATCTGCCTAAGAGGTCGTGGGTTCGATTTCCACACGCCTCCCCCTTTATTTTTCTTTTATTCTCCTCCTTAATCTGCCCAAGAGGTCGTGGGTTCGATTCCCACACGCCTCCCCCTTTATTTTTCTTTTATTCTCCTCCTTAATCTGCCTAAGAGGTCGTGGGTTCGATTCCCACATGCCTCCCCGTTTATTTATTTTGTGTTCTCCTCCTTAATCTGCCTAAGAGGTCGTGGGTTCGATTCCCACACCTCACATTTTCTTTCTTTTTGTTTTTCCTTAAGTTTTGACTTTGAGGTTGTTGGTTCGAATCCCACTCCTCTCAATTCTTAATTTCATATATTAATTTCCAGCCAGGAGCACCCAAGTTCGAACCCCCTCAGCCCCATTTATTTATTCACGTTTTAGTGCTTTTGAAGGGTGAGGTCGCGAGTTCGATTCCTAATGACCTCACCTAATTTATACCCATATAAATTTCCAGATTTATTCATCTATGTTTAGCCGAAAGCAAACTTATAATTTGCTGGAAATTTTGTCACATTTTTCAGCCCACTTCCTTCAACATTTACACTTGAATTCATAGGGTAATTTGTAGATCATTCAATACGTTCTTAGGTGCATTTTTCATGGATTCGTTTAGCCAAAACCAAACTTGTAAGTTGCTTGAATTTAGTCTTTTTTTAGATATTTTCACCCACATTTTCACTTGAACTCTTAGGGAAATTCATAGATCTTTTAACACGTTTTGCGGTGCATTTTTCATAGATTCGTTTAGCCAAAAGATTGATACTCAAATCAGCCACACTTCCATTTTGATAAACATCACGGTTTACATAAGTTTATGCACGTAAAATAACAACCATAACATTATAAATTTTTGGAGCTTTAATTCGAGAACCTTATTCACTGTCACATACTTGCACACACACACTTGCACATAATTTCGAACACATGGGTTGTCTTTCATACCATTTCAAGTACACAAAGATAATCATATTCATCATGAAAGCATAACATACACGTAAATCTTCCAGCAATCATACCTAACCTACGATTCATTGGGAGTTAGTGACAGGGGCATTTAAAGGGGAACAATCCTAGTTTTTGGACTGAATAATCTGAACCTTAAGGGGTCTCATGGGAAAGGGACCAAGAAATAAGAAAACCCATACCTTTTTGACGTTAAACCCTCAAATTGCTGCCCAAAACCTCCACCCAAGATGACGTCTAATTCCCCTCAATGTCAACACCACACGACGGACAACCTCTCTAGCCTAACGTGCGATTAACGTTTGTTTTCTTGTGATTTCATGTGAGTTCTTCAACTATGAAGAACTTGATTTATTTTTCTGTTCTTGTATCTTATTTTGGCAGAGAGAATACGTGAGAAAGAAGAAGAGAGATTGAGCGTGAGAGTTGAGTGATAAACGTGAGAGAGTGGGAGTTGTATGAGGCTTAGGAGTCTAGTTTTAGGACTTCGTCAACAAGGTTTTGTTTAATTATAAAAAATATGATTTCTATTTTATTTTAAATCATATAATGAATAATAATAATTAATTAATTACATTAATTTAATAACTTAAATAAAAATCACTTTAATTCATTGCTTCCACCTAGGTTCGAACCCGGGTGGAGCAAGACTTCACCTCAAGAGCCCATTTTCGGCCCTCTCTCCCTAAAATGACCCTCAACCTTATTAATTAAATAATCAATTATATATTTAGGGTAATTACGATACTACCCTTAGCCTGGAAAAGACCATTTTACCCCTAGAGCCTCCAAATCTAAGATTTCCCCTTTTTAAGTCCGGTAAAGACTCCTTCGAGTAAATCTTCGTATTCGAGAGCCCTACATGGTTGGACCCAACCTTTCCAAGCTCAACTAACTCCCCAAGTTAGTTGGCTTGGCTATAGCAAGGGTTCTGAGGTATGGTTCTACGCGCATCAATCCGTGTGAACCCTGGTCTAATCGTAGGCATTCTTGACACATTACTTATCATATCCATTTTTTTAGGGTTGTTACATTATGCCCCCCCCCCCCCCCTTAGGAACATTCGTCCCCGAATGACACTACTCTTTACTAACAATAAGTAAGTCATCTATAGAACTTATGCATACATATGTAATTCAGTACTCCCATTGGTGAATATCAGTTTCACATATTAACATGATGGTGCACATCCTTGAAACCTACTAGCAGCTTCACTTTAATAGACTAACGAATTGTTTCATAAACTAGTCTCATCAAAGCATACAACATAAGTCAACATATAAGTCATACAAATCAGCAAACAACATGATGACTCAAACATATTAACCTCATACTAGTGCATAAACACCATACACAGTCAAATATATGAAAGACTAATTAAGGCTACGCACCCGAGGCTTCACCAGAGGTGCCTTCCCCTGCACCCCTAGAATTGAGTGCGAAGAATTTTGCCTCCTTTGAGCCTCTTCACTTGGACCATTAGGCTGAACTCTCTCCTTCCCTTGTTCTTGACTTCTCCTATTCGAACAATCTTTCACCATGTGACCCGGTTTGCCACAAATGTAACAAGCGTTAGAGCCCATCATACACTCTCCTCCATGCAGTTTGCCACACTTCCTGCAAGGTGGCCTCTCCTGAGGTGTATCTACTTCATTGTTTCTCTTAACTCTGGACTCAGAATCCCTATCATAGAGACCCTTGGATGAACTTGACTCCCCTTGGTGGGAGAGTCCCTTCTTAAACCTGGGTTGCTCACGGATGCCAAAATTGTTTTTGTGGCCTCCATGGCTGGGACCTGCCTGATCTTGAGGCTTAGGCCTCCTAGCATCACGAATGTCCCTCTTCTTGCAGCTGTCCTCTACCTGCTGGATATGCACCATTAACCTGGAGAGGTCCATGTTATCATGGAGCATCGCAGACCGACACTCCTCCCCCAGATCTCCGTTGATTCCTGTGAGGAACCTGCTCATCTCATCCCTGATGTTAGATACAAGGGAAGTAGCATACCTGGATAGTTTAACAAACTTTAGGGAATACTCCCTGACAGTCATTGATCCCTGCTTAAGGTTGATAAACTCCTCAACCTTGCCTCCCTCATCTCCTTGGGAAAGAAGCTCTCCAGGAAAGCTGTCTTAAACAGCTCCCAAGTGACCAGAACTCTGCCCAGAGCTCGGCTATCCTGCCACATCTTGCACCAAGTCTGTGCTACATCCTTAAGCAGATAGGAAGCCAACTCAGCCTTCTCAGTATCTGTGGCCCCCATAGCCACCAAAATGTTATACACCTCATCCACAAACTCCTGGAGATCCTCAGAAGTCATAGACCCCATGAAAATAGGAGGATTCATCCTCGTGAAGTCTCTCAGCCTGTCAGCCATGCTACGAACCGGTGGGTTCTCCCTCTGAACATTCTGTCGGTTGACCTGGGCAGTCATGACCTGGGCCTGCAGAGTGATGGCCTGTGCCATCTGGGCCAGAGATGCCCGCACCTCCGCATCAGTCAACCCAGCTGGATTAACCGGCATAGCCACTCCTTCAGCTGGAGCCTGGGGTTGAACCTGATTGTCCCCAGCAGCTGTACCTCCTCTCCTCTGACCAATGGTTCTCCTATTATTCATTCTCTAAAAACAACAAAGATTGATGTTAGACACACTCATAACACCAAGAAATTAGACATTAGGAAAAGCACGATAAGATCAGAAGAAGGGAAATTTTCCTACGCATCATGCAGTCTCTAATTAAGAATAGTTGTGCACTTCACTACCATGACTTAGAAACTACTCAATCTGTTTGATGTGAACTTATTATCCTCGAAATTTAACCTAGTGCTTTTATACCAACAGGAGTCTAGACCCTAGACGAAACCGGCATCGTTGACCTCTCAGAGGTCGCAGACAAGCCTACATACGTCATCGTTACTTAATCTAGGTTAAGTTTTAGCGGAAAATTTGAACTTTTTGTTTTCTTATTTCATGTGAAACATATTATACTTAACATCATAGGCGTTCACAAATCAACCATCTACTGTACAGATAATCAAATGAAAGAAATAGTTCATAATTGCATTAAATGTATTTTTGCCCAAACGACACCTATACAAAGTCTGAAATGAAAGTGGAAAGAAACACTAGTGGAACATGCTCCACTAGCTAAAGCCTACATCTAAGCTAGATAATAACGGTAGACATTCTCGAAAGCATGAGGGCCTACCAAGTCCGGATGAAAGCTTCACGTCTGGATAGCTGCCACGTCAACCTGTAAGCTCTAGCGTCCACCTGTGCCTGCACCTAAAAATATAGAGTTGTATGGGATTAGTACACACTTGTACTAAGTATGGGTATATGCAAGCACACACCAAAGACATGCATGAGTAAGAATAGCTCTTTCCTAACAACATGATTATGGAAAGTCAAGTCAGTGGACTTGCCAAATTGGGATTAGGAATGTTAGTGAGCTTTCCAAATTTGGATTAGGAAAGTCACTGAACTTTTCAAATTTGGATTAGGAAAGTCATGACATGAGAGTAACATACATCATCATACTTATCATATTGCACACAGCACATAAAATCTTACACATAGCACATATCATATTGCATATAACACATAACATCTTTCATATCATTCATTCATATGCCATGAGACCTTGGAATCATGGACTTGTCATTAAGACTTCCCGAAATGAGGGCTCAACATATGGGACCTCAACTAGGGAGTCTTCATTAGCAAACACAGAGTCTGCTTTATTCATTCATACGTACTTCATTTCATTTCGTTCATAGGCTAGTGTGAACACCAGCTATACCTAGGATGTAGTTTAAGACTTTAATCGGGTTCATTGTGCAATGACCAAGAATGACCTAATGTCATTGCTTGAGTCTAACTCACATCTTGATCATCCTATCCTAACACCTTTGGTATCATTCATTTCATTATGTGCATCATTTGAGGGTGACCTTATTCATTCATTGGGAACTTTAACTTTAACCGACATAGATCATATGAGCATCATGAAATCCAGTGTCATGAAACCCCACATTGAAAAGAGGTGGAATAACCGGCCAAAGTGACCCAAAACATGCTAGCGTACATGGGAATTGAACCCCACCAGATACCTATATTGGCAGTATATTTTCAAAGACTAGGAGATATAAGGAGACCTATACCCGGCATGCCGGACAGTCTCATCTAATGAGAGTTACGTGAACCTCCGCCCTTCCCGAAAGAAGGCATCACCGCTCATAGCTAGTCTATCGTTGCTCAGTATAAAGTTCCATTATATTTAACTCACATGTCAGCTGGCTTCTAGTATGAGGACATCATAGCTCAATAGATGATTTCTTATCTCATCATTAGTATTAAGTGTGTTAATCTCAATACTTTCTTTAGAGTGTTCATAGAGACTAGTCTCTTCATTAACTTTGCACTCTCATAGGTGAGTACATTTGGTAACATTTATTTAGGCTCATTTGATATTTCTCTCATCTTTTACATTAGCCTCATATCATGTTGTCACCACATTCATTAACATTAGCACATTTGCTCTTCATAGTTACTCACCCCTTTTTATGTGAATGTTCATCTCATCATATGCCAACCCCTTTATTCTTGAATATTTAATTCACGTATGACTTATGTATCAATACGAAATTTGGGGCAAGGGAACCCGGTTTCGAATCCCTTGGACAACACTTACATTTTTCATTTATTTTATTTTTGTTCCACATGACATTGGGACCCTAGATCGAGCCCCAACATCAACATTCCCTCTTTATTTTTCTCCTTTGAATTTCCTCTTACTTGGCTGAGGGGTTGCGGGATCGAACCCCCACATCACCTTTTATTTTTTTATTTAATTCTCCTTGTATATTTCGAGTTGACCATGAGGTTGTGGGATAAAACCCCCATAGCCTCTCTTTATTTTTCTTTTATTCTCCTCCTTAAATCTGCCTAAGAGGTCGTCGATTCGATTCCCACACGCCTCCCCATTTATTTTTCTTTTATTCTCCTCCTTAAACTGCCTAACAGGTCGTGGGTTCGATTCCCACACGCCTCCCCCTTTATTTTTCTTTTATTCTCCTCCTTAATCTACCTAAGAGGTCGTGGGTTTGATTCCCACACGCCTCCCCCTTTAATTTTCTTTTATTCTCCTCTTTAATCTACCTAAGAGGTCGTGGGTTCGATTCCCACATACCTCCCCCTTTATTTTTCTTTTATTCTCCTCCTTAATCTGCCTAAGAGGTCGTGGGTTCGATTCCCACACCTCACATTTTCTTTCTTTTCGTTTTTCCTTAAGTTTTGACTGTGAGGTTGTGGGTTCTAATCCCACTCCCCTCAATTCTTAATTTCATATATTAATTTCCAGTCAGGAGCACCCAAGTTCGACCCCCCTCAGCCCCATTTCTTTATTCACGTTTTAGTTCTTTTCAAGGGTGAGTTCGCGAGTTCGATTCCTAATGACCTCACCTAATTTATACCAATTTAAATTTCTAGATTTATTCATCTATGTTTAGCCGAAAACAAACTTATAATTTGCTAGAAATTTTGTCACATTTTTCAGCTCACTTCCTTCAACTTTTACACTTGAATTCATAGGGTAATTTGTAGATCATTCAATACATTCTTAGGTGCATTTTTCATGGATTCGTTTAGCCAAAATCAAACTTGTAAGTTGCTTGAAATTTAGTCTTTTTTCAGCTCATTTTCACCCACATTTTCACTTGAACTCTTAGGGAAATTCATAGATCTTTTAACACGTTTTGGGTGCATTTTTCATAGATTCGTTTAGCCAAAAGATTGATACTCAAATCAGCCACACTTCCATTTTGATAAACATCACGATTTACATAGGTTTATGCACGTAAAATAACAACCATAACATTATAAATTTTTGGAGTCTTAATTCGAGAACCTTAGTCACTATCACATACTTGCACACACACAGTTGCACATAATTTCGAACACATGGGTTGTCTTTCATACTATTTCAAGTACACAAAGATAATCATATTCATCATGAAAACATAATATACACCTAAATCTACCAGCAATCATAACCAACCTACGATTCATTGGGAGTTAGTGACAGGGGCATGCAAAGGGGAACAATCCTAGTTTTCGGACTTAATAATCTGAACCTTAAGGGGTCTCTTGGGAAAGGGACCAAGAGAGAACAAAACCCATACTTTTTTGACGTTAAACCCTCGACTTGCTTCCCAAAACCTCCACCCAAGATCACGTCTAATTCTCCTCAATGTCAACACCACACGACGGACAACCTCCCTTAGCCTAACGTCCGATTAACGTTTGTTGTCATGTGATTTCGTGTGAGTTCTTCAAGTGTGAAGAACTTGATTTATTTTTCTGTTCTTGTATCTTATTTTGGCAGAGAGAATACGTGAGAAAGAATAAGAGAGATTGAGCGTGAGAGTTGAGACATAAACGTGAGAGAGTGGGAGTTGTACGAGTCTTAGGAGTCTAGTTTTAGGACTTTGTCAACAAGGTTTTGTTTAATTATAAAAAATCTGATTTCTATTTTATTTTAAATCAGCTAATGAATAATAATTATTAATTAATTACATTAATTTAATAACTTAAATAAAAATCACTTTAATTCATTTCTTCCACCTAGGTTCGAACCCGGGTGGAGCAAGACTTCACTTCAAGAGCCCATTTTTTTCCCTCTCTCACAAAAATGCCCCTCCACCTTATTAATTAAATAATTAATTATATATTTAGGGTAATTAAAATACTACCCTTATCCTGGAAAAAGACCATTTTACCCCTAGACCCTCCAAAACTAAGATTTCCCCTTTTTAAGTCCGATAAAGACTCCTTCGAGTAAATCTTCGTATTCGAGAGCCCTACATGGTTGGACCCAACCTTTCCAAGATCAAATAACTCCTAAAGTTAGTTGGCTTGGCTATAGCAAGGGTTCTGAGGTCTGGTTCTAAGCGGATCAATCTGTGTGAACCCTGGTCTAATCGTAGGCATTCTTGACACATTAAGCGTTACTTATCATATACATTTTTTAGGGTTGTTACATTATCCCCCCCCTTAGGAACATTCGTCCCTGAATGACACTACTCTTTACTAACAATAAGTAAGTCATCTATAGAACTTATGCATACATATGTAATTCAATACTCCCATTGGTGAATATCTGATTCACATATTAACATGATGGTGCACATCCTTGAAACCTACTAGTAGTTTCACTTTAATAGACTAAGGAATTCTTTCCTAAACTAGTCTCATCAAAGCATACAACATAAGTCAACATATAAGTTATACAAATCAGCAACCAATATGATGACTCAAACATATTAACCTCATACTAGTGCATAAACACCATACACATTTAAATATATGAAAGACTAATTAAGGCTACGCAGCCGAGGCTTCACCAGAGGTGCCTTCCCCTGCACCCCTATACTTGAGTGCGAAGAATCGTTGCCTCCTTAGAGCCTCTTCACTTGGACCATTAGGCTGAACTCTCTCATTCCCTTGTTCTTGACTTCTCCTATTCGAACAATCTTTCACCATGTGACCCGGTTTGCCACAACTGTAACAAGCGTTAGAGCCCATCATACACTCTCCTCCATGCAGTTTGCCACACTTCCTGCAAGGTGGCCTCTCCTGAGGTGTATCTACTTTATTGTTTCTCTTAACTCTGGACTTGGAATCCCTATCATAGCGACCCTTGGATGAACTTGACTCCCCTTGGTGGGAGAGTCCCTTCTTAAACCTGGGCTGCTCACGGATGCCAAAATTGTTTTTGTGGCCTCCATGGCTCGGAGCTGCCTGATCTTGAGGCTTAGGCCTCCTAGCATCACAAACAACCCTCTTCTTGCGGCTGTACTCTACCTACTGGACATGCACCATTAACCTGGAGAGGTCCATGTTATCATGGAGCATCGCAGACCGACACTCCTCCTCCAAATCTCCGTTGATTCCTGTGAGGAACCTGCTCATCTCATCCCTGCTGTTAGATACAAGGGAAGTAGCATACCTGGATAGTTTAACAAACTTCAGGGAATACTCCCTGACTATCATTGATCCCTGCTTAAGGTTGATAAACTCCTCAACCTTTGCCTCCGTCATCTCCCTGGGAAAGAATCTCTCCAGGAAAGATGTCTTAAACAACTTCCAAGTAACCGGAACTCGGCCCAAAGCTCGGCTATCCTGTCACATCTTGCACCAAGTCTGTGCTACATCCTTGAGCTGATAGGAAGCCAGCTCAGCCTTCTTAGTATCTGTGGCCCCCATAGCTACCAAAATCTTATGCACCTCATCCACAAACTCCTGGGGATCCTCAGAAGTATTAAACCCCGTGAAAATAGGAGGATTCATCCTCGTGAAGTCTCTCAGCCTGTCAGCCATGCTATGAACCGGTGGGTTCTCCCTCTGAACATTCTGTCGGTTGACCTAGGCAGTCATGGCTTGGACCTGCATAGTGATGGCTTGTGCCATCTGGGCCAGAGATGCCCGCACCTTTGCATCAGTCAACCCATATGGGTTAACCGGCATAGCCACTCCTTCAGCTGGATCCTGGGTGGAACCTGATTGTCCCCAACAGTTGTACCTCCTCTCCTCTGACCAATGGTTCTCCTAGTATTCATTCTATGAAAACAACAAAGATTGATGTTAGACACACTCATAACACCAAGAAATTAAACATTAGGAAAAGTATGATAAGATCAGAAGAAGGGAAATTTTCCTACGCATCATGCAGTCTCTAATTCAGGATAGTTGTGCAATTCACTACCATGACTTAGAAACTACTCAATCTGGTTGATGTGAACTTATTATCCTCGAAATTTAACCTAGTGCTCTGATACCAACCGGAGTCTAGACACCAGACGAGACCGGCGTCGTTGACCTCTCAGAGGTCGCAGACAATCCTACATACGTCATCGTTACTTCATCTAGGTTAATTTTTATCGTAAAATTTAAACTTTTTGTTTTCTTATTTCATGTGAAACATATTATACTTAACATCATAGGCGTTCACAAATAAACCATCTAATGTAGAGATAATCAAATGAAAGAAACAGCTCATAATTGCATTAAACGTATTTTTGCCAAAACGATACGAATACAAAGTCTGAAATGAAAGTGGAAAAAAACACTAGTGGAACATGCTCCACTAGCTAAAGCATACATCTAAGCTAGATAATAACGGTAGACATTCTCGAAAGCATGAGGGCCTACCAAGTCCGGATGAAAGCTCCACGTCTGAATAGCTGCAAGGTCAACCTGTAAGCTCTAGCGTCCACCTGTGCCTGCACCTACAAATATAGAGTTGTATGGGATTAGTACACACTTGTACTAAGTATGGGTATATACAAGCACACACCAACGACATGCATGAGTAAGAATAGCTCTTTCCTAACAACATGATTATGGAAAGTCAAGTCAGTGGACTTGCCAAATTGGGATTAGGAAGTTAGTGAGCTTTCCATATTTGGATTAGGAAAGTCAGTGAACATTCCAAATTTGGATTAGAAAAGTCACTGAGCTTTCCAAATTTGGATTAGGAAAGTCATGCCATGAGAGTAACATGCATCATCATACTTATCATATTGCACAAAACACATAAAATCTTACACATAGCACATATCATATTGCATATAGCACATAACATCTTTCATATCATTCATTCATATGCCATGAGACCTTGGAATCATGGACTTGTCATTAAGACTTCCCAAAATGAGGGCTCAAAATATGGGACCTCAACTAGGGAGTCTTCATTAGCAAACACAGAGTCTGTTTCATTCATTCATACGTACTTCATTTCATTTCGTTCATAGGCTAGTGTGAACACCAGCTATACCTAGGATGTAGTTTAAGACTTTAATCGAGTTTGTTGTGCAATGACCAAGAATGACCTAATGTCATTGCTTGAGTCTAACTCACATCTTGATCATCCTATCCTAACACCTTTGGTATCATTCATTTCTTTATGTGCATCGTTTGAGGCTGGCCTCATTCATTCATTGGGAACTTTAACTTTAACCGACATAGATCATATGAGCATCATGAAATCCAGTGTCATGAAACCCCACACCAAAAAGAGGTGGAATGACTGGCCAAAGTTACCCAAAACATGCTAGCGTACATGGGAATTGAACCCCGCCAGATCCCTATATTAGCAGTATAGGTTCGAAGACTAGGAGATATAAGGAGACCCATACCCGGCATGCTGGACAGTCTCATCTCATGAGAGTTATGTGAACCTCTGCCCTTTCCGAAAGAAGGCATCACCTGCTCATACTTAGTCTATTGGTGCTCAGTATAAAGTTCTATTACATTTAACTCATACGTCATGGAAGCTGGCTTCTCGTATGAGGACATCATAGCTCAATAGATAATCTCATCTCATCATTAGTATTAAGTGTGTTAATCTCAATACTTTCTTTAGATTGTTCATAGAGACTAGTCTCTTAATTAACTTTACACTCTCATTGGTGAGTACGTTTGGTAACATTTATTTAGGCTCATTTGATATTTCTCTCATCTTTTACATTAGCCTCATATCATGTTGTCACCACATTCATTAACATTAGCACATTTGATCTTCATAATTACTCACCCTTTTTTACGTGAATGTTCATCTCATCATATGCCAATGCACTTGGCCATTTGTGTGTTTCACATTCGTACTTAACCCTTCTAGGGTTTCATCATTTTATTACATAATATTCATTTCATCGTATGCCAATGCACTTGGCCATTTAGTGTGTTTTACACTAGTACTTAACCCTTCTATGGTTACAATATTTCATTACATAATATACATTTCATCGTATGCCAATACACTTAGCCATTTAGTGTGTTTTACACTCTTACCTAACCCTTCTAGGGTTATATCATTTCATTACATACATCTTAGGTTCACTTATTTTTAAACGTATGCTAGACTTATGGGTCTATACATACAAGCCATGAGGCTTCATTCATAGTTCGTTTAAGTGATTCATATCTTCCTAAGATTATGTGGTACAAGACTTATGCATCTTGTATGTATGCCAAGATCTCAATTTCTATCTAACTAGGTAGCATTATTCTTGAATATTTAATTCACGTATGACTTATGTATCAATATGAAATTTGGGGCAAAGGAACCCGGTTTCGGATCCCTTGGACAACACTTACATTTTTCAATGATTTTATTTTTGGTCCACATGACATTGGGACCCTAGATCGAGCCCCAATATCAACATTCCCTCTTTATTTTTCTCCTTCAAATTTTCTCTTACTTGGCCGAGGGGTTGTGGGATAGAACCCCTACAACCCCTTTTATTTTTTTATTTAATTCTCCTTGTCTATTTCTAGTTGACCATGAGGTTGTAGGATCAAACCCCCACATCCTCGCTTTTTTTCTTTTATTCTCCCCCTTAAATATGCCTAAGAGGTCATGGGTTCGATTCCCACACGCCTCCCCCTTTATTTTTCTTTTATTCTCCTCCTTAATCTGCCTAAGAGGTCGTGGGTTCGATTCCCACTCGTCCCCCCCCCCTTTATTTTTCTTTTATTCTCCTCCTTAATCTGCCTAAGAGGTCGTGGGTTCGATTTCCACACGCCTCCCCCTTTATTTTTCTTTTATTCTCCTCCTTAATCTGCCTAAGAGGTCGTGGGTTCGATTCCCACACCTCACATTTTCTTTCTATTCGTTTTTCCTTAAGTTTTGACTGTGAGGTTGTGGGTTCGAATCCCACTCCTCTCAATTCTTAATTTCATATATTAATTTCCAGTCAGGAGCACCCAAGTTCGACCCCCCTCAGCCCCATTTCTTTATTCACGTTTTAGTGCTTTTCAAGGGTGAGTTCGCGAGTTCGATTCCTAATGACCTCACCTAATTTATACCAATTTAAATTTCCAGATTTATTCATCTATGTTTAGCCGAAAACAAACTTATAATTTGCTAGAAATTTTGTCACATTTTTCAGCTCACTTCCTTCAACTTTTACACTTGAATTCATAGGGTAATTTGTAGATCATTCAATACGTTCTTAGGTGCATTTTTGATGGATTCGTTTAGCCAAAATCAAACTTGTAAGTTGCTTGAAATTTAGTCTTTTTTCAGCTCATTTTCACCCACATTTTCACTTGAACTCTTAGGGAAATTCATAGATCTTTTAACACGTTTTGGGTGCATTTTTCATAGATTCGTTTAGCCAAAAGATTGATACTCAAATCAGCCACACTTCCATTTTGATAAACATCACGATTTACATAGGTTTATGCACGTAAACTAACAACAACCATAACATTATAAATTTTTGGAGCCTTAATTCGAGAACCTTAGTCACTATCACATACTTGCACACACACAGTTGCACATAATTCCGAACACATGGGTTGTCTTTCATACTATTTCAAGTGCACAAAGATAATCATATTCATCATGAAAACATAATATACACCTAAATCTACCAGCAATCATAACCAACCTACGATTCATTGGGAGTTAGTGACAGGGGCATGCAAAGGGGAACAATCCTAGTTTTCGGACTGAATAATCTGAACCTTAAGGGGTCTCTTGGGAAAGGGACCAAGAGAGAAGAAAACCCATACTTTTTTGACGTTAAACCCTCGACTTGCTTCCCAAAACCTCCACCCAAGATCACGTCTAATTCTCCTCAATGTCAACACCACACGACGGACAACCTCCCTTAGCCTAACGTCCGATTAACGTTTGTTGTCATGTGATTTCGTGTGAGTTCTTCAAGTGTGAAGAACTTGATTTATTTTTCTGTTAGTGTATCTTATTTTGGCAGAGAGAATACGTGAGAAAGAATAAGAGAGATTGAGCGTGAGAGTTGAGACATAAACGTGAGAGAGTGGGAGTTGTACGAGTCTTAGGAGTCTAGTTTTAGGACTTCGTCAACAAGGTTTTGTTTAATTATAAAAAATCTGATTTCTATTTTATTTTAAATCAGCTAATGAATAATAATTATTAATTAATTATATTAATTTAATAACTTAAATAAAAATCACTTTAATTCATTTCTTCCACCTAGGTTCGAACCCGGGTGGAGCAAGACTTCACTTCAAGAGCCCATTTTTGTCCCTCTCTCACAAAAATGCCCCTCCACCTTATTAATTAAATAATTAATTATATATTTAGGGTAATTAAAATACTACCCTTATCCTGGAAAAAGACCATTTTACCCCTAGACCCTCCAAAACTAAGATTTCCCCTTTTTAAGTCCGATAAAGACTCCTTCGAGTAAATCTTCGTATTCGAGAGCCCTACATGGTTGGACCCAACCTTTCCAAGATCAAATAACTCCTAAAGTTAGTTGGCTTGGCTATAGCAAGGGTTCCGAGGTCTGGTTCTAAGCGGATCAATCTGTGTGAACCCTGGTCTAATCGTAGGCATTCTTGACACATTAAGCATTACTTATCATATACATTTTTTAGGGTTGTTACATTATCCCCCCCCCCCTTAGGAACATTCGTCCCCGAATGACACTACTCTTTACTAACAATAAGTAAGTCATCTATAGAACTTATGCATACATATGTAATTCAATACTCCCATTGGTGAATATCTGATTCACATATTAACATGATGGTGCACATCCTTGAAACCTACTAGTAGTTTCACTTTAATAGACTAAGGAATTCTTTCCTAAACTAGTCTCATCAAAGCATACAACATAAGTCAACATATAAGTCATACAAATCAGCAACCAATATGATGACTCAAACATATTAACCTCATACTAGTGCATAAACACCATACACATTTAAATATATGAAAGACTAATTAAGGCTACGCAGCCGAGGCTTCACCAGAGGTGCCTTCCCCTGCACCCCTATACTTGAGTGCGAAGAATCGTTGCCTCCTTAGAGCCTCTTCACTTGGACCATTAGGCTGAACTCTCTCATTCCCTTGTTCTTGACTTCTCCTATTCGAACAATCTTTCACCATGTGACCCGGTTTACCACAACTGTAACAAGCGTTAGAGCCCATCATACACTCTCCTCCATGTAGTTTGCCACACTTCCTGCATGGTGGCCTCTCCTGAGGTGTATCTACTTTATTGTTTCTCTTAACTCTGGACTTGGAATCCCTATCATAGCGACCCTTGGATGAACTTGACTCCCCTTGGTGGGAGAGTCCCTTCTTAAACCTGGGCTGCTCACGGATGCCAAAATTGTTTTTGTGGCCTCCATGGCTGGGAGCTGCCTGATCTTGAGGCTTAGGCCTCCTAGCATCACAAACAACCCTCTTCTTGCGGCTGTACTCTACCTACTGGACATGCACCATTAACCTGAAGAGGTCCATGTTATCATGGAGCATCGCAGACCGACACTCCTCCTCCAGATCTCCGTTGATTCCTGTGAGGAACCTGCTCATCTCATCCCTGCTGTTAGATACAAGGGAAGTAGCATACCTGGATAGTTTAACAAACTTCAGGGAATACTCCCTGACTATCATTGATCCCTGCTTAAGGTTGATAAACTCCTCAACCTTTGCCTCCGTCATCTCCCTGGGAAAGAATCTCTCCAGGAAAGATGTCTTAAACAACTTCCAAGTGACCGGAACTCGGCCCAAAGCTCGGCTATCCTGTCACATCTTGCACCAAGTCTGTGCTACATCCTTGAGCTGATAGGAAGCCAGCTCAGCCTTCTTAGTATCTGTGGCCCCCATAGCTACCAAAATCTTATGCACCTCATCCACAAACTCCTGGGTATCCTCAGAAGTATTAAACCCCGTGAAAATAGGAGGATTCATCCTCGTGAAGTCTCTCAGCCTGTCAGCCATGCTATGAACTGGTGGGTTCTCCCTCTGAACATTCTGTCGATTGACCTGGGCAGTCATGGCTTGGACCTGCATAGTGATGGCTTGTGCCATCTGGGCCAGAGATGCCCGCACCTCTGCATCAGTCAACCCATATGGGTTAACCGGCATAGCCACTCCTTCAGCTGGATCCTGGGGTGGAACCTGATTGTCCCCAACAGTTGTACCTCCTCTCCTCTGACCAATGGTTCTCCTAGTATTCATTCTATGAAAACAACAAAGATTGATGTTAGACACACTCATAACACCAAGAAATTAAACATTAGGAAAAGTATGATAAGATCAGAAGAAGGGAAATTTTCCTACGCATCATGCAGTCTCTAATTCAGGATAGTTGTGCACTTCACTACCATGACTTAGAAACTACTCAATCTGGTTGATGTGAACTTATTATCCTCGAAATTTAACCTAGTGCTCTGATACCAACCGGAGTCTAGACACCAGACGAGACCGGCGTCGTTGACCTCTCAGAGGTCGCAGACAATCCTACATACGTCATCGTTACTTCATCTAGGTTAATTTTTATCGTAAAATTTAAACTTTTTGTTTTCTTATTTCATGTGAAACATATTATACTTAACATCATAGGCGTTCACAAATAAACCATCTAATGTAGAGATAATCAAATGAAAGAAACAGCTCATAATTGCATTAAACGTATTTTTGCCAAAACGATACGAATACAAAGTCTGAAATGAAAGTGGAAAAAAACACTAGTGGAACATGCTCCACTAGCTAAAGCATACATCTAAGCTAGATAATAACGGTAGACATTCTCGAAAGCATGAGGGCCTACCAAGTCCGGATGAAAGCTCCACGTCTGAATAGCTGCAAGGTCAACCTGTAAGCTCTAGCGTCCACCTGTGCCTGCACCTACAAATATAGAGTTGTATGGGATTAGTACACACTTGTACTAAGTATGGGTATATACAAGCACACACCAACGACATGCATGAGTAAGAATAGCTCTTTCCTAACAACATGATTATGGAAAGTCAAGTCAGTGGACTTGCCAAATTGGGATTAGAAAGTTAGTGAGCTTTCCATATTTGGATTAGGAAAGTCAGTGAACATTCCAAATTTGGATTAGAAAAGTCACTGAGCTTTCCAAATTTGGATTAGGAAAGTCATGCCATGAGAGTAACATGCATCATCATACTTATCATATTGCACAAAACACATAAAATCTTACACATAGCACATATCATATTGCATATAGCACATAACATCTTTCATATCATTCATTCATATGCCATGAGACCTTGGAATCATGGACTTGTCATTAAGACTTCCCAAAATGAGGGCTCAAAATATGGGACCTCAACTAGGGAGTCTTCATTAGCAAACACAGAGTCTGTTTCATTCATTCATGCGTACTTCATTTCATTTCGTTCATAGGCTAGTGTGAACACCAGCTATACCTAGGATGTAGTTTAAGACTTTAATCGAGTTTGTTGTGCAATGACCAAGAATGACCTAATGTCATTGCTTGAGTCTAACTCACATCTTGATCATCCTATCCTAACACCTTTGGTATCATTTATTTCATTATGTGCATCGTTTGAGGCTGGCCTCATTCATTCATTGGGAACTTTAACTTTAACCGACATAGATCATATGAGCATCATGAAATCCAGTGTCATGAAACCCCACACCAAAAAGAGGTGGAATGACTGGCCAAAGTGACCCAAAACATGCTAGCGTACATGGGAATTGAACCCCGCCAGATCTCTATATTAGCAGTATAGGTTCGAAGACTAGGAGATATAAGGAGACCCATACCCGGCATGCCGGACAGTCTCATCTCATGAGAGTTATGTGAACCTCTGCCCTTTCCGAAAGAAGGCATCACCTGCTCATACTTAGTCTATTGGTGCTCAGTATAAAGTTCTATTACATTTAACTCATACGTCATGGAAGCTGGCTTCTCGTATGAGGACATCATAGCTCAATAGATAATCTCATCTCATCATTAGTATTAAGTGTGTTAATCTCAATACTTTCTTTAGATTGTTCATAGAGACTAGTCTCTTAATTAACTTTACACTCTCATAGGTGAGTACGTTTGGTAACATTTATTTAGGCTCATTTGATATTTCTCTCATCTTTTACATTAGCCTCATATCATGTTGTCACCACATTCATTAACATTAGCACATTTGCTCTTCATAATTACTCACCCCTTTTTACGTGAATGTTCATCTCATCATATGCCAATGCACTTGGCCATTTGTGTGTTTCACATTCGTACTTAACCCTTCTAGGGTTTCATCATTTTATTACATAATATTCATTTCATCGTATGCCAATGCACTTGGCCATTTAGTGTGTTTTACACTAGTACTTAACCCTTCTATGGTTACAATATTTCATTACATAATATACATTTCATCGTATGCCAATACACTTAGCCATTTAGTGTGTTTTACACTCTTACCTAACCCTTCTAGGGTTATATCATTTCATTACATACATCTTAGGTTCACTTATTTTTAAACGTATGCTAGACTTATGGGTCTATACATACAAGCCATGAGGCTTCATTCATAGTTCGTTTAAGTGATTCATATCTTCCTAAGATTATGTGGTACAAGACTTATGCATCTTGTATGTATGCCAAGATCTCAATTTCTATCTAACTAGGTAGCATTATTCTTGAATATTTAATTCACGTATGACTTATGTATCAATATGAAATTTGGGGCAAAGGAACCCGGTTTCGGATCCCTTGGACAACACTTACATTTTTCAATGATTTTATTTTTGGTCCACATGACATTGGGACCCTAGATCGAGCCCCAATATCAACATTCCCTCTTTATTTTTCTCCTTCAAATTTTCTCTTACTTGGCCGAGGGGTTGTGGGATAGAACCCCTACAACCCCTTTTATTTTTTTATTTAATTCTCCTTGTCTATTTCTAGTTGACCATGAGGTTGTAGGATCAAACCCCCACATCCTCGCTTTTTTTCTTTTATTCTCCCCCTTAAATATGCCTAAGAGGTCATGGGTTCGATTCCCACACGCCTCCCCCTTTATTTTTCTTTTATTCTCCTCCTTAATCTGCCTAAGAGGTCGTGGGTTCGATTCCCACTCGTCCCCCCCCCCTTTATTTTTCTTTTATTCTCCTCCTTAATCTGCCTAAGAGGTCGTGGGTTCGATTTCCACACGCCTCCCCCTTTATTTTTCTTTTATTCTCCTCCTTAATCTGCCTAAGAGGTCGTGGGTTCGATTCCCACACCTCACATTTTCTTTCTATTCGTTTTTCCTTAAGTTTTGACTGTGAGGTTGTGGGTTCGAATCCCACTCCTCTCAATTCTTAATTTCATATATTAATTTCCAGTCAGGAGCACCCAAGTTCGACCCCCCTCAGCCCCATTTCTTTATTCACGTTTTAGTGCTTTTCAAGGGTGAGTTCGCGAGTTCGATTCCTAATGACCTCACCTAATTTATACCAATTTAAATTTCCAGATTTATTCATCTATGTTTAGCCGAAAACAAACTTATAATTTGCTAGAAATTTTGTCACATTTTTCAGCTCACTTCCTTCAACTTTTACACTTGAATTCATAGGGTAATTTGTAGATCATTCAATACGTTCTTAGGTGCATTTTTGATGGATTCGTTTAGCCAAAATCAAACTTGTAAGTTGCTTGAAATTTAGTCTTTTTTCAGCTCATTTTCACCCACATTTTCACTTGAACTCTTAGGGAAATTCATAGATCTTTTAACACGTTTTGGGTGCATTTTTCATAGATTCGTTTAGCCAGAAGATTGATACTCAAATCATCCACACTTCCATTTTGATAAACATCACTATTTACATAGGTTTATGCACGTAAACTAACAACCATAACATTATAAATTTTTGGAGCCTTAATTCGAGAACCTTAGTCACTATCACATACTTGCACACACAGTTGCACATAATTTCGAACACATGGGTTGTCTTTCATACCATTTCAAGTACACAAAGATAATCATATTCATCATGAAAACATAATATACACCTAAATCTACCAGCAATCATAACTAACCTACGATTCATTGGGAGCTAGTGACAGGGGCATGCAAAGCGGAACAATCCTAGTTTTCGGACTGAATAATCTGAACCTTAAGGGGTCTCTTGGGAAAGGGACCAAGAGAGAAGAAAACCCATACTTTTTTGACGTTAAACCCTCGACTTGCTTCCCAAAACCTCCACCCAAGATCACGTCTAATTCTCCTCAATGTCAACACCACACGACGGACAACCTCCCTTAGCCTAACGTCCGATTAACGTTTGTTGTCATGTGATTTCGTGTGAGTTCTTCAAGTGTGAAGAACTTGATTTATTTTTCTGTTAGTGTATCTTATTTTGGCAGAGAGAATACGTGAGAAAGAATAAGAGAGATTGAGCGTGAGAGTTGAGACATAAACGTGAGAGAGTGGGAGTTGTACGAGTCTTAGGAGTCTAGTTTTAGGACTTCGTCAACAAGGTTTTGTTTAATTATAAAAAATCTGATTTCTATTTTATTTTAAATCAGCTAATGAATAATAATTATTAATTAATTATATTAATTTAATAACTTAAATAAAAATCACTTTAATTCATTTCTTCCACCTAGGTTCGAACCCGGGTGGAGCAAGACTTCACTTCAAGAGCCCATTTTTGTCCCTCTCTCACAAAAATGCCCCTCCACCTTATTAATTAAATAATTAATTATATATTTAGGGTAATTAAAATACTACCCTTATCCTGGAAAAAGACCATTTTACCCCTAGACCCTCCAAAACTAAGATTTCCCCTTTTTAAGTCCGATAAAGACTCCTTCGAGTAAATCTTCGTATTCGAGAGCCCTACATGGTTGGACCCAACCTTTCCAAGATCAAATAACTCCTAAAGTTAGTTGGCTTGGCTATAGCAAGGGTTCCGAGGTCTGGTTCTAAGCGGATCAATCTGTGTGAACCCTGGTCTAATCGTAGGCATTCTTGACACATTAAGCATTACTTATCATATACATTTTTTAGGGTTGTTACATTATCCCCCCCCCCCTTAGGAACATTCGTCCCCGAATGACACTACTCTTTACTAACAATAAGTAAGTCATCTATAGAACTTATGCATACATATGTAATTCAATACTCCCATTGGTGAATATCTGATTCACATATTAACATGATGGTGCACATCCTTGAAACCTACTAGTAGTTTCACTTTAATAGACTAAGGAATTCTTTCCTAAACTAGTCTCATCAAAGCATACAACATAAGTCAACATATAAGTCATACAAATCAGCAACCAATATGATGACTCAAACATATTAACCTCATACTAGTGCATAAACACCATACACATTTAAATATATGAAAGACTAATTAAGGCTACGCAGCCGAGGCTTCACCAGAGGTGCCTTCCCCTGCACCCCTATACTTGAGTGCGAAGAATCGTTGCCTCCTTAGAGCCTCTTCACTTGGACCATTAGGCTGAACTCTCTCATTCCCTTGTTCTTGACTTCTCCTATTCGAACAATCTTTCACCATGTGACCCGGTTTACCACAACTGTAACAAGCGTTAGAGCCCATCATACACTCTCCTCCATGCAGTTTGCCACACTTCCTGCAAGGTGGCCTCTCCTGAGGTGTATCTACTTTATTGTTTCTCTTAACTCTGGACTTGGAATCCCTATCATAGCGACCCTTGGATGAACTTGACTCCCCTTGGTGGGAGAGTCCCTTCTTAAACCTGGGCTGCTCACGGATGCCAAAATTGTTTTTGTGGCCTCCATGGCTGGGAGCTGCCTGATCTTGAGGCTTAGGCCTCCTAGCATCACAAACAACCCTCTTCTTGCGGCTGTACTCTACCTACTGGACATGCACCATTAACCTGGAGAGGTCCATGTTATCATGGAGCATCGCAGACCGACACTCCTCCTCCAGATCTCCGTTGATTCCTGTGAGGAACCTGCTCATCTCATCCCTGCTGTTAGATACAAGGGAAGTAGCATACCTGGATAGTTTAACAAACTTCAGGGAATACTCCCTGACTATCATTGATCCCTGCTTAAGGTTGATAAACTCCTCAACCTTTGCCTCCGTCATCTCCCTGGGAAAGAATCTCTCCAGGAAAGATGTCTTAAACAACTTCCAAGTGACCGGAACTCGGCCCAAAGCTCGGCTATCCTGTCACATCTTGCACCAAGTCTGTGCTACATCCTTGAGCTGATAGGAAGCCAGCTCAGCCTTCTTAGTATCTGTGGCCCCCATAGCTACCAAAATCTTATGCACCTCATCCACAAACTCCTGGGTATCCTCAGAAGTATTAAACCCCGTGAAAATAGGAGGATTCATCCTCGTGAAGTCTCTCAGCCTGTCAGCCATGCTATGAACTGGTGGGTTCTCCCTCTGAACATTCTGTCGATTGACCTGGGCAGTCATGGCTTGGACCTGCATAGTGATGGCTTGTGCCATCTGGGCCAGAGATGCCCGCACCTCTGCATCAGTCAACCCATATGGGTTAACCGGCATAGCCACTCCTTCAGCTGGATCCTGGGGTGGAACCTGATTGTCCCCAACAGTTGTACCTCCTCTCCTCTGACCAATGGTTCTCCTAGTATTCATTCTATGAAAACAACAAAGATTGATGTTAGACACACTCATAACACCAAGAAATTAAACATTAGGAAAAGTATGATAAGATCAGAAGAAGGGAAATTTTCCTACGCATCATGCAGTCTCTAATTCAGGATAGTTGTGCACTTCACTACCATGACTTAGAAACTACTCAATCTGGTTGATGTGAACTTATTATCCTCGAAATTTAACCTAGTGCTCTGATACCAACCGGAGTCTAGACACCAGACGAGACCGGCGTCGTTGACCTCTCAGAGGTCGCAGACAATCCTACATACGTCATCGTTACTTCATCTAGGTTAATTTTTATCGTAAAATTTAAACTTTTTGTTTTCTTATTTCATGTGAAACATATTATACTTAACATCATAGGCGTTCACAAATAAACCATCTAATGTAGAGATAATCAAATGAAAGAAACAGCTCATAATTGCATTAAACGTATTTTTGCCAAAACGATACGAATACAAAGTCTGAAATGAAAGTGGAAAAAAACACTAGTGGAACATGCTCCACTAGCTAAAGCATACATCTAAGCTAGATAATAACGGTAGACATTCTCGAAAGCATGAGGGCCTACCAAGTCCGGATGAAAGCTCCACGTCTGAATAGCTGCAAGGTCAACCTGTAAGCTCTAGCGTCCACCTGTGCCTGCACCTACAAATATAGAGTTGTATGGGATTAGTACACACTTGTACTAAGTATGGGTATATACAAGCACACACCAACGACATGCATGAGTAAGAATAGCTCTTTCCTAACAACATGATTATGGAAAGTCAAGTCAGTGGACTTGCCAAATTGGGATTAGAAAGTTAGTGAGCTTTCCATATTTGGATTAGGAAAGTCAGTGAACATTCCAAATTTGGATTAGAAAAGTCACTGAGCTTTCCAAATTTGGATTAGGAAAGTCATGCCATGAGAGTAACATGCATCATCATACTTATCATATTGCACAAAACACATAAAATCTTACACATAGCACATATCATATTGCATATAGCACATAACATCTTTCATATCATTCATTCATATGCCATGAGACCTTGGAATCATGGACTTGTCATTAAGACTTCCCAAAATGAGGGCTCAAAATATGGGACCTCAACTAGGGAGTCTTCATTAGCAAACACAGAGTCTGTTTCATTCATTCATACGTACTTCATTTCATTTCGTTCATAGGCTAGTGTGAACACCAGCTATACCTAGGATGTAGTTTAAGACTTTAATCGAGTTTGTTGTGCAATGACCAAGAATGACCTAATGTCATTGCTTGAGTCTAACTCACATCTTGATCATCCTATCCTAACACCTTTGGTATCATTTATTTCATTATGTGCATCGTTTGAGGCTGGCCTCATTCATTCATTGGGAACTTTAACTTTAACCGACATAGATCATATGAGCATCATGAAATCCAGTGTCATGAAACCCCACACCAAAAAGAGGTGGAATGACTGGCCAAAGTGACCCAAAACATGCTAGCGTACATGGGAATTGAACCCCGCCAGATCTCTATATTAGCAGTATAGGTTCGAAGACTAGGAGATATAAGGAGACCCATACCCGGCATGCCGGACAGTCTCATCTCATGAGAGTTATGTGAACCTCTGCCCTTTCCGAAAGAAGGCATCACCTGCTCATACTTAGTCTATTGGTGCTCAGTATAAAGTTCTATTACATTTAACTCATACGTCATGGAAGCTGGCTTCTCGTATGAGGACATCATAGCTCAATAGATAATCTCATCTCATCATTAGTATTAAGTGTGTTAATCTCAATACTTTCTTTAGATTGTTCATAGAGACTAGTCTCTTAATTAACTTTACACTCTCATAGGTGAGTACGTTTGGTAACATTTATTTAGGCTCATTTGATATTTCTCTCATCTTTTACATTAGCCTCATATCATGTTGTCACCACATTCATTAACATTAGCACATTTGCTCTTCATAATTACTCACCCCTTTTTACGTGAATGTTCATCTCATCATATGCCAATGCACTTGGCCATTTGTGTGTTTCACATTCGTACTTAACCCTTCTAGGGTTTCATCATTTTATTACATAATATTCATTTCATCGTATGCCAATGCACTTGGCCATTTAGTGTGTTTTACACTAGTACTTAACCCTTCTATGGTTACAACATTTCATTACATAATATACATTTCATCGTATGCCAATACACTTAGCCATTTAGTGTGTTTTACACTCTTACCTAACCCTTCTAGGGTTATATCATTTCATTACATATATCTTAGGTTCACTTATTTTTAAACGTATGCTAGACTTATGGGTCTATACATACAAGCCATGAGGCTTCATTCATAGTTCGTTTAAGTGATTCATATCTTCCTAAGATTATGTGGTACAAGACTTATGCATCTTGTATGTATGCCAAGATCTCAATTTCTATCTAACTAGGTAGCATTATTCTTGAATATTTAATTCACGTATGACTTATGTATCAATATGAAATTTGGGGCAAAGGAACCCGGTTTCGGATCCCTTGGACAACACTTACATTTTTCAATGATTTTATTTTTGGTCCACATGACATTGGGACCCTAGATCGAGCCCCAATATCAACATTCCCTCTTTATTTTTCTCCTTCAAATTTTCTCTTACTTGGCCGAGGGGTTGTGGGATAGAACCCCTACAACCCCTTTTATTTTTTATTTAATTCTCCTTGTCTATTTCTAGTTGACCATGAGGTTGTAGGATCAAACCCCCACATCCTCGCTTTTTTTTTCTTTTATTCTCCCCCTTAAATATGCCTAAGAGGTCATGGGTTCGATTCCCACACGCCTCCCCCTTTATTTTTCTTTTATTCTCCTCCTTAATCTGCCTAAGAGGTCGTGGGTTCGATTCCCACTCGTCCCCCCCCCCTTTATTTTTCTTTTATTCTCCTCCTTAATCTGCCTAAGAGGTCGTGGGTTCGATTTCCACACGCCTCCCCCTTTATTTTTCTTTTATTCTCCTCCTTAATCTGCCTAAGAGGTCGTGGGTTCGATTCCCACACCTCACATTTTCTTTCTATTCGTTTTTCCTTAAGTTTTGACTGTGAGGTTGTGGGTTCGAATCCCACTCCTCTCAATTCTTAATTTCATATATTAATTTCCAGTCAGGAGCACCCAAGTTCGACCCCCCTCAGCCCCATTTCTTTATTCACGTTTTAGTGCTTTTCAAGGGTGAGGTCGCGAGTTCGATTCCTAATGATCTCACCTAATTTATACCAATTTAAATTTCCAGATTTATTCATCTATGTTTAGCCGAAAACAAACTTATAATTTGCTGGAAATTTTGTCACATTTTTCAGCTCACTTCCTTCAACTTTTACACTTGAATTCATAGGGTAATTTGTAGATCATTCAATACGTTCTTAGGTGCATTTTTCCTGGATTCGTTTAGCCAAAATCAAACTTGTAAGTTGCTTGAAATTTAGTCTTTTTTCAGCTCATTTTCACCCACATTTTCACTTGAACTCTTAGGGAAATTCATAGATCTTTTAACACGTTTTGGGTGCATTTTTCATAGATTCGTTTAGCCAGAAGATTGATACTCAAATCATCCACACTTCCATTTTGATAAACATCACTATTTACATAGGTTTATGCACGTAAACTAACAACCATAACATTATAAATTTTTGGAGCCTTAATTCGAGAACCTTAGTCACTATCACATACTTGCACACACAGTTGCACATAATTTCGAACACATGGGTTGTCTTTCATACCATTTCAAGTACACAAAGATAATCATATTCATCATGAAAACATAATATACACCTAAATCTACCAGCAATCATAACTAACCTACGATTCATTGGGAGCTAGTGACAGGGGCATGCAAAGCGGAACAATCCTAGTTTTCGGACTGAATAATCTGAACCTTAAGGGGTCTCTTGGGAAAGGGACCAAGAGAGAAGAAAACCCATACTTTTTTGACGTTAAACCCTCGACTTGCTTCCCAAAACCTCCACCCAAGATCACGTCTAATTCTCCTCAATGTCAACACCACACGACGGACAACCTCCCTTAGCCTAACGTACGATTAACGTTTGTTTTCATGTGATTTCGTGTGACTTCTTCAAGTGTGAAGAACTTGATTTATTTTTCTGTTCTTGTATATTATTTTGGCAGAGAGAAAACGTGAGAAAGAATAAGAGAGATTGAGCGTGAGAGTTGAGACATAAACGTGAGAGAGTGGGAGTTGTATGAGTCTTAGGAGTCTAGTTTTAGGACTTCGTCAACAAGGTTTTGTTTAATTATAAAAAATCTGATTTCTATTTTATTTTAAATCAGCTAATGAATAATAATTATTAATTAATTACATTAATTTAATAACTTAAATAAATCACTTTAATTCATTGCTTCCACCTAGGTTCGAACCAGGGTGGAGCAAGACTTCACTTCAAGAGCCCATTTTCGTCCCTCTCTCACAAAAATGCCCCTCCACCTTATTAATTAAATAATTAATTATATATTTAGGGTAATTAAAATACTACCCTTACCCTAGAAAAAGACCATTTTACCCCTAGACCCTCCAAACCTAAGATTTCCCCTTTTTAAGTCCGATAAAGACTCCTTCGAGTAAATCTTCGTATTCGAGAGCCTTACATGGTTGCACCCAACCTTTCCAAGATCAACTAACTCCTAAAGTTAGTTGGCTTGGCTATAGCAAGGGTTTCGAGGTCTGGTTCTAAGCGCATCAATCTGTGTGAACCCTGGTCTTATAGTAGGCATTCTTGACACATTAAGCATTACTTATCATATCCATTTTTTAGGGTTGTTACATTATCCCCCCCCCCCTTAGGAACATTCGTCCCCGAGTGACACTACTCTTTACTAACAATAAGTAAGTCATCTATTGAACTTATGCATACATATGTAATTCAATACTCCCATTGGTGAATATCTGATTCACATATTAACATGATGGTGCACATCCTTGAAACCTACTAGTAGTTTCACTTTAATAGACTAAGGAATTATTTCCTAAACTAGTCTCATCAAAGCATACAACATAAGTCAACATATAAGTCATACAAATCAGCAACCAACATGATGACTCAAACATATTAACCTCATACTAGTGCATAAACACCATACACATTTAAATATATGAAAGACTAATTAAGGCTACGCACCCGAGGCTTCACCATAGGTGCCTTCCCCTGCACCCCTATACTTGAGTGCGAAGAATCGTTGCCTCCTTGGAGCCTCTTCACTTGGACCATTAGGCTGAACTCTCTCATTCCCTTGTTCTTGACTTCTCCTATTCGAACAATCTTTCACCATGTGACCCGGTTTGCCACAACTGTAACAAGCGTTAGAGCCCATCATACACTCTCCTCCATGCAGTTTGCCACACTTCCTGCAAGGTGGCCTCTCCTGAGGTGTATCTACTTCATTGTTTCTCTTAACTCTGGACTTGGAATCCCTATCATAGCGACCCTTGGACGAACTTGACTCCCCTTCGTGGGAGAGTCCCTTCTTAAACCTGGGCTGCTCACGGATGCCAAAATTGTTTTTGTGGCCTCCATGGCTGGGAGCTGCCTGATCTTGAGGCTTAGGCCTCCTAGCATAACAAACAACCCTCTTCTTGCGGCTGTACTCTACCTGCTGGACATGCACCATTAATCTGGAGAGGTCCATGTTATCATGGAGCATCGCAGACCGACACTCCTCCTCCAGATCTCCGTTGATTCCTGTGAGGAACCTGCTCATCTCGTCCTTGCTGTTAGATACAAGGGAAGTAGCATACCTGGATAGTTTAACAAACTTCAGGGAATACTCCCTGACTGTCATTGATCCCTGCTTAAGGTTGATAAACTCCTCAACCTTTGCCTCCGTCATCTCCCTGGGAAAGAATCTCTCCAGGAAAGATGTGTTAAACAACTTCCAAGTGACCGGAACTCGGCCCAAAGCTCGGCTATCCTGTCACATCTTGCACAAAATCTGTGCTACATCCTTGAGCTGATAGGAAGCCAGCTCAGCCTTCTTAGTATCTGTGGCCCCCATAGCCGCCAAAATCTTATGCACCTCATCCACAAACTCCTGGGTATCCTCAGAAGTATTAAACCCCGTTAAAATAGGAGGATTCATCCTCGTGAAGTCTCTCAGCCTGTCAGCCATGCTACGAACCGGTGGGTTCTCCCTCTGAACATTCTGTCGGTTGACCTGGGCAGTCATGGCTTTGACCTGCATAGTGATGGCTTGTGCCATCTGGGCCAGAGATGCCCGCACCTCCGCATCAGTCAACCCATATGTGTTAACCCACATAGCCACTCCTTCAGCTGGATCCTGGGGTGGAACCTGATTGTCCCCAACAGTTGTACCTCCTCTCCTCTGACCAATGGTTCTCCTAGTATTCATTCTCTGAAAATAACAAAGATTGATGTTAGACACACTCATAACACCAAGAAATTAGACATTAGGAAAAGCATGATAAGATCAGAAGAAGGGAAATTTTCCTACGCATCATGCAATCTCTAATTCAGGATAGTTGTGCACTTCACTACCATGACTTAGAAACTACTCAATCTGGTTGATGTGAACTTATTATCCTCAAAATTTAACCTAGTGCTCTGATACCAACCGGAGTCTAGACACCAGACGAGACCGGCGTCGTTGACCTCTCAGAGGTCGCAGACAATCCTACATACGTCATCGTTACTTCATCTAGGTTAATTTTTAGCGTAAAATTTGAACTTTTTGTTTTCTTATTTCATGTGAAACATATTATACTTAACATCATAGGTGTTCAAAAATAAACCATCTAATGTAGAGATAATCAAATGAAAGAAACAGCTCATAATTGCATTAAACGTATTTTTGCCAAAACGATACGAATACAAAGTCCAAAAAGAAAGTGGAAAAGTGGAACATGCTCCACTAGCTAAAGCATATATCTAAGCTAGATAATAACGGTAGACATTCTCGAAAGCATGAGGGCCTACCAAGTCCGGATGAAAGCTCCACGTCCGAATAGCTGCAAGGTCAACCTGTAATCTCTAGCGTCCACCTGTGCCTGCACCTACAAATATAAAGTTGTATGGGATTAGTACACACTTGTACTAAGTATGGGTATATGCAAGCACACACCAACGACATGCATGAGTAAGAATAGCTCTTTCCTAACAACATGATTATGGAAAGTCAAGTCAGTGGACTTGCCAAATTGGGATTAGGAAGTTAGTGAGCTTTCCATATTTGGATTAGGAAAGTCAGTGAACATTCCAAATTTGGATTAGGAAAGTCACTGAGCTTTACAAATTTGGATTAGGAAAGTCATGCCATGAGAGTAACATGCATCATCATACTTATCATATTGCACACAGCACATAAAATCTTACACATAGCACATATCATATTGCATATAGCACATAACATCTTTCATATCATTCATTCATATGCCATGAGACCTTCGAATCATGGATTTGTCATTAAGACTTCCCAAAATGAGGCTCAAAATATGGGATCTCAACTAGGGAGTCTTCATTAGCAAACACAGAGTCTGTTTCATTCATTGATACGTACTTCATTTCATTTCGTTCATAGGCTAGTGTGAACACCAGCTATACCTAGGATGTATAGTAAGACTTTAATCGAGTTCGCTGTGCAATGACCAAGAATGACCTAATGTCATTGCTTGAGTCTAACTCACTTCTTGATCATCCTATCCTAACACCTTTGGTATCATTCATTTCATTATGTGCATCATTTGAGGCTGGCCTCATTCATTCATTGGGAACTTTAACTTTAACCGACATAGATCATATGAGCATCATGAAATCCAGTGTCATGAAACCCCACACCAAAAAGAGGTGGAATGACTGGCCAAAGTGACCCAAAACATGCTAGCGTACATGGGAATTGAACCCCGCCAGATCCCTATATTAGCAGTATAGGTTCGAAGACTAGGAGATATAAGGATACCCATACCCGGCATGCCGGACAGTCTCATCTCATGAGAGTTACGTGAACCTCTGCCCTTTCCGAAAGAAGGCATCACCCGCTCATAGTTAGTCTATTGGTGCTCAGTATAAAGTTCCATTACATTTAACTCATACGTCAGGGAAGCTGGCTTCTCGTATGAGAACATCATAGCTCAATAGATAATTTCTCATCTCATCATTAGTATTAAGTGTGTTAATCTCAATACTTTCTTTAGATTGTTCATAGAGACTAGTCTCTTAATTAACTTTACACTCTCATAGGTGAGTACGTTTGGTAACATTTATTTAGGCTCATTTGATATTTCTCTCATCTTTTACATTAGCCTCATATCATGTTGTCACCACATTCATTAACATTAGCACATTTACTCTTCATAATTACTCACCCCTTTTTACGTGAATGTTCATCTCATCATATGCCAATGCACTTGGCCATTTGTGTGTTTCACATTCGTACTTAACCCTTATAGGGTTTCATCATTTTATTACATAATATTCATTTTATCGTATGCCAATGCACTTGGCCATTTAGTTTGTTTTACACTAGTACTTAACCCTTCTATGGTTACAACATTTCATTACATAATATACATTTCATCGTATGCCAATACACTTAGCCATTTAGTGTGTTTTACACTCTTACCTAACCCTTCTAGGGTTATATCATTTCATTACATACATCTTAGGTTCACTTATTTTTAAACGTATGCTAGACTTATGGGTCTATACATACAATCCATGAGGCTTCATTCATAGTTCGTTTAAGTGATTCATATCTTCCTAAGATTTTGTGGTACAAGACTTATGCATCTTGTATGTATGCCAAGATCTCAATTTCTATCTAACTAGGTAGCATTATTCTTGAATATTTAATTCACGTATGATTAATGTATCAATACGAAATTTGGGGCAAAGGAACCCGGTTTCGGATCCCTTGGACAACACTTACATTTTTCAATGATTTTATTTTTGGTCCACATGACATTGGGACCCTAGATCGAGCCCCAATATCAACATTCCCTCTTTATTTTTCTCCTTCAAATTTCCTCTTACTTGGCCGAGGGGTTGTGGGATAGAACCCCCACAACCCCTTTTATTTTTTTATTTAATTCTCCTTGTCTATTTCGAGTTGACCATGAGGTTGTGGGATCAAACCCCCACATCCTCGCTTTATTTTTCTTTTATTATCCCCCTTAAATCTGCCTAAGAGGTCGTGGGTTCGATTCCCACATGCCTCCCCCTTTATTTTTCTTTTATTCTCCTCCTTAATCTGCCTAAGAGGTCGTGGGTTCGATTCCCACTCGCCCCCCCCCCCTTTATTTTTATTTTATCTCCTCCTTAATCTGTCTAAGAGGTCGTGGGTTCGATTCCCACACGCCTCCCCCTTTATTTTTCTTTTATTCTCCTCCTTAATCTGCCTAAGAGGTTGTGGGTTCGATTCCCACAACTCACATTTTCTTTCTTTTCGTTTTTCCTTAAGTTTTGACTGTGAGGTTGTGGGTTCGAATCCCACTCCTCTCAATTCTTAATTTCATATATTAATTTCCAGTCAGGAGCACCCAAGTTCGACCCCCCTCAGCCCCATTTCTTTATTCACATTTTAGTGCTTTTCAAGGGTGAGGTCGCGAGTTCGATTCCTAATGACCTCACCTAATTTATACCCATTTAAATTTCCAGATTTATTCATATATGTTTAGCCGAAAACAAACTTATCATTTGCTTGAAATTTTGTCACATTTTTCATCTCACTTCTTTCAACATTTACACTTGAATTCATAGGGTAATTTGTAGATCATTCAATACGTTCTTAGCTGCATTTTTCATGGATTCGTTTAGCCAAAACCAAACTTGTAAGTTGCTGGAAATTTAGTCATTTTTCAGCTCATTTTCACCCACATTTTCACTTGAACTCTTAGGGAAATTCATGGATCTTTTAGCACGTTTTGGGGTGCATTTTTCATAGTTTCGTTTAGCCAAAAGATTGATACTCAAATCAGCCACACTTTTATTTTAATGAACATCACAATTTACATAGGTTTATGCACGTAAAATAACAACCATAACATTATAAATTTTTGGAGCCTTAATTCGAGAACCTTAGTCACTGTCACATACTTGCACACACACACTTGCACATAATTTCGAACACCTGGGTTGTCTTTCATACGATTTCAAGTACACAAACATAATCATATTCATCATGAAAGCATAACATACACGTAAATCTACCAGCAATCATACCTAACCTACGATTCATTGGGAGCTAGTGACAGGGGCATGCAAAGGGGAACAATCCTAGTTTTCGGACTGAATAATCTGAACCTTAAGGGGTCTCTTGGGAAAGGGACCAAGAGAGAAGAAAACACATACCTTTTTGACGTTAAACCCTCGTCTTTCTGCCCAAAAACTCCACCCAATATCACGTCTAAGCCTCATCAATGTAAAAACCACACATACCTTTTTGACGTTAAACCCTCGTCTTTCTGCCCAAAAACTCCACCCAATATCACGTCTAAGCCTCATGACATGCGAGTAACATGCATCATCATACTTATCATATTGCACACAACACATAAAATCTTACACATAGCACATATCATATTGCATATAGCACATAACATCTTTCATATCATTCATTCATATGCCATGAGACCTTGGAATCATGGACTTGTCATTAAGACTTCCCAAAATGAGGGCTCAAAATATGGGACCTCAACTAGGGAGTCTTCATTAGCAAACACAAAGTCTGTTTCATTCATTCATACGTACTTCATTTCATTTCGTTCATAGGCTAGTGTGAACACTTGTTATACCTAGGATGTAGTTTAAGACTTTCATCGGATTCGCTGTGCAATGACCAAGAATGACCTAATTTCATTGCTTGAGTCTAACTCACATCGTGATCATCCTATCCTAACACCTTTTGTATCATTCATTTCATTATGTGCATCATTTGAGGCTGGCCTCATTCATTCATTGGGAACTTTAACTTTAACCGACATAGATCTTGTGAGCATCATGAAATCCAGTGTCATGAAACCCCACACCGAAATATGGTGGAATCACCGGCCAAAGTGACCCAAAACATGCTAGCGTACATGGGAATTAAACCCCGCCAGATCCCTATATTGGCAGTATAGGTTCGAAGACTAGGAGATATAAGGAGACCCATACCCGGCATGCCAGACAGTCTCATCTCATGAGAGTTACGTGAACTTCCGCCCTTCCCGAAAGAAGGTATCACCGCTCATAACTAGTCTATCGTTGCTCAGTATAAAGTTCCATTACATTCAACTCATACGTCATGGAAGCTGGCTTCTACTGTAAGGACATCATAGCTCAATAGATGATTTTTCATCTCATCATTAGTATTAAGTGTGTTAATCTCAATACTTTCTTTAGAGTGTTCATAGTGACTGGTCTGTTCATTAACTTTACACTCTCATAGGTGAGTACGTTTGGTAACATTTATTTAGGCTCATTTGAGATTTCTCTCATCTTTTACATTAGCATCATATCATGTCGTCACCACATTCATTAACATTGGCACATTTGCTCTTCATAATTACTCACCCTTTTTTACGTTAATGTTCATCTCATCATATGCCAATGCACTTGGCCATTTGTGTGTTTCACATTCTTACTTAACCCTTCTAGGGTTTCATCATTTCACTACATAATATTCATTTCATCGTATGCCAATGCACTTGGCCATTTAGTGTGTTTTACACTAGTACTTAACCCTTCTAGGGTTACATAATTTCATTACATAATATTCATGTCATTGTATGCCAATACGCTTGTCCATTTAGTGTGTTTTACACTCTTACCTAAACCTTCTAGGGTTATATCATTTCATTACATATATCTTACGTTCACTTAATTTTTAACGTATGCTAGACTTATGGGTCTACACATACAAGCCATGAGGCTTCATTCATAGTTAGTTTAAGTGATTCATATCTTCCTTAGATTTTGTGGTACAAGACTTATGCATCTTGTATGTATGCCAAGATCTCGATTTCGATCTAAGTAGGTAGCATTATTCTTGAATATTTAATTAACGTATGACTTATGTATCAATACGAAATTTGGGGCAAGGGAACACGATTTCGAATCCCTTGGACAACACTTACATTTTTCATTGATTTTATTTTTGGTCCACATGACATTGGGACCCTAGATCGAGCCCCAACAACAACATTCCCTCTTTATTTTTCTCCTTTGAATTTCCTCTTACTTGGCCGAGGGGTTGTGGGATCGAACCCCCACAGCCCCTTTTATTTTTTTTATTTAATACTCCTTGTCTATTTCGAGTTGACCATGAGGTTGTGGAATCAAACCCCCACAGCCTCTCTTTATTTTTCTTTTATTCTCCTCCTTAAATCTGCCTAAGAGGTCGTGGGTTCGATTCCCACACGCCTCCCCCTTTATTTTTCTTTTATTCTCCTCCTTAATCTGCCTAAGAGGTCATGGGTTCGATTCCCACACGCCTCCCCCTTTATTATTCTTTTATTCTCCTCCTTAATCTGCATAAGAGGTCGTGGGTACGATTCCCACTCGCCTCCCCCTTTATTTTTCTTTTATTCTCCTCCTTAATCTGCCTAAGAGGTCGTGGGTTCGATTCCCTCACGCCTCCCCCTTTATTTTTCTTTTATTCTCCTCCTTAATCTTCATAAGAGGTCGTGGGTTCGATTCCCACACCTCATATTTTCTTTCGTTTCATTTTTCCTTAAGTTTAGACTGTGAGGTTGTGGGTTCGAATCCCACTCCTCTCAATTCTTAATTTCATATATTAATTTGCAGCCAGGAGCACCCAAGTTCGAACCCCCTCAGCCCTATTTCTTTATTCACGTTTTAGTGATTTTCAAGGGTGAGGTCACAAGTTCGATTTTTAATGACCTCACCTAATTTATACCCATTTAAATTTCCAGATTTATTCATCTATGTTTAGCCGAAGACAAACGTATAATTTGCTGGAAATTTTGTCACATTTTTCAGCTCACTTACTTCAACATTTACACTTGAATTCATAGGGTAATTTGTAGATCATTCAATACGTTCTTAGGTCCATTTTTCATGGATTCGTTTAGCCAAAACCAAACTTGTAAGTTTCTGGAAATTTAGTCATTTTTCAGCTTATTTTCGCCCACATTTTCACTTCAACTCTTAGGGAAATTCATAGATCTTTTAACACGTTTTGGGGTGCATTTTTCATACATTTGTTTAGCCAAAAGATTGATACTCAAATCAGCCACACTTCCATTTTAATGAACATCACAATTTACATAGGTTTATGCACGTAAAATAACAACCATAACATTACAAATTTTTAGAGCCTTAATTTGAGAACCTTAGTCACTGTCACATACTTGCACACACACACTTGCACATAATTTTGAACACATGGGTTGTCTTTCATACGATTTCAAGTACACAAACATAATCATATTCATCACGAAAACATAACATACACCTAAATATACCATAAATCATACCCAACCTACGATTCATTGGGAGCAAGTGACAGGGGAATGCAAAGGGCAACAATCCTAGTTTTCGGACTGAATAATCTGAACCTTAAGGGGTCTCTTGGGAAAGGGACCAAGAGAGAAGAAAACCCATACCTTTTTGACGTTAAAACCTCGACTTTCTGCCCAAAAACTCCACCCAAGATCACGGCTAAGCCTCCTCAATGTCAACACCACACGACGGACAACCTCCCTTAGCCTAACGTGCGATTAACTTTTGTTTTCTTGTGATTTCGTGTTAGTTATTCAAGTGTGAAGAACTTGATTTATTTTTCTGTTCTTGTATCTTATTTTGGCAGAGAGAATACGTGATAAAGAAGAAGAGAGATTGAGCATGAGAGTTGAGAGATAAACGTGAGAGAGTGGGAGTTGTATGAGGCTTAGGAGTCTAGTTTTAGGACTTAGTGAACAAGGTTTTGTTTAATTATAAAAAATCTGATTTCTATTTTATTTTAAATCAGATAATGAATAATAATTATTAATTAATTACATTAATTTAATAACTTAATTAAAAATCACTTTAATTCATTGCTTCCACCTAGGTCCGAACCCGGGTGGAGCAAGACTTCACTTCAAGAGCCCATTTTCGGCCCTCTCTCTCCAAAATGCCCCTCCACCTTACTAACTAAATAATTAATTATATATTTAGGATAATTAAGATACTACCCTTAGCCTGGAAAAAGACCATTTCACCCCTAGACCTTCCAAACCTAAGATTTCCCCTCTTTAAGTCCGGTAAAGACTCCTTCGAGTAAATCTTCGTATTCGAGAGTCCTATATGGTTGGACCCTACCTTTCCAAGCTCAAATAACTCTCCAAGTTAGTTGTGTTGGCTGTAGCAAGGGTTTCGAGGTCTTGTTCTACGCGCATCAATCCGTGTAAACCCTGGTCTAATCATAGGCATTCTTGACACATTAAGCATTACTTATCATATCCATTTTTTTAGGGTTGTTACATGCTAGACATGATGTCAAGAATTTGAAGGGAGTTCCTGATCTAGCAAAGAATAGGATTGTTGCTTATATGCTAGAAATCTACTTTTCTCTTTGTCTTTTTTTTTTGGTTTGAAACAATAAATGGTTAGTAATGATATCTCTTACTATCTATTTCTCTATCCCTTTTATATTGTCAAGAATCTCAACTATTTTGATTTCTTTTGTATTATAATTGATGGATACACAATGCATGAATCATTAGTTGTGTTTTTTGTCGTTTTCTTTTGTTTAAATGGCAAATTTTCCATAGTAGTGTTTTTGATTTTCTAGCTCTCTGTATATTTTTGTTGTTGTTGTTGGTAAATGTCAAGTAATGATATTTCTAGTAATGTTGTCCTCCCCGCTAACTTCCAGGTTACGTGCTTTTCCCCTTTGTATTAAGGATACTAGTCTATTAATGCTTCTCCAACTTGATTTAGCAGCATCTATGTGAGTATCACTATGCATGTTGTTGAATGATCTTATTGGTGAGAATTCTTAAGGTTGGTATTTGTGCTTTTTTGATGTTTATGATCTTTCTCTCCATGCTAGGCAATTGTTCTGATGATCTGAAGGTCTTCTTCTCAGTAGCGTTAATTGCAAAGTTAGCCAAGTAATCTATAATCTTGTTACCTTCTTTGTCATGTGTTGTACTATTACCTAAATCTTTTTCCTTTCTCGTTTTAGCTCATAAAATAATTTGCTAACTCCCATTGGACTTTCCCTAATTAATAATTTTCATGATGTGGTTTTTTTTAAATCCACAAAATGAAGTCTTCATTTAACTATATACAGAAAGGACATTGTGATGAGTAATCCATGTGCTGATGACTAATCAAGTCTTCACATGAACATTTAGGAAGCTTATACTGCCAAAACTACTTCTAAGGCGTAGAAATACAAATATTGATTTCGAAACTTATCAACTAGATCCAAGATAAAGGACATGTAGCTGACAATGTAGACTTATTGCCTTATCAATTTGATGTGTGCCTAGGAAGAAGAACTGAAATACGACTGTTAAGCAGGCACCCTACTGAGCGATCCCATAGAAAGCACAATCAGGCTTTGCTGCATGACACTGAAGACTCTTGAGAAATGCTTTACACTCACTTGCACTGTCATTGCATCTCCTCCATCAAGTGCTATTTTTGTCCATGACTGAGCACTCAAATTTTGATCATTTGTTGGACTCTTTTCTTGTTCTCCTATAACTGACAGCTTTTGGAACTCAAAACCAAGTGTGAATAGGCTGGTAGAAACTTGCAAATGGAGATCACCATACTTGCTAATAGAAACATTAAGGACGTCATCGACATTTTTCATTTTCTCCACAAAATTCTGTAACTGGTGCATGTGTGGGACTTGTATAAGGGTCTGAGGCAAATCTTGGGCCATATCAAGGGCTACTTGTAATTCAAGTACATCAGACCTTGACAAGGACTTAGAGATGGGCACATCTTTAATAACAACAGACTTGTAACCTTTCAAAAGTGAGAAAAGGCATTGGTTTTTGAGAATGAGGAGAGAATTTTTTTACAAGCTTGATTTGGTTGTGGTTAGGGGCGCTGTTTCCACCAGGAACTCCACTGTCACCAAGATCTAATTATTTATACTATTTTGATTGTAGGACACCTTTCACCTTCCGGACATACAACACAATCGTGATACCATTCTTCAAACAACAAAACATTTATATCAATATCGTTGGAGAAGACATCATGATCATTTAAAAAAAAATTCTACAAAAGAGGAGAGTCTGCAAAACATACCAACAGATGTTAATGAAGCTGAATGGAAATTCTTGGTGGACTACTTCAGCTCTGATGAATTTAAGGTAGTTAAAAGTGAAAATTATAACCTTTTATATTGTTTGTTGTCTTTTTTGACTTATTATATATTTAGATCAAAATAAATTTCTAAACTTAAAATCAATACAGAAAATGAGTGAAAGAAACAAAAAATAACAAGGCAAAACAAGAACTGAATAATATTTGCGGCAGAAAAACTTTTCAAACAGTGTTTTATGAAGCGGTGAGATATATGTCTTTTTTTTGATCGATTATTCATAAAATTTCAACAATAACATAATTTCATTTGTTTTGACAGAGGGATACAACCACTGGAAAAGAACCAAATTTTCAATAACTTTGGGAAATAACTCACATGAAGCCAAATGGGCAATGGGTTACTAATGCTTCTGCTGAAGTGAATGTACTTTTTCTTAACCTTTATTAATAGAGTGAGTTTATTTAAATTATATAAAGAATTAAAGTTTTTATAACCTCTTTTGTAGGACAAAGTGAAAGACGTTATTGCTGAAAAAATTCAAGAAATTGAAGAGGGTACCGATGTGGATCCTATATTAATGCTGCATTTTTGCAAATAATGGGAGAAAAATCAAAGTACATTCTTGTTCAAGGATCTGGAATTAAGTCATCAAGTAGAATATGTAGATATGAAATTCAAGGACAACTTCAAGCACAACAAAAGGAAGCAGAAGAAGAACGTTGTAAACGAGAGAGTAGAAATCAAGCTAATGGAAGTTAAGAATCAACTTGAAGAGGAAAGAAAGAACCGAGAAGTAATGGAATTTCCTTTAGTGCATGACCAAAAATAGTTAAAAGAGAGCATGATGGCGCTAGTATCTCATTTGAAGAATCCCAAGGTATTTATTTATATTACACATCGCTAAATTAGTATATGCTTCGTTACTACTTAATTTTTTTAACTCTCACTATATATATCCACATCTTCCTCATTCTATTCTTCTTCTATCGACATACTGAATTATTAATTTGTACCATATTTAACAGAACAATCTTCCTGCTTCAGTTTTCAATATCTTTACAACTTCAACTACTTCTAATGAGACAAGTTCTGCAAGTCTCATGAATAACAATTGGGTAAGTAATTTTTATTTAAATTATTTATCTTTTTAGTAAATGTCACTATTAGGAGTATTTAGTAGGTATTAGTACAAATTGTGTTTGGGCTAGTAATTCATGTCCTTAAGTTAGTTGTATCTCTATGCATATCCATCAATCATTTTAATTAAAACAAAGAAACACAATTTTACTTAAAGTTTACAATATTTCTATTGATGAGAAATTTCACGAAGATTTAGATGCAACAAAAAATCAAGAACGAAAAATGCATAAGAAGTTGGATAACTTGAAAGATGTCCTTTATTTTGAGAAGCAAAACATAGAAAAGGCTATTTATGATTGTGATAAATTCAGTAAATTAGGGCATTCTCGAATCATCACACGGAGTACTTGACCTCTCAGAGGTATTGTACAAGCCCTTAGATATCATTCATTGCATACAAGTATGAAAACTAGTGCGTAATTAAAACTTTTCACACGGATAATATCTCAAAACATCTTTCATATAAAATGATAGAAAATACTAAGTCTCAACATACACAAATCTTAGACTCAAGAATACTTGGGACATGACCATAAAATAAGAATATAGAAATCTAATGTCTAATACAATACTTTTAATGAAAGAAATGTAAATATAGTAATGTCCTTGAATCAAGTTAGGACATACCCCATCTGTAACACCCTACAACGAACTAAGGTGAACTAGAGCGTCGTGAATGTTTGATGATTCATTTTTGTGTTAAAATACGTTATAATGATGTCCATAGACAGTGTGTGAAGTTAGGTTAAGTTTGGAGGTCAAACGTCTGAGAACGTCCATGACGTTCGAAAGGTGTGCATTAGAAAGTACTCGTGTGTCCTTATGTGTTTTAGCGAGTTTTACTAGTTCGTTTGAATTGAAATTTGTGTGGGATTTTCCTAAGACCTAGATGACTATGTTTAGGGGTTTAACGGTCCGGTATGACCCCAACTAGAACCCACGAGGGTCCCTAGAATATGGCCCAAGAATTAGACCCAAAACTGCATAGATAGTGTCCATCAACGAACAAGTCGACGGCCAGTTGACAAATCGACAGCTCCTCGACTTGGTCCGTCGATTGGACCTTCAAGTGTGCAGGTTTTGAGGGTTTCAAACCCAACCAACGAACCCCCATCAACGGGGCATCGTTTTACAAATGGTCCTTTGATAAAGGAGTCGTTGGGGCTGCCAAAAAGGTATCATTTTTCTGTTTTGGCTTGGGGTGTTTGGTAAATTCACCCCAAGTCTTTTATGAACCTTTGAAGATATTTTTAGGGTATTTTAGGTATATTAAGATGTTTTAAACCTTAAGACCTAATTTTACACTTCATTTCCTAAAACCCAAACCCCTCCCCTCAAGAAAAACTCTCTCAAGACTCCATAGAAGCTAGAACACAAGAACAATCTAGGAGGGCTGTTGGTGGTCGTTTCTTGATAAAAATAAGTGGGTTCTCTTGTATTTGAGGTATGGTAGTCATCCTTGAACTCTCTTCCATTCAAGGAGTCACTTCTAATAGATTTTCAAAAAGGGTCTTCAACCGTAACTTCTTCTATCTTTAACTCTAAGTATGGGTCTTGCATGAAAACATTTGAAATGATTCAAATATGTTGTTTCTAGTGTTAGTTGATGATTACAAACATAAAACTTCAATGAAAACGTGTTAAAGATTTTTTATTGTCAATTTTTGGCTGAAGGAATGGGTTGAATGAACATGATTTTGTAGTCGTTGTGCTTTGGTTTCCTTGTGTTGATATTGTTGTTTAGATACTGCCCTAAGGGATATATAATCACGAAATGTTGAGTAAAATATTATAGGTGATAGAATCTTGGATAAAGGTTAAGTTGGTTATGTTGTGTTGCTTTATCTATGAAATGCTCTTGAGTGTTATGGTCCACCGTTGGTGGCGGTGTTTACTTGAACTGTATAAAAGTGAAGGTACTTGTGTATTCTTGAAGAGGCCATGAAGGAATATTATGTGAATAAAGATGATTATGCTGTTATTCTTTTGAATATGGCTCATGAAGCTTATTATGAGAAATATGCTAGAGATTATGTCAAAACGAATTATATGACCAAGTGAAGCATGTTAAAGTGTGTAATGTGATGAATGAAGGTCTAGGCACATATAGAATTGAATGTAAATGAAATGATGCTTATGTGCAAGGTGTGTTCACATATACACACACTCTCAAACTTCAATGCATGAATGAAGCTAAGTTAATTAAAAAGGAGAGTTTTGGCGTGAACAGTTTTCGTGAGTTGGGATGAAGTGTTTCGTAGCAACCTCGATACATCCCAAGAGCTTTATAAGATAGGCCGGAGGATGGATGCCTTTCGTGAGTTGAAATGTGGTGTACACTATCTATCCTTAACCTATAGTAATAATGTTGATACTCCGTGGGGAATTATGCTTAACACCGAGGGGATATGAAGAAGGGGTGGGTACAATTCGTGATTTGAGATTTTGTATTCCAATGTACCTTTTGAGATTAGTACCTGTCGTTAGTAGAGATTGAGTTACTTAGTAGCAATCTCATTATCCCTTAACTATGTGCCCGCATAGCTGTAGCTATTGGGAAAGCCATATAAAAGGTAAAAGAATGATCATACCCTAGTCAACTGGGGAACCCTTCCCAGATAAGGGTAGAATTCGGGATTCCATGTTTATCTCTCATGGTCTATATCGGTTAAAGTTATTCCCCCACAAAAGAATGAGTGTACTAAGTCTTCTCAAAGAGTGTACTACTTAGGGTAGGTGGTGGAATGGGACGCTATCTATCCATTGCACTTGGTAGGCATTTCAAAAGGGGAGTCCATGTGTGTCTTATATGAATTGAATGTGCTAAGTCTTCTAAAATAGTGTACTACTTATGGTAGGTGGTGAAATGAGACACCATCTACTCATTTCACTAAGTAGGTATTCCGAAAGGGAATTCTTGGTGTGTCTTATTTGAAGTGTTGAGTGTTCTTCTAATGTCTTGTTATTGAGTGGGAACTTCTTCTCCTGAGCAGAGTAAGCCTATAATTTTTAGTCTTAAGGATCACTTGCGTGTGTATTCAAGGAGGTGTATGGGTGTGTCCTTCATGTCTTACTTGGGAAATTCTTAGGATAATCTTGGTTAGGGAAACTCCAACGAAAATGAGTTCACTTTCTCTTGCCTTGATCTTGGGGTTTCACAGTGTTTTGATAGGAATGTGGTGTACTTGATCCAAGGGAATCCTTAAGAGGCACTAAGTGCGAGTAGTAGTATGGGATTCTACTCTCACATTGCACTTAGTGTAACTTACAAGTCTCATTGGAGTAGGGCACTTAGGTGAAGTTCTTAATGTATGAATGCTCCTCTATTGTCTAATTATTAGTGTGTAGACTTGTCTCCCGCGCGAGGTAAGCCTATGGTTGGTGGTCTTAAGGATCACTTAGGTTGGTATTGAAGGAGGTGTATGGGTGTTTCCTTCATGTCTTACCTTAGTGAGTCTTAGGATAACTTGGTTAGGGGAACCTCTAAGGAGATTGGTTCACTTTTTTGGGAATAAATGTGTTCACTGATTGTTAAATGAGTTCACTGTAACTTTTGGGTAGTTTACTGTAAAATGGTTCTTTTGTTAAAATTGTGGAAATCCTTTTCTAAAATGTTAAATTATGTTCTATATGTTGTTTTGCTTCTATATTCATGAACGTTTTACTTAATTGGAATGAAAGTGTATTAATACTAAAATGTCCCTTTTTGCATGTTTTTGCATATGCCATACTTAGTACATTGTTTGTGCTAACCCTATACTTTTCTATACTCTATAAGTATAGGTTTGGAAGCAAGGTTGAAGTTAGAAGGCAAGCTTTGAAAAGACTCTCTCAAGACTAAGTATGTCCTCATATATTCGAAGGCATAGTTCTATTTCTTAGTTTCGTTATTTAAAACGTATTATGTATTTTCCATGAAATGTAAAGGGCCGTGTCCCTAAGATATTATGTCGTGTCTTTTATTTGGCTTGTGAAGACGAGATCATTCCTTAGATTTTATGAAAGATGTTCCTTTTATTATTTTATTCGTGAAAATTTTTAAATTCCGCACAACTTTACACGTCTTATGTAATGAATGATAGGTAAGGCTTGTACAAGACCTCCGAAAGGTCAACTACACAATTGTTTTGATCCAAGATTGGTCCTTTCTTCTAGGGGGTACTTTCAGGTCTTTACAAACTTGGTATCAGAGCGTAAGTTTATGGAAAATAGTTTAGGGTCTAAAGTCTCACAAGCCACGTCTAGTAAAGTCTTGGTCATTGCTGTGAGTCGAGGCACATCCATGGACAAGACGCTATAAGATGATAGAAGTTTCACTTTCTTCATTATTCTAATGTCGTGCCTTAAAGTCGAGTTCTATAAGATATATTTTCTCAACCTCTTCTCTTTGTGTTTTTAGGACATGAATACGAGGTGGACAACCGCTAGAAGGCAGGAGAGAGGTGTAGCTTATGAGAGGATCCCTCCTTGTGTTGACCAAGTTGCTATAGTCGAACTAGAGGGAGAGAATGAGGAGGTTCCCCTTCAAGAACCTAAAGAGCCTCAAGTGCCTCGAATGCCTCCTATGCCCCAAGGTCCTCAAGTTCCCTATGTTGAAGGGGATATGAATAATGAGGAATTGAGGGTTGCTCTAATGAATTTGACCCAACACATGACGGCTCAAGATCATGTCGTCAATAATCACTTTGTTGCCAAAGCTAACAAAGTAGGTGGACCTCAACCAAATGCTAGTACTCCCGCTTCTAGAATTTGGGATTTCATGAGGATGAACCCTCCTACTTTCCATGGCACTAAGGTGGATGAAGATGCACAAATCTTCATAGATGAGGTGTTTGAAGTGGTGGATGCTATAGGTATGACCCCTAGGGAGAAAGCGGAGTTAGCTGCTTACCAACTCAAGGATGTGACTCAAGTGCGGTTTGAGCAATGGAAGGATGAGAGACCCTTAAGATATGGTCCGGTTGATTGGGAGATGTTAAAAGATGATTTCCTAGATATGTTCTTTACCTTAGAGTGGAGGGAGAAGAACACGGTTCAAATTCATAAATCTTCGTCAAGGGGGAATGAGTGTGCACGAGTAGTCCATTAAATTCACCCATTTCTTTAAGTATGCACAAACCATGGTAGCCAACCCTAGGGCAAGGATGAACAAATTTGTCATGGGAGTGTCTACCTTGGTGGAAAAAGAGTGTCGTACGACAATGCTTTTTAATGACATGGATATCTCTAGGCTCATGGTGTATGCTCAACAAATTGAGGAGTCCAAAATTAGGGAGATGAGTCAAGAGGGTAAGAGGCATAGGTCGAATGATTCTAGTCACCAAAAACCTAAAAAGAGGTTCTTTCACCAAGAGTCTTCTATGAGGAACAAGGATAGGGCTCCAAACTAACATTCCCAAGGACGTGGTCATGCTTCTGAGAGGACTAGTTGTGCTTCTTGTGGAAAGCAACATTTGGGTAACTGTCTTGCCGGAACGGATGGTTGTTTTTTGTGTGGTAGTAAGGGCCACAACATGAGGGACTGCCCTAGAATCAAGGAAATGGGTAAAGAGGTTAATCAAGCTCCTCAAGCTGGTCGAGATCCTAATGCTCCAAAGAAGAATCATCCCTATGGGATGGGAGCTAGGAAAAAGAACTAATCAAGATTTGTAAATCTCGATAAGTCTTAACCATGTATGGTTGTTGTGTTGATGTTATAAAATGATTTTATATGGTTTTGTTTTTCATATGATCATACTTTCTTGATGAATTGCTTAAAGGATGAATTGTTGGATTTTCTAGCATGCTTCACTCTGTGAGTGGATGCTCACTGTAAGAATTTCAGGTTCTTGAAAAAAAATAGTATTGGCATGAATTGTGGTTTAACTATGTCTAAAGTGATGTATATGAGCATGTTAAAGGTTGGAGAAGGTAGTTCCTCCATAAATAAAGGATAAGGGTGAATTTTGAAATGTAAAATTTGTTGCAATTGCTTGTGTTGCGAAGTGTTTGAAAATGTGAAATTATGCTCCTTGTTAGTTTGTGCCTTTAATATGAATTTTTTATCACGATTTTAATGTGTTATGTGCTGATAATGAGTCCTTTATGGTCCTAATGTTTTTAGTGTAATTCGAGGACGAATGTTATTCCAAATGGGGGAGAATGTAACACACTAAAATGAACTAAGGTGAACTAGAGCTTCGTGAATGTTTCATGAGTTAATTTTGTGTTAAAATGAGTTATAATGATGTCCTTAGGAAGTTTGTGAAGTTTGGTTAAGTTTGGAGGTCAAACGTCCGAGAACATCTATGACGTTCGGAAGGTGTGACGTAGAAAGTACTTGTGTGTCCTTATGTGTTTTAGCAAGTTTTACGTGTTCGTTTGAATTGAAATTTGTGTGGGATGTTCCTAAGACCTAGATGACTATGTTTAGGGGTTTAAAGTGTGGGTACAACCCCACCTAGGACCCACGAGGATCCCTAGAGAAGGGCCCAAGACTTAGACCCAAAACTGCCTAGACTGTGTCCATCAATGAACCAGTCAATGGCCAGTTGACTAATCGAAGGCTCGTCGACTTGGTCCGTTGATTGGACCTGCAAGTATGCAGGTTTTGAGGGTTTCATACCCAACCAACGAACCCCCCATCAACGGTGCGTCGTTTGACGAACAGTCCGTTGATGGAGGAGTCGCCGGTGCTTCCAAAAAGCTGTCATTTTTCTATTTTGGCTTGGGGTGGTTGGTAAATTCACCACAAGTCTTTTATGAACCTAAGATATTTTTATGGTCTTTGAGGTATATTCAGATGTTTAAAACCCTAAGACCTAATTTTAGACTTTATTTCCTAAAACACAAAACCCTCCCCTCAAGAAAAACTCTCTCAAGACTCCATGTAAGCTAAAACTCAAGAAGGAGGTAGAAGGGTTGTTGGTGGTCGTTTAAAAAATCAGTGGGATATCTTCGGTTTTAGGTATGGTAGTCATCCTTGAACTCTATTCCATTCAAGGAGTCACTTCTAATAGATTTTCAAAAAAGGTCTTCAACCCTAACTTCTTTTATCTTTAACTCTAAGTATGCGTCTTGCATGAAAACGTTTTAAATGATTCGAATATGTTGTTTCTAGTGTTAGTTGGTGATTTCGATTATAAAACTTCAATCAAAACATGTTAAAGCTTTTTATCAATTTTTGGCTTAAGGAATGGGTTGAATGAACATAATTTGGTAGTCTTTGAGATTTGGTTTCCTTGGTACTGCCCTAAGGTCTATATTATCATGAAATGTTGATTAAAATATTATAGGTGATGGAAGCTTGGATAAAGGGTAAGTTGGTTATGTTGTTTAGTTTTATCTATGAAATGCTCTTGAGTTGTATAGTCCACCTTTGGTGGCGGTGTTTACTTAAATTGTATGAATGTGAAGTTACTTGTGTATTATGAAAGAGACCATGAAGGCATATTATGTGAAGTAAGATGATTATGATGTTATTTTTGTGAATGTGGCTCATGAAGCTTATTATGAAAAATATGCTAGAGATTATGTCTAAATGAATTATATGACTAAGTGAAGCATGTTAAAGTGTGTAATGTGATGAATTAAGGTCTAAACATGTATAGAATAGAATATAAATGAAATGATGCTTATGTGCAAGGTGTTTTCACATGTACAGACACTCACACTTGAATGAATGTATGAATCTAAGTTAAGTTAAAAGGGGAGTTTTGGGGTGAACACTTGTTGAGATGAAGTGTTTAGTAGCAACCTCACTACAGTCCAAGATCTTTCTAATATAGGTCGGAGGATGGATGACCTTCGTCAGTTGAGATGTGGTGTTTACTAGCTACCCTTAACCTATAGTTATAATGTTGATACTCCGTGGGGAATTATGCTTAGCACCGAGAGGATATGAAGAAGGGGTGGGTACACTTCGTGAGTTGAGATGTCGTATTCCAGTGTACCTCTTGAGGTGAGTACTCCTAGTTAGTGGAGAATGAGTTACTTAGTAGAAATCTCCTTATCCCTTAATTATGCTCCCGTATAGGTGTAGATATTGGGAAAGCCATGTAAAAGCTAAAAGAATTACCCTACCCTAGTCAAGTGGGGAACCTTTCCCCGATAAGGTAGAATTTGGGATTCCATGTCTAGCTCTCATGGTCTATGTCGATTAAAGCTATTCCTCACAAAATAATGAAAGTACTAAGTCTTCTAATAGTGTGTACTACTTAGGGTAGGTGGTGGAATGGGACTCTATATATCCATTACAGTCGGTAGGCATTCCGAAAGGGGAGTGTTCGTGTATCTTATATGAATTGAATGAGCTAAGTCTTCTAAAAGAGTGTAATACATAGTGTAGGTGGTGGAATGGGACGAATGGAAGCCTTTGTGTGTCTCATTTGAAGTGTTGAGTGTTCTTCTAATGTCTTGTTATTGAGTGGGGACTTGTTCTCCCGAGCGGAGTAATCCTATAATAGGTAGTCTTAAGGATCACTTGAGTGTGTACTGAACAAGGTGTATGGGTGTTTCCTTCATGTATTACCTTGAAAAGTCTTAGGATAATCTTGGTTAGGGAAACTCCTACGGAAATGAGTTAACTTTCTCTTGTCTTGATCATGGGGGTTCACGGTGTTTTGATAGGAATGTGTTGTGCTTTATCCAAGGGAATACTTAAGGGGAACTAAGTGGGAGTAGTAGTATGGGATACTACTCTCACATTTCACTTAGTGTAACTTATAAGTCTCATTGGAGTAGGGCACTTAGGTGAAGTTGTTAATGTATGAATGCTCCTCTATTGTCTAATTATTAGTGTGTAGACCTGTCTCCCGCGCGAGTTAAGCTTATGGTTGGTGGTCTTAAGGATCACTTAGGTGTGTATTGAAGGAGGTGTATGAGGCGTTTCCTTCATGTATTACCTTAGTGAGTCTTAGGATAATTTTTTTAGGGGAACCTCTAAGGAGACTGGTTCATTGTTTTGGGACTAAAAGTGTTCACTGTATTGTTAAATGAGTTCACTGTAACTTTTGTTGTAGTTCACTGTAAAATGGTCCTTTTTGTTAAAATTATGGAAATCCTTTTCTAAATGTTAAATGATGTTCTATATGTTGGTTTGCTTCTATATTCATGAAAATTTTACTTAATTGGCATGAAAGTGTATTTATACTAAAATGTCCCTTTTTGCTGGTTTTTGCATATGCCATACTTAGTACATTGTTTGTGCTAACCCCATACTTTTCTACACTCTATAAGTATAGGTTTGGAAAAAAGGTTGAAGTTAGAAGGCAATCTTGGAAAAGACTCTCTCAAGACTAAGTATGTCCTCATATATTCGAGTGCGTTTTATTTCTTAGTTTCGTTATTTAAGACTTATTATGTATTTTTCCTTGAAATGTAAATGGTCGTGTCGCTAAGATATTATGTCGTGTAGTTATGTTGTCTTGTGTAGACGAGATCATTCCTTAGATTTTATGAAAGATGTTCCTTTTAGTATTTTATTCCTAAAAGTTTTAAATTCCGCACTACTTTTCATGTCTTATGTAATGAATGATAGCTAAGGCTTGTGCAAGACCTCCGAAATTTCAAGTACGCAATTGTTTCAATCCAAGAGTGTTCCCTTCTTATAGGGGACACTTTTGGGTCGTTGCACCAACTTTTCTTGAAAGAGTCCTAGTTTCCATGGTTTGCTTCAAGATACCTCTCACCTTCCACCTAAAACTTTAGATATAGACAAAATTTATGGAATTAGTACAATGCATGTACTAAGTATGGAATAATGCATAAAATCATGAGAAACGGACATTTACATGAAACATGCTCTATTACAGTAAAACATTACATCATAAGTATAAGAAACCACATTAACACGAATGAACACATATAAGTCACATAACAAGTAATCTCACACAACAGAATATAATATAACATTCCCCTCCCAAAGGTTATCCTAATACTTACTTATATAATTCAATAAGAGACCGCCCATACACCCTCTTCAAGTTTACCTAAATAATCCTTAAGACTACCTATGTTTGGGTTATGCCTATTTCATCAATTAAACTTCCTATCTAGACTTACACTTAAGACTCCCCTAAGTAAGACATGAAGAGACCATTCAAATTGTCACAACCCAAAAGCATACCCTAGAAGATAGGGTACAATCTTGGATTGTAACCGGCGTCGTCGACCTCTCGGAGGTCTAACACAAGCCTCTCATATCATTCATTGCATTGACATAGTAAATTTAGCGGAAAATTTAAAACTTTTCATAGCACATCATATGCTAGAAACATCACATCGTATATATGTAAAACATAAGTCATAATACATATTTAGACTCTAAGTCCCTTTGCCATCTTAGAATCAATAACTTTAGAGTACATTAGGGATAAAAACCCTTAAGACATAATACAAAGCTATACATTACTAAATAGACTTTACAATAAGTACACTTTAGGACATCCTTGAACTTAAGGATTTCCTTTCTTTGAGCTTGGGAAATCACCTATCAAGCTCCTCAATCATAGACCTTCTTTAAGCATTCCAATACCTACACTTTATGTAAAAAGTAAAGAAGAATGGGATTAGCACAAGAATGTACTAAGTATGGCAACCATGCGAAAACATGCATTTAAAAGGGACATTTTCTTTGAAATCATACTTCATGCCATTTTGAGTAAATCATCATAAAACCTTTATCAATATCATTTATATCATCCACATAATTAATAGAAGCACAATCAAAGGCCAAACATCATAGAAAAGCACATATAGAATATAAGTACACATAGAGGTCACTTTACAGTGAACTTACCCTTCTTAGCATTTAACTCTTTCTTTCCATTCATTAACCTCCTAAGTAGTCCTTTAGGGATACTTGGTGCAATGCATCACCTTAGGAACATAAGAGAAAACCATACATAGCATCTACACAAGACAATACATGCCATCATAGAAGTATAGTACAATATAATCATAGTCAAACCAAGACTACAATATCATACATAAAGGACACATACACAATCATAAGTATTAAGGTACCTTCCTAAGAATTCCTAAGGAGTCACTTGTGCAATGTCTAGATGGGTTCATTACTTCCACCTATCCTAAGTAACTTACCTTAAGTCCTCCTAGTTAGGATCCTATTCAATTACTTCCATTGTCCATTTTACTTTAGGGAAACCATAGCCTTAACCGACACTAAGACCATGGGTGCTAATCATGGAATTTGGTGTTGTAGAGCCTTACACCAAAGGAAGGTGTTACTACCTAGCCAAGGTAGAACATTAACATATATGCTAGCATATCAAGTGAATTCACTTTGCTAGATCCTATGTGGCAAGCATAGTTTATGGAACTAAGAGATAGGTATTCCCTCTATATACCATTTGGTAATGGGGCCTCACCTCATGAGAAAACATGAGTGAATATTCCTCAAGGAAAGTCAACACTTCATGTAAGTACATAGGTGAGTATTCCTCTAAGGGAAGTCGACACCATATGTAGGTCCATAGGTGATTATTCCTCTAAGGGAAGTCAACACTCTATAAAGGACAAATGGTGAATATTCCTCCAAGGAAAGTCAACACCTCTCAATGTCAAGTTCACTCGGTGCTAAGCTAAGTTCCCTTTATTGAAAAGCCTTTATTACATTTGTTTATAAAACATAGTCTTAGGATATTCATCATTCATATGCTTATAGCATATCCAAGCACCTAACTAGTTTTGGAGTATTCTTGGGCCCTCCTAGTTAGACCTCTTCTCACTAACTAGATCATCCATGTGTGTGAGTGTATATATAGATATGAGCAAACCTTTCACATAACACATAATGTCACACATGTTCATATATCAATGCATAAGTCTATAGGCATAACTATATGAGCAATCCTTTCATATAAACCTACTAAGACACTATACACATTCATACTTCATCATATCATATTCATAACATGTACATATAATCATCCTTCATATGCATAAGAACCAAACCTAGGAACTATCCTATCAAGATACACATGTGCAATGCATAGACAAGGTCCCATACCCTTGCCCATACTAGTACACCTATCAAGTCATCCTAGTAAGGGAATACAAATTCATACATTCATAAACATCACCTTAATATGCATAGTAGTAGACACTAGTGAATATGAGAACTACCTTTCATTTAGACACAATGACTTATACTACTTGTAATATGCATGTAAGTGAGAGAGTGTGTACATTAACCAACATGATCACATAATGGCTATCAATAACTCCTTAAGTCAGCCACCCTATTGGACCACATTACACTTCCAAGCACATAGCACACAACACATAATAGCATAGAAGACAAGACTATACATACATTATAATCAAGACTCCTAACTTTAGCTATTTACACTTACATATAAGGGATACATGGGTAGAGGCTATTAACCACTTTAACACATCAATGGCAGCACCTATACAATACCCTAACATGGTTATACACATGCCCATACAATAGCCACATAACCTAATTCACAACTAGAATAGGAAAGTAGGCATAATCTTCTCATAGTATCATTTTAAGCACATGTTCATAAGTTCATCAATTTGCCTTCATGGCCATGGTCAACACATATGTAATGACAATAAAGTAAACACCGCCACCATAAGTGGACCATACCACACAATGCCATACAAGGCTTCATCAACATTAATATAAGGAATAGAGAAGTAGAAGAGTAAGGAGAATAAGCATTCTTACCAATTTCTCACCCTTTGATCATCATTGATCAATACACCTTATTCATCAATAAAACACATATATGGCAGTAGCTAAATGTACTTTAAACATATAAGAAACCATGTACAAGTCACTACACGATTATACCATAACATATATATCACATACTAGGAAAGTAGAAGAACATAGATCGCTAATCAATTTCATTCATATGGATTATAGGTCATATTTCATGAATCATATCACCCTAAGACAGTAGATAATCAAATCATAATCTAGATGAGACACTACTACAATTTTCCATTTAGGTCGATACAAGCATGCTTCATATAGGGAGTTCATGGAAAGTAAGTTTACATAGATTAATAATATTCAATATATCACGAATTGACCCATATTGTATTAATTACATATAATTCATCCTCATATTTCATTATAGGCAGAAGCTATAGACATTAACCATAATCAATTCTTATAGCGACTAACCTAACGTCAAGATCACAAGTTACAACTTCATAGACAAGAAGAACCTAGATTAATTCAAACCAAGCCTTCTCTACTTTTGTCACACATGATTTATATCCATAATTCAACCATGGTATTAACCTAAAACAGTAGCTACAAGAACCACAACTTAATCGAAACTCACTTTGGATCACAAGAAAACCAATGTTACAGTGACTATAGAAAACTAGGCTAAACATGCTCAAATCTTCATAGATTGATCCTCATGTATCATTCAACATCAATTCAACATAAATTCATGTAATTAACAGTATATACAATCACTTCAACGTAAGGGAATCGTAATTCAATCGATAACAAGTAAAGATCACAAAGCCCATGCAAGAGCTAAACCAATTTTGGAAGGAACATGGGTTCATCATGCAATTGGAGTGAAAACACATTAAAACCATTGTATTAACTTCAATTCATCATGATTTAATCATTTAAAACGTTTTGAGAAAGAACCCATGGCTATATTGGAGAAGAAGAACTTTGATCATAAACTTTCTTTGAAAACATTGAGAAGAACTCTCCAAGTGCAAGGTTACTTAGAGATGAAGGATCACCATACCTTTTATTAGTTGAAAACCTCTAAAACTTCATGATTCATCCATGGAAAACCCAGCTTGAATCTGTTCTTGAGCTTCACCAACAATGGTGGTTTTAGAGAGAACATATTTGGAGGGAAAGGCTTAAAATATGTGAGAGGGTTTGGGAATAGGTTGATCACGTTTTTAATGACTTATATACAACTAAAATTACTTAATTAAACCTATTATAGTCAGGTTAGGACGTGGGGTGAATGTACCATTCACCCCTTTAAGTGGCAGCACGCAGGCAGCCGCGAGGAGGGCCATGACGGGGCGTCATGGCCATGACGGGCCGTGGCAGCCATCCGTTTCAGGGGACTTAGCCAATTCTTGGATTAAGACCTGCCCAAGTCAAGTCTCCTTCGACGATATCTGCTTGATGGTCCGTTGGTGGCCCAACGGTCCGTCATTGGGTCCGTCAAGGACACTGCCCAGGCAGTGTATAGGCAGCCTTGGGGTCCTTCTTTTAGGGCCTCTTGTGGGGCCCTTTAGAAGTCGTACCCAGACGTTTCCAACACGATTACAAACCTTAACATGTTATAGACCTACCACATAAGTTTCATCCAAAACAAACACCCACAAGACGTCCAAACACCCTTGACCCCAACATGACATACAATGAGCGTCTTAGGGGCTATCTTTCAAACGCCTTGGACGTTCTTGGGCGTTTGACCTCCAAACTTCATACAATAACATTAAGTATCATTTAAAACCATTTCAAGACTTATTTGACTCATTTCACACAACTTAGGCATGCATACACACATGAGGCACATAAGCGACTATTCGTCGAACGTCTTGGACGTCCCTTGACGTTCGACTTCCAAATCACTTCAAACTTTGCACACTAACTCTATATGACATAATAAGGCATTTTAGGACCTTATAACATTAAGACGAACATGTTAGGATCTAGACACATTATCTCATTTTCGAGGTCTTACATTTACACACTTAATACTAATGATGAGATGAGAAATCATCTATTGAGCTATGATGTCCTCATACTAGAAGCCAGCTTCCTTGACGTATGAGTTGAATGTAATGGAACTTTATACTGAGCACCGATAGACTAGCTATGAGCAGTGATGCCTTCTTTAGGGAAGGGCATAGGTTCACGTAACTCTCATGAGATGAGATTGTCCGGCTTGACGGGTATGGGTCTCCTTATATCTCCTGGTCTTCGAACCTATACTGCCAATATAGGGATCTGGCGGGGTTAAATTCCCATGTACGCTAGTATGTTTTGGGTCACTTTGGCCGGTGATTCTACCTCTTTTCGGTGTGGGGGAGACACTGGATTTCATGATGCTCACATGATCTATGTCGGTTAAAGTTAAAGTTCCCAATGAATGAATGAGGTCAGCCTCAAATGAAGCACATAATGAAATGCATGATACCAAAGGTGTTAGGATAGTATAATCAAGAGGTGAGCTAGACTCAGGTAATGACACTAGGTTATTCTTGATCATTGTACAACAAACCCGATGAAAGTGTTAAACTACACCCTAGGTATAACTGGTGTTTACCCTGGCCTATGAACGAAATGAAATAATGTACGTATGAATGAATGAAGCAGACTCTGTGTTTGCTAATGAAGACTCCCTAGTTGAGGTCCCATATGTTGAGCCCTCATTTTGGAAAGTCTTAATGTTAAGTCCATGATTCCAAGGTCTCATGGCATATGAATTAATGATATGAAAGATGTTATATGCTATGTGCAATATGATATGTGCTATGTGTAACATGTTATGTGTTGTGTGCAATATGATAATTCTGATGATGCATGTTACTGTCATGGCATGACTTTACTGATCCAAATTTGGAAAGATCACTGACTTTCCTAAACCAAATTTGGAAGGTTCACTAACTTTCCTAATCTCAATTTGGCAAGTCCACTGACTTGACTTTCCATAATCATGTTGTTAGGAAAGAGCTATCTTTTCTCATGCATTTCCTTGGTGTGTCCTTGCATATACCCATACTTAGTACAAGTGTGTACTAACCCTATACAACTCTACAACTTTAGGTGCATGCACAAGTGGACGCTAGAGCTACAGGTTGACGCTGAAGCTATCCGGACATCGAGCATTCATCCGGAATTGGTAGGTCCTCATGCATTTCGAGGATGCTGCCATTTATGTTCTTGCTTAGTTTTAGAGTTGAGCTAGTGGAGCATGTTCCACTAGCATTTCTTTCCTGTTTTATTCAGACATTGTATTGGTGCCATTTTGGCAAGTACATCTTTATTACTATGTTAGACTATTTCTTTCATTTGATAATCTTGATATTAAATGGTAGATGGTGAACAGTTATGTATTAATGAGAATGTTTAATAAGTAAGTTAAGAAACAAAAAGTTTCAAATTTTCCTCTAAAATTAACCTAGATGAAGTAAGAATGACGTATGTCGGCTTATCTACGACCTCTGAGAGGTCAACGACGCCGGTCTCGTCTGGGGGCTAGATTCCGGTCATGAAAAATTTGGTATCAGAGCACTACGTTAAATTCTGAGAATAATAAGTTCACATCAACCACATTAAGTAGTTTCTAAGTCATGGTAGTGAAGTGCACCACTATCCTGGATTAGAGATTGCATGATGCGTAGGAAAATTTCCCTTTTTCTGATATTATCGTGCTTTTCCTAATGTCTGATTTCTTGGTGTTATGAGCGTGTCTGACATCAATTATTGTTGTTTTCTCAGAATGAATACTAGGAGGACTATTGGTCAGAGGAGAGGAGGTGCAGCTGCTGGGGACAATCAGGTTCCACCCCAGGCTCAAGCTGAAGGAATGGCTATGCCAGCTAACCCAGCTGGGTTGCTTGATGCTGAGGTGAGGGCATCTCTGGCCAGATGGCATAAGCCATTACTATGCAGGCCCAGGCTATGACTGCCCAGGTCAACCGACAGGATGTTTAGAGGGAGAACCCATCGTTCGTAGCATGCTGACAGGCTTAGAGACTTCACGAAGATGAATCCTCCTATTTTGACAGGATCTAAGACTTCAGAGGACCCCCAGGAGTTTGTGGACGAGGTGCAGAAGATTCTGGTGGCTATGGGGGCCACAGATACTGAGAAGGCTGAGCTGGCTTCCTATCAGCTCAAAGATGTTGCACAGACTTGGTGCAAGATGTGGTAGGATAGCCGATCTTTGGGCGGAGTTCCAGTCACTTGGGAGCTGTTTAAGACAGCCTTCCTGGAGAGATTCTTTCCCAGGGAGATGAGGGAGGCAAAGGTTGAGGAGTTTATCAACCTTAAGCAGTGATCAATGACAGTCAGGGAGTATTCCCTGAAGTTTGTTAAATATCCAGGTATGCTACTTTTCTTAGTATCTAACAGCAAGGATGAGATGAGTACTGAAGTTTGTTAAAATATCCAGGTATGCTACTTCCCTTATATCTAACAAAAGGGATGAGATGAGCAGGTTCCTCACAGGAATCAACGGATATCTGGAGGAGGAGTGTCGGTCGGCGATGCTCCATGATAACATGGACCTCTCCAAGTTTATGGTGCATGTCCATAAGGTAGAGGACAGCCGCAAAAAGAGGGGTATTCATGATGCTAGGAGGCCTAAGCCTCAAGATCAGGCAGGTCCGAGCCATGGATGCCACAGAAATAATTTTGGCGTCCGTGAGTAGCCCAGGTTTAAGAAGGGGCAACATAGTTCTGGGAACTTTTACTTTCAAAGGAGTACATCACCTAGAGGAGGCAGACCTGAGCCCAAGAGGGGCAATGGAGGTGAGATGCAGCGTCCTAAAAAGAATTTTGCTAAGTGTGGTCGAGCTCACAGTGGAGAGTGCAGACAGGGCACTAATGCCTGCTTCAGTTGCTGTAAGAGTGGGCACATGGTTAGAGACTGCCCACAGAATAGGTCAGGCTGGAGGTAATGCTCAGCCTAGGCCTAATCCACAGGTGCAGTAGCAGCCGAGCCTCCTAAGAGGAACAGGTTCTATGCTATGAAGGGTAGGGAGGAGCAGGAGAAGTCCGCTGATTTGGTCACAGGTATGCTGCAAGTATTCTTAACTTCTGTTTATGCTTTGCTTGATCCAGGGTCTACGCTTTCCTTTTTAACTCATTTGCTTGCTCTCACTTTTGAGATATTGCCTGAAGTTCTGCATGATCCTATAGTGGTTAGTACACCTTTAGGAGAAAATGTAAGAATTGATAGAGTATACAAGGATTGCCCAATAGTTGTAAGTGGTAAGACTATGTGTGCAGACTTGGTTGAGTTACCCATGCATAATTTTGATCTTATTCTTGGCATGGACTGGCTTCACAGTTGTTATGCTTGTTTGAACTGTCGTAGTAGAGTGGTGAGATTTTGTTTCCCTAATGAAGAGGAGCTAGTCTGGGAGGGGTACAACTCGAGTCGTCCTAACCTCTTGATTTCTAATCTTAAGGCCAATAAAATGATGCCCAAGGGGTTATTATGTCATATTGTGAGTGTTAATGATTTAGATCATCACATTTCTTCCATAGACTAATTGCCTGTAGTGAATGAGTTCCTAGATGTATTTCCTGATGATTTGCCTGGAGTCCCTCCCCCTCGAGAGATTGATTTTGGTATCGACTTAGAACCCGATACTAAACCAATTTCAATTCCTCCTTATAGAATGGCTCCAGCTGAACTCAAAGAGTTGAAGCTGCAGTTAAAAGATCTCACTGACAAGGGTTTCATTCAGCCGAGCATATCCCCTTGGGGCGCTCCAGTGTTGTTTGTGAACAAGAAAGATGGAACCCTTAGAATGTGTATCGATTATCGGCAACTCAACAAAGTCACTATAAAGAATAAGTATCCACTTCCCAGAATAGATGATTTGTTCGATCAACTCCAAGGGTCTACTTTCTTTTCAAACCTTGCAGGTACTTAGAGAACATCAGTTGTATGCCAAATTCAGCAAGTGTGAATTCTATCTTAGATCAGTGACCTTCCTGGGTCATGTTGTGTCCGATCAGGGCGTGGAGTTGGATCCCAGGAAGACTGAGGCTGTGAAGAACTTGCCAAACCCTCTTACCCACTGACATCCGTAGCTTTTTGGGATTGGCTGGTTACTACCGCAGGTTTGTGGAGGGCTTTTCTTCCATTGCTGCCCCATTGACAACTTTGACTAAGAAGAAAGCCAAGTTTGATTGGACGGAGACTTGTGAGAAGAGTTTCTAGGAGCTCAAGGACAGACTCACTTCAGCCCCGGTGCTTACTTTAGCTAAGTGTGGTGAGAATTACACTGTTTATTGTGATGCATCTAGGGTTGGTTTGGGTTGTGTTCTTATGCAGTTGGGTAAGGTGATAGCCTATGCGTCCAGACAGCTCAAGGTTCATGAGAAGAATTATCCCACTCATGATCTGGAGTTGGCAGCTGTGGAGGCACTATTTGTATGGCGTGCATGTGGATGTATTCACACGCCACAAGAGTCTCCAGTACGTGTTCACGCAGAGGGAGTTGAATCTACATCAGCGGAGATGGTTGGAGCTGTTAAAGGATTATGACATGAATGTTCACTACCATCCAGGTAAGGCTAATGTTGTAGCTGATGCTTTAAGCAGGATGAGCATGGGAAGTACAGCCCACGTTGAGGATAAGAAGAAGGAGTTGGTGAAAGATTTACATAGACTGGCCAGACTGGGTGTGCGATTGGTTGACTCTACTAGTGGGTATATTTCAGTTCATCCTAATTCTGAATCATCCTTGGTAGTTGAAGTCAAGCAGAGTCAGCATCTAGATCCTGTGCTGATGGAGCTGAAGGACTCAGTGTTAATAAAGATGAATGAGTCTTTCGCTTTGGGAGGTGATGGCATACTTAGATATAAGGACAGGCTGTGTGTACCAAATGTGGATGATTTGCGGACCAGGATTGTTGCAGAGGCCCATGGTTCCAGATATTCCATACATCCAGGTTCCACCAAGATGTATCATAATCTTAAGCAGATTTATTGGTGGGACGGCATGAAAAAGGACATTGCAGAATATGTGGCCAAGTGTCCTAATTGTCAGCAGGTTAAGGCAGAGAATCTTAAAGTTGGCGGTCTGACTCAGATTATTGAGGTTCCGACTTGGAAGTGGGAGGCCATTAATATGGACTTCGTGGTTGGTCTTCCGAGGACTAGGAGGCAGCATGACTCCATATGGGTTATTGTGGACAGATTGACTAATTCTGCCCACTTTATCCCTGTGAAGTCTACTTACAGAGCCGAGGATTATGCGAGACTCTATATTGATGAGATTGTGAGATGGCATGGGATTCCTTTGTCTATCATTTCAGATAGAGGAGCTCAGTTTAGTTCACATTTCTAGAGATCTTTCCAGAAGAGCTTGGGCACACAGGTAAAACTTAGTACTGCCTTTCATCCTCAGACTGATGGGCAGGCAGAGCGCACCATTCAGACATTGGAGGACATGTAGAGAGCGTGTGTGATTGAGTTTAGAGGTAGCTGGGATGACCATATGCCATTGATAGAGTTCTCGTATAATAATCGCTATCACTCCAGCATTAGGATGGCACCGTTTGAGGCACTGTATTGTAGGAGGTGTAGATCTCCAGTTGGGTGGTTCGAGGTTGGAGAGTCATCCATTTTGGGTCCATAGATCATTCATGAGGCCTTAGAGAAGGTCAAGTGATTAGGGATAGGTTGGCTACTGCTTACAATCGGCAGAAGTCATATGCAGATAACAGAAAACGACCCTTAGAGTTTGATTTTGGTGACCAGGTCTATCTGAAGATATCACCTATGAAGGGGGTGATGAGATTTGGTAGGAAAGGGAAGTTGAGTCCGAGGTATGTTGGGCCATACAAGATCCTACAGCGTGTGGGTGAGGTGGCCTATGAGTTGGAATTGCCTGCGAAACTAGCTTCTGTACATCCAGTCTTTCATGTCTCTATGTTGAAGAAGTGCTTAGGTGATCCAGCATCGATTATACCTATTGAAGGTTTGGGGGTTGATAAAGACTTGTCTTATAAGGAGGTACCTGTTGAGATCTTAGACAGACAGGTCAAGCGGCTTAGGAACAAGGAGATTGCCACAGTGAAGGTATTGTCGAGAAATCATCTTGTTGAGGGTGCTACGTGGGAGGCTGAGGCCGACATGAGATCATGCTACCCTCATCTTTTCAGCTCTTGAGGTTTGACTTCCTACTCTTAAGTCTAAGTTTCCTTATCTCTCTGTATTTTGTTGCTATTGCTTGATTGTGCATAGTGATTATGTTATGATCTGGCTGGCATTACGATATGTAGTGGTAGTGTCATTCAAGGACGAATGTTCCTAAGGGGGGGATAATGTAACAACCCCCAAAATAAATAAGATAAATGCTTAAGGTATCAAGAATGCTTGCGATTAGACCAAGGTTCACACGAATTGATACGCGTAGAACCAGATCTCAGAACCCTTACTACGGCCAAGCCAACTAACTTGGGGAGTTAATTGAGCTTGGAAAGATTGGAAACAACCATGTAGGGCTCTCGAAAACGAAGATTTAATAGAAGGAGTCTTACCTGACTTAAAAAGAAGAAATCTTGAGTTTTGAGGGTCCAGGGGTAAAATGGTCTTTTCCAGGCCAAGGGTAATATTGTAATTCCCCTATGGAATTAATTAACTAATAATTAATTTAATTAAAGAATAAATTCGGGTTGGTTCAACCCGAAGTGACCTGTTTTCGCGAAAGGGTGTCACTCGGGTTCGAGCCCCACTGGAAGCAACGAATTTATGATTTAATTATCAATTAAAATCTGATTTTTATAAGGGCAAAATGTTCCTTTCACGTATAATTAAATAAATCAGATTTTTGTTTGTTAAGGAGAGTCCTAAATTGACTAAGTCATCCTGTAATCCTAAACAACTTCACATGTTTCACTCTCTCACGTCTATCACCTCTTCACGCTCAAAAACTCTCTTTCACGTTTGCTCTCTGCCAAATTAACGTGAAGAACTGAAAATACATCAAGAGTTCTTCACACTTGAAGAACTCACATGAAATTTTAAGAAAAACAAAGTAACCAAAAACGTTAAGGCAAAGAGAAGATTTCGTCGAGTTGGTGGTGAAACTTGTGGAGGCTTGGACTGATTTTTGGAGAGGGTTTTGGGCAGCAACTTCTACGTTTGAACATCAATTAAGGTATGGGTTTCTTCTCTCTTGGTCCCTTTCCCAAGAGACCCCTTAAGATTCAAGATAATCAGTCCGAAAACTAGGATTGTTCCCCGTTGCTTGTCTTTGTCACTAGCTCCCATTGAATTATAGGTTGGGTATGTTTGCTGGTACAAAGTAGGGATGAAATGTGTTTTTGTGATGTTTATGTGTAAGTATGCATGTTCGGAATTATGTTAATATTGAATATGTTGTCCGAAATCATGTGAAAAAAATGATGTGTGTGTGCAATGTTGGAAGTGTGAATTAGCATATTTAATCCTGGTATTTTTTGTGCGAAAGTTGTACACAACGTGATGTTCATTGTAGTGAAATGTGGCTGATTTTAATAACAATCTTTTAGCCAAATAAACTTATGAAAGATGCGCCTAAAAATGTGTTAAAATGATTTATGAATGCACCCTATGAATCATGTGAAAACGTTGATGAAAATGAGATGAAAAATGACCAAAATTTCCAGCAACTATGCAATATTAATTTAGACTAAAGCTTAAAAAATGAAATCTGGAAATTTAAATGAATTTTAAAGGGATGAGGCCACCAGGATTCAAACCTGTGACCTCACCCGTTAGGATACTGTAATTCGCAAAAAAAGGGATGAAAAATGAGGCTGGGGGAAATCGAACTCGCGTCACTGGATGAGAAGGAGGAGAACAATAAATTAAATAAATAAATGGGAGGCGTGGGAATCGAACCCATGACCTCCAGGTTGCGAAGGAGAGAAGAGAAATTAAAGAAAAAGAAAGTGTGAAGCGTGGGAATCGAACCCACGACCTCAGGGATAGAAAGGGAAGAGCGAAATTAATTAAGAAAATGAAGTGAGGCTGTGGGGGCTCGATCCCACAACCTCACTGCCAAAATGCTTAGCCTAGCAAAATTTAATTAAAAAAAGCTAGGAGGCTGTGGGGGTTCGAACCCACCACCTCACAGCCTCTAGCGAATTTAAATTAAAATAAGGAGGCTGTGGGGGTTCGAACCCACAACCTCCCTATTCCAGCGTATATAATGAATAAAATAAAAGAGGTTGTGGGGGTTTGATCCCAAAATCTCTTGTTTTAGGCGAAATTGGGCAATGAGATATTAATGAAAAATAAAAAGGGGTTGTGGGGGGTTCAAACCCACAACCCTTCGGCCAACTTAAGAGGAAAACCAAGTAGAAAATTAATGATACAATGTTAATGTTGGGGTTCAATCTAGAGTCCCAATGTCATGGAGATTAAAAACAAAATCAATGAAAAATGTAAATCTTATCCAAGTGATTAGAACATGGGTTTTCCTTGCCCAAACTTCCGTATTGATACATAAGTCATACGTGAACAAAATATACAATAATAATGCCACCTACTTAGATCGAAATCAAGATCTTGGCATATATACAAGATACATAAGTCTTGTACTCCATAATCTTAGGAATGTATGAATCACTTAAAAAATTATTAATGAAGCCTCATGGCTTGTGTGCATAGACTCATAAGTCTAGCATACATTTAAAAGAAGTGAACCTAAGATGCATGTAATGAAATGATGTAACCTTAGAAGGGTTAAATACTAGTGTGAAACACACTAAATGGCCAAGTGCATTGGCATACGATGAAATGATTATTATGTAATGAAATGATGAAACCCTAGAAGGGTTAAGTAATAGTGTGAAACACACAAATGGCCAAGTGCATTGGCATATGATGAAATGAACATTCATGTAAAATGGGGTGAGAATTATGAAGAGCAAATGTGCTAATGTTAATGAATGTGGTGACAACATGATATGAGGCTAATGTAAATGATGAGAACAATCTCAAATGAGCCTAAGTAAATATTACCAACACGTACTCACCTATGAGAGTGTAAAATTAATGAAGAGACCAGTCTGTATTAACACTCTAATAAAAGTATTGAGATTAACACACTTAATACAAATGATGAGATGGGAAATCATTTATTGAGCTATGATGTCCTCATACTAGAAGCCAGCTTCCATGACGTATGATTTGAATGTAATGGAACTTTATACTGAGTACCGATAGACTAGCTATAAGCGGTGATGCCTACTTTAGGGAAGGGCGGAGGTTCACGTAAATCTCATGAGATGAGATTGTCCGGCTTGCCAGGTATGGGTCTCCTTATATCTCCCGGTCTTCGAACCTATACTACCAAAATATAGGGATCTGGCGGGTTAAATTCCCATGTACGCTAGCATGTTTTAGGTCACTTTGTCCGGTGATTCCACCTCTTTTCGGTGTGGGGAAGATACTGGATTTCATGATGCTCACATGATCTATGTCGGTTAAAGTTAAAGTTCCCAATGAATGAATGAGGCCAGCCTCAAATGAAGCACATAATGAAATTAATGATACCAAAGGTGTTAGGATAGGATAATCAAGAGGTGAGCTAGACTCAGGTAATGACAGTAGGTTATTCTTGATCATTGCACAGCAAACCCGATGAAAGTCTTAAACTATACCTTAGGTATAGCTGGTGTTTACACTGGCCTATAAACGAAATGAAATGAAGAACGTATGAATGAATGAAGCAGACTCTGTGTTTGCTAATGAGGACTCCCTAGTTGAGGTCCCATATGTTGAGCCCTCATTTTGGAAAGTCTTAATGTTAAGTCCATGATTCCAAGGTCTCATGGCATATGAATGAATGATATGAAAGATGTTATGTGCTATATGCAATATGATATGTGCTATGTGTAAGAAGTTATGTGCTGTGTGCAATATGATAATTATGATGATGCATGTTACTCTCATGGCATGACTTTCCTAATCCAAATTTGGAAAGATCACTGACTTTCCTAATCCAAATTTGAAAGGTTCACTAATTTTCCTAATCTCAATTTGGCAAGTCCACTGACTTGACTTTCCATAATCATGTTGTTAGGAAAGAGTTATCTTTTCTCATGCATGTCCTTGGTGTGTGCTTGCATATACCCAAATTTAGTACAAGTGTGTACTAACCCTATACAACTCTACAGTTTTAGGTGCAGGCACAGGTTGACGCTAAAGCTACAGGTTGACGCTGAAGCTATCCGGACATCGAGCATTCATCCGGACTTGGTAAGTCCTCATGCATTTCGAGGATGCTGCCATTTATGTTCTAGCTTAGTTTTAGAGTTGAGCTAGTGGAGCATGTTCCACTACCGTTTCTTTCCTATTTTATTCAGACATTATATTGGTGCCATTTTGGCAAGTACATCTTTATTACTATGTTAGAATATTTCTTTCATTTGATAATCTTGATATTAGATGGTTGATGGTGAACAATTATGTATTAATGAGAATGTTTAATAAGTGAGTTAAGAAACAAAAAGTTTCAAATTTTCCGCTAAAATTAACATAGATGAAGTAAGAATGACGTATGTAGGCTTGTGTGCGACCTCTAAGAGGTCAATGACGCCGGTCACGTCTGGTGTCTAGATTCCGGTCATGACAGGGTGCTACTTTGTCTTTTGTTACTCCTTTAGTAGCTAAAAAGTTTGATACTTTACCCGATGTTTCGTATACACCTTTTGTGGTGTCTACTCCGGTGGGTGAGTCAATTGTAGCAAAAAGAGTCTATCGAAATTGTCCTATTACTTTGCCCAATAGTGTTTCTCATGTGGATCTAGTTGAACTAGATATGCTTGATTTTGATGTAATTTGGGGTATGGATTGGTTGCATGCTAGTTTCGCTTCTATTGATTGTTGGACTAGAGTTGTGAGGTTTAGTTTCCAAAATGAACACGTTATCGAGTGGAAGGGTGGGAATTCTATTCCTAGAGGTCGTTTCATATCCTGTCTAAAAGCATGTAAAATGATCTCAAACGGGTGTCTTTATCACATTGTAAGAGTCCAAGGATTGGATTCCGAAATTCCTCCTATTGAGTCGGTCCCCGTGGTTAGTGAATTTCCGGAGGTCTTTCCTAATGACCTTACCTGTACTCCTCCCGAACGGGAAATTGATTTTGGTATCAATTTTCTACCGGAAACAAACCCTATTTCGATTCCTCCTTATCGAATGGCTCCGGCCAAATTAATGGAGTTGAAGGCACAACTTAAAGATTTGCTAGACAAGGGCTTTATAAGGCCTAGAATTTCTCCATGGGGTGCTCCGATCTTATTCGTGAAGAAGAAAGACGGGTCCTTGAGAATGTGTATTGATTACCGTCAACTCAATAAGGTTACTATTAAGAACAAGTATCCTCTTCCGCGGATTGATGACTTATTTGATAAACTCCAAGGGACGAGCTACTTCTCCAAAATTGACTTGAGGTCAGGGTATCACCAACTTAGGGTGAGAAATGAAGATATTCCAAAGACGGCCTTTCGGACTAGCATGGGCATTATGAGTTCGTGGCTATGTATTTTGGTCTCACAAATGCTCCGGAGGCGTTCAAGGACCTAATGAATAAGGTGTTTCGAAGTGACCTTGATTCATCTTTATTGTGTTTATCGATGATATCTTGGTGTATTCGAAGAATGAGGTTGATCACATGGGTCATTTGAGGGTGGTATTGGAAACCCTTAAAGGGCATCAATTGTTCGCCAAATATAGCAAGTGTGAGTTCTGGTTGAGGTCGGTGGCGTTTCTTGGGCACATCATCTCTAGTGAGGGAGTTGAAGTAGACCCAAGGAAGACAGATGCGGTGAGAAATTGGCCTAGACCTTTGACTCCGTTTGACATTAGGAGTTTCTTGGGTATAGCGGGCTATTATCGTAGGTTTGTGGATAGTTTTTCATCCATTGCATATCCTTTGACTACATTGACTCAAAAAGGTAAGAAGTTTGAGTGGTCAGAGGATTGTGAAAAGAGTTTCCAATTATTGAAGGATAGACTTACTTCGGCTACGCTGTTGACACTACCAAAAGGTACAAAGGGCTTTGTTGTGTATTGTGATGCATCTCGTATAGGTTTGGGGTGTGTGCTTATGCAAAATGAGAAGGTGATTGCCTATGCTTCGAGGCAACTGAAGGTGCATGAAAGAAACTATCCCACTCATGACCTTGAGTTAGCGGCCGTGGTGTTTACATTGAAAATATGGAGGCATTACTTGTATGGTGTCCATGTTGATGTTTTCACCAATCATAAGAGTCTCCAATATGTGTTTACTCAAAAAGAGTGGAATCTCCGGCAAAGGAGGTGGTTAGAATTGTTGAAAGATTTTGATATGAGTGTCTTATATCATCCCGGCAAGGCCAGTGTGGTTGTTCATGCCCTAAGTCGTATGACTACGGGTAGTGTGTCGCATATCGATGAAGTAAAGAAAGACCTAGTGAAAGATGTTCATAGGTTGGCTAGATTGGGGGTGCGATTGGAAAGTTCTCCAAATAGGGGTGCTACGGTTCATCATAGCTCCGAGTCGTCATTGGTGGTTGAGGTGAATTCCAAACAACACCTTGATAAACTATTAATGGAGTTGAAGGAATCGATTCTTGGCAAGTTGAATGAGTCTTTCTCCTTAGGGGGGATGGTGTGTTGAGGTACCAAGGGAGATTATGTGTTTCCGATGTTGATTGGTTGAGGGATCGAATCCTTGAGGAAACACATGGATCCCACTACTCCATTCATCCGGGTTCAACTAAGATGTACCATGACCTTCGGGAGGTATATTGGTGGGAATGCTTGAAGAAGGACATAGCGAAATTCATTGCTAAGTGTCCAAATTGCCAACAAGTGAAGGCGGAACATCAAAAACTGGGTGGCTTACTATAAGAGATCCAAATTCCTACTTGGAAGTGGGGAGACATTAATATGGACTTCGTGGTAGGGTTGCCTCGGACTCAAAAGTCATGATTCTATATGGCTGATTATTGATATATTGAGTAAGTCCGCCCATTTTATTCCCTTCAAGTCCACGTATTTGGCGGAGGAGTATGCAAAGATCTTCATAGATGAAATTATGTGTCGCCATGGTATTCCGTTATCCATCATTTCGGATCGGGGTGCACAATTCACATCTAGATTTCGAAGGTCATTTCAAGAAGGTTTGGGTACTAAGGTGAAATTGAGTACCGCTTTTATCCTCAAACGGATGGTCAAGCAGAACGCACTATTCAAACCCTCGAGGATATACGTAGAGCTTGCATTATTGATTTTAAAGGAAGTCGGGATAAACACTTGCCGTTGGTGGAGTTTGCTTATAATAATAACTTTCATTCATCCATCTCCATGGCTCCCTATGAAGCCTTGTATGGTAGGAGGTGTAGGTCTCCTATAGGGTGGTTTGAAATTGGTGAGCCATTGATTCTTGGTCCCAATTTGATTTATAGGACCTTGGAGAATGTACATATTATAAGGAATCGATTGCAAACAGCCTATAGTCGACAAAAGTCCTATGCCGACAACAGGAGAAGGGAATTGGAGTTTGAAGAGGGTGATAAGGTGTATTTGAAAATTTCACCTATGAAGGGGGTGGTTAGATTTGGCAAAAAAGTAAAGTTGAGTCCACGTTATATGGGCCCTTATGAGATTTTGGAAAGGGTTGGTAAGGTTGCCTATCGCTTGAAACTACATAATGATTTAGCTTCGGTTCATCCGGTTTTCCATGTCTCTATGTTGAAGAAGTGTGTTGGGGATCCCGAGTCTATTCTTCCTATTGAAGGCTTGGAGTCAAGAATAACCTCTCTTATGAGGAGGTTCCGCTTCAAATCCTTGATAGGCAAGTGAAGAAGTTGAGGAACAAGGAGGTGGTTTTCGTAAAAGTGTTATGGAAGAACCACCTAGTTGAGGGTGCAATATGGGAGGCCGAGGCCGACATGAAGACCGGTTATCCTCATATTTTTTATGTTTAAGGTTAGTCATTCTTTCTAATAATATAATTATGGCTATGAATTGTCATTTCTTGATTTTTAGGTGAAGTTTTGCAAAAATTCAAATTTTTGAAACTTCATAGTGACAATACAGTGAGGTCACTGTAAGATGACCTTGGAAGCTTGAAATTGTCTTGCTTGTTGCATATTTCAGTTAATCCATGTATTGTGTTAGAGTGAGTCCTTGTGGATATTATATGAAGCATGTTGATAAGATGAACTTTGTGCTAATTGACTTGTGTAATGAATGATGAGCTCATGTGTGTTGTGAGAAGGAGGTACCTCATGATGAAACTTTGAGCCTATGTGTGATAAATTGAGCTTTGAAGTTTGCCTTATTGAAATGATGTGATTCATGCTAATTGGATATTGTGAATTGGTTGAGTTGCTAGTCTTGAGTCTATTCCTCCCTTTAAAAGAGTGTTTAGTGTCATTCAGGGATGAATGTTCCTAAGGTGGGGATAATGTAACATTTCAAAATCCCAAGGCATGTTGTAAGACTTAACCTAGGCTCCATAAGGTCGAAAATCATTTTTCTAAGTCAATTAGGTGTATATAGAGTGGTTAAGGTGTATAAGAACAAAAATATTCAAGAACGTCCATGACGTCCGGAAAGATGGCTCATAAGAGGGCTAGTGTGTTTTAATCCGTTTGACTAGTTTTAAGAGTCGGAAACAAACGAAAAGTTGGTAGAAATAGGGGCAACACATGTGAGGGATGTTTCATGATTAAAAAGTCTGGGTAAGACTCCCCAAGGACCAACTAAGGGCCCTTGAGGAGGACCTTTATAGCATAGAATGCAACACTGCCTGGCAGTGTGCCTAGACGAAATGCAGACGACGGGGCGTCACAGGCTCGACGGGGAATCAAGGCCACCGTCGTCCCTCACTTAGTCAATTTCTAAGGATCTCTCGCCTGCATAATCTCTGACCAAGATGACGGAGTGCAGGACGGAGGGAGGGATTGTCCGTCGACTCACCGATGGACCGTCGACGGGGTTCCGTCGGTGAGGGTCTGCGAATCCCTTCACATTTTAAGTTAAATTCATTTAATTAATTAAGTGGTTTAGGGGTAATTAGGGATTAAATTAAGACTAATTAAGTTGATTTGGTCCCAATATAATTACCCCCAAACCCTCATTAGCCTAAACACAACTCTCAAAATAAACTCTCTTCCTTCTCTCTACTTTCTCTCTCTATTGGAAGACTCCATTGGAGATTAGCTTGGGATGTGCATTTGGGGATGGTTAAGGACGAATTTACAATCAAAAGTTCATCCAATCTTAAGGTATGGGATCTAATTCACCTTTGAGACTTCTTTCCTCAAAGGGCTCCTTCAAAGGTTTTCCAAAAGTTGAGTTTCATATGGGTTTCATTCAATTATGAATTTTATGTTATGAATTGAGTTGTTCATGTTTTCTTTGGGGTTATAATAAGTAGATCATCATGTATTGTAACTTGGTTAGGATGAATTGATATGGTTTGGTCTAGATTGTAGATCATGACCCTTAACCCCTAACCCTAGGCATGATCTTGATATGGATTAGGTTTGGTTAGATGCAATTGATTCTATTATTGATTAAATCATCCTTAATGGTTGTTATTACATTGATCATGAATCTATAGTGATGAATTGAAGTCCTTCATGCTAATCCTTCGGTATTGATCTAGGTTAAGAAGATAGACTTAGATAACATGTTTCCAAGTTTTGATTTAGTATTGAATTATGGTGTAGTGACTCTTCTAAATTCATTATCATGTTGGTTATTGAGTTACATTGGTGTGATGACTCAAATTGGGTAAATCTATGGGTTGATGGTAAGGACCTTTATGATGAACTATGGAGGAGTGTTGGTAAGCCTTGACTATCCTAATTCTCACTTTAATTATGGTAAATTGTCCTCAAGTTATGATGTTGTATTGAAGTATACCTTGTTTAGAGTGATAGGATGGCATGATGATTGAGTTGAAATGTCTTATGTTTTGGTTGTGAGGTTGCTTAGGGTGTACATGCCATAAGAATGATAACATGTGATTATGTATCCTATTATGATGTGATATACAAAAGGTTGACCTTACTTATATGAATTTTGAATGAAAGGACTAATTCTCATACAATTCTTATTGAGCTATGGTGATGAATATACAAGGGCTAGACCCTATGACCTAACTAAGTTATGATTATAATAAGATTAAAGGCATTTCTATAAAAATGGAATTTTGTTTAGCATCGAGTGAACTTGATAATGGGAGGTGATGACTTGTTCGTAAAAGGAAAGATTCATCCAAAAGTTGCCCGTGTGATGTTAACTCCCTTGTGGATAGGGTATGTCATCTAAGGGATTCCCATGAGGAGCAGCCAAATTACCACATGGTATGAATAGGGATATCTACCTCTTAGTTCTTGAACTATGTTGCCACCATACGATACTAGCTAGTGGATCCACCTAGATAGTTACGTTTATGTTAGGTTCTACCTTGGCCGGTAGACCACCTTCCATCGGTGTGAGGTTTTATGACACCGGATTCCACATTAGTCCATGTGGTCAATGTCGGTTAAGGCAAGAGTTCCCTAAACTAAAATGAATGAACGAAGTATAGACTAATTGAAGTTACTTGAGGGGCTTGACTTTAGCTTAGGTAGGGGTATGGGACTCTACCTATGCCTTGCACTAGTTCGCCTTGATAGAAGCTTTGAGAAGTTAATATTATGTCTATAGATGAAGATATAATGTAAATGACGTTATATGTTGAATGAGATGCTTATGAATATGAAATTGGTTATCATTGTTAAAGAAAAAATGCTATGTGAGATGGAAGACTATGCTATGTGAAGTGAATTGCTAATTATGATCTTTGGTAGGTTACTTGAGTAAGTAGGGTTATGGGGCTTTGCTTGGTCGTTGCACTTGTGGCTTCTTAAGGGTAGTAGTTGGTTGGTTTGCTTCGCTATTCACATGATTTACTGTTATTCATGTTTGTGATGTTGTTACTTGATGTTAGAGTTATATGGGATTATGGGTTTAAATATAATGATGTGCATATGATATACTTAACTTGTTTAGTATGTTTAAAGGATTAGTTTGAATAACATGATTTCATTAAATGTCCCTTTTTAGCATACTTTGTTGGTATTTGTGCATATGGTCTCATACTTAGTACATGTGGCGTACTAACTGTAACAACCCTAAAAATGAATAGGATAAAGACTTAGGGTGTCAAGAATGCTTGCGATTAAACCAAGGTTCACACGGATTGATACGCGTAGAACCAGACCTCAGAACCCTTACTACAACCAAGTCAACTAACTTGGGGAGTTGAGGCTCTCGAAAACAAAGATTTAATCGAAGGAGTCTTTACCAGACTTAAAAGAAGAAATTTTAAGTTTTGAGGGTCCAGGGGTAAAATGGTCTTTTCAAGGCCAAGGGTAATATTGTAATTACCCTGAGGAATTAATAAATTAATTAATTAATTTTATTAAAAGAGCTATTCGGATTGGGGCGACCCAGAGTGACCCATTTCGTAAATGGGGTGCCACTCGGGTTCGAGCCCTACTAGGAGCAATGAATTGATGATTTAGTCATCAATTAAAATCTATTCATTCAGGGTAAAATGGTCCTTTCACGTATTAATTAAAATAAATCAGATTTTTGTATTAAGTTAATTAAATCATATTTTGACTAAGTCTTGAAGTTAGTTTCCTAATCCTAATAACTCTCTCCCTCACGTTTCTCAACTCTCTCTCACGTCTCTCAACTCTCATTCTCTCACGCTCTGACTATCAAGAAAGCTCAAGAACAGTTAATAACAATTATTCTTCACACTTGAAAAAAAAAGTTTTTAGAAAAAGTTAGGTAATCAAAAACGTCAAGGCAAAGAGAGGTTGTTCGTCGAGTGGTGTGTACGTTGAGGAGAACTTGGGTGTGGTTTGGAGGAGTTTCTGGGCAGCAGCCTCAAGCTTGAACAACGTCAAAAGGTATGGGTTTCTCTCCTGGAATTATTTCTCCAAGAGTATTTTCCTTCGAACGATTCTGAAGATCTTGGAAACTAAGGTTGTTCCCCTTCGTATGTCCTTGTCCTTAGCTCCCAAACGAATTCGTAGGATGGGTATGTCGTGCTGCTAGATTTAGGCATGAATGATGTGTTTATATTAAATGTGAACATGTTTATGTGAGGGAAATTACGAAGACGATAATCAAAGTATGATCGAAAAAGGGAGGCGTATGTGTGCGCACGTTGGCAGTGGCTTTGGCCACTGTTTTGGGGTCGTTTGAGACATGTTTTTCTTGTGTATTTTATGTGCAAAATATGTGTACAATTTGATGTTCATTTTAATGAATATGGTTGATTGAGTAATATTCTTTAGCCAAATGAATCTATGAAAGATACGCCTAAGAATGTGTTTAAATGACTTATGAATGCACCTTGAAAATCATGTAAAAATGCTGATGAAAATGAGTTGAGGAATGAGGAAAATTTCCAGCAACTATGCCTTAATATTTTAGGCTAAAGTTTAACCCAGAAATCTGGAAATTATACATTTTTAAAGAGGTGAGGCCATCAGGTTTCGAACCTGTAACCTCACTCTTTAGTCACTGATTTAACGGAAAAAAAAGGGAAATGGTGCTAAGGGGTTTCGAACCCAGCTGCTGCTTTCGCGAGAAGGGAAAAAGGAAGTGGGGCTTAGGGGATTTGAACCTGCTCATTTGGAAATTCGCGGAAAAATAAAATAAAAGAAAAAATAAAGGGGGCTGGGCGAATCGAACTAGCGAACTGGGGGAAGAAGGAGGAGAAAAGTAAATCAAAAAAATAAGTGGGAGGCATGGGATTCGAACCCACGATCTCCAGGAAGCGAGTGAAAGAGAGAAAATTAAAGAAAAGGGAATGGGAGGCGTGGGAATCGAACCCACGACCTCAAGGCTGAAAGAAGAAGGAAGGCGAAATTTAATTAAAGAAATAAAGTGAGGCTGTGGGGGTTCGATCCCACAACCTCACTGCCACTCGCCCAATTTAATTAAAAAAAATTAGAGAGGCTGTGGGGGTTCGAACCCACCACCTCACAGCCTCCTCATCGAAATTAAAACAAAAAATAAAAGGGGTTGTGGGGGTTCGAACCCACAACCTCCCTATGCAAGCGAATTTAATAAATAAATAAAAATACAAGAGGCTGTGGGGGTTTGATCCCACAACCTTTTGGTTTGGGCAAAAATGAGTAATGAAACATTACTGAAAAATAAAAAGAGGTTGTGGGGGTTCGAACCCACAACCCTTCGGCCATCTTAAGGGAAAAATTAAGTAGAATATTAATGATACTATGTTAATGTTGGGATTTAATCTAGAGCTATAATGTTATGAATATTAAAAATAAAATCAATGAAAAAAAATGTAAATGATATCCAATTGAATTGAAATTGGGTTTCCTTGCCCAAACTTCCGTATTGATACATAAGTCATACGTGACCAAAATATCCAAGAATAATGCCACCTACTTAGATCAAAATCAATATCTTGGCATATATACAAGATACATAAGTCTTGTACTACATAATCTTAGGAAAGTAAGAATCACATAATGAACTATGAATGAAGCCCCATGGCTTGTATGTATAGACACATAAGTCTAACATACGTTCAAAAGTAAGTGAACCTAAGATGTATCTAATGAAATGATGAACCCTAGAAGGGTTAAGTATGAGTGTAAGATACACTAAATGGCCAAGTACATTGACATATGATGAGATGAACTATGAAAGAATGAAATGAACATTCACATAACAAGAGGTGAGTAACTAAGAAAATCAAAGGTGCTAATGATGAAGGATGTGGTGACAACATGATATGAGGCTAATGTAAATGATGAGACCAATCTCAAATGAGCCTAAGTAAATGTTACAAATACGTACTCACCTATGAGAGTGTAAGATAATGAAGAGACCAGTCTCTATGAACACTCTAATGAAAGTATTGAGCTTAACACACTTAATACTAATGATGAGATGAGAAATCATCTAATGAGCTATTATGTCCTCATACTAGAAGCCAGCTTCCATGACATATGAGATGAATGTAATGAAACTTTATATTGAGTACCGATAGACTAGCTATCAGCGGTGATGCCTTCTTTCGGGAAGTGCAAAGGTTCACGTAACTCTCATAAGATGAGACTGTCCGGCTTGCCGGGTATGGGTCTCCATACTTCTCCTAGTCTTCGAACCTATACTGCCAATATAGGGATCTGGCGGGTTTAAATTCCCATGTACGCTAGCATGTTATTGGGTCACTTTGGCCGGTGATTCCACCTCTTTTTGGTGTGGGGGAGACACTGGATTTCATGATGCCCACATGATCTATGTCGATTAAAGTTAAAGTTCCCAATGAATGAATGAGGCCATCCTCAAATGAAGCACATAATGAAATGAATGATACCAAAGGTGTTAGGATAGGATAATCAAGAGGTGAGCTAGACTCAGGTAATGACATTAGGTTATTCTTGATTGTTGCACAGCAAGCCCGATGAAAGTCTTAAACACACCCTAGGTATAGCTTGTGTTCACACTGGCTTATGAATGAAATGAAATGAAGTACGTATGAATGAATGAAGCAGACTCTGTGTTTGATAATGAAGACTCCCTAGTTGAGGTCCCATATGTTGAGCCCTCATTTTGGAAAGTCTTAATGTCAAGTCCATGATTCCAAGGTCTCATGGTATATGAATGAACGATATGAAAGAAGCTATGTGTTATATGTTATGATATGTGCTATATGAAGATGTTATGTGCTGTGTGCAATATGATGTTTATGATGATGCATGTTACTCTCATAGCATGACTTTCCTAATCTCAATTTGGCAAGTCCACTGACTTGACCCCCAAAAATCATGTTGTTAGGAAAGAGCTATTCTTTCTCATGCATGTCCGTGGTGTGTGCTTGCATATACCCATACTTAGTACAAGTGTGTACTAACCCTATACATCTATACTATTTTAGGTGCAGGCACAGGTTGGCGATAGAGCTACAGGATCATTGTTGCAGCTATCCGGACGTCAGCATTCATCCGGAGTTTGGTAGGTCCTCATGCTTTCAAGGATGCTACTGGGTTACATTCTAGCTTAGTTTTTAGAGTTGAGCAAGTGGAGCATGTTCCACTAGCGTTTCTTTTCTATTTTTATTCAGACTTTGTATTGGTGCCATTTTGGCAATTAAACACTTAATACTTATTGGACTATTTCTTTCAGTTGTTTATTTCTTAATGTTAGATGGTTGATGGTGACAATTATAAAATGATAAGAATGTTTAACAAGTATGTTAAGGAAACAAAAGTTTCAAATTTTCCGCTAAAATTAACCTAGATGAAGTATGAATGACATAAGTAGGCTTGTCTGCAACCTCTGAGAGGTCAACGATGCCGGTCTCATCTGGATCTGGATTCCAGTCGTGACAAAGTTGGTATCAGAGCACTAGGTTAAATTCCGATAATAATAAGTTCACATCAACCACATTGAGTAGTTTCTAAGTCATGGTAGTGAAGTGCACCAGTATCCTGGATTAGAGACTGCATGATGCGTAGGAAAACTTCCCTTTTTCTGATCTTATCGTGCTTTTCCTAAAGTTTAATTTCTTGGTGTTATGAGCGTGTCTAACATCAATCTTTGTTGTTTTCAGAGAATGAATACTAGGAGGGATATTGGTCAGAGGAGAGGAGGTGCAGCTGCTGGGGGCAATCAGAATCCACCACAGGCTCCAGCTGAAGGAGTGACTATGCCAGTTAACCCAGCTGGGTTGACTGATGCTGAGGTGAGGGCATCTCTGGCCCAGATGGCACAAGCCATTACTATGGAGGCCCAGGCTATGACTGCCCAGGTCAACCGACAGGATGTTCAGAGGCAGAACCCACCGGTTCGTAGTATGGCTGACAGGCTAAGGGATTTTACAAGGATGAATCCTCCTATTTTCACAGGGTCTAGGACTGTAGAGGATCCTTAGGAGTTTGTGGATGAGTTGCATAAGATTCTGGTGGCTATGGGAGCCACAGATACTGAGAAGGCTGAGCTGGCTTCCTATCAGCTCAAGGATGTTGCACAGACTTGGTGCAAGATGTGGCAAGATAGCCGAGTGTTCGGTGGAGTTAGTCACTTGGGAGTTGTTCAAGACAACATTTATGGAGAGATTCTTCCCCAGAGAGATGAGGTAAGCCAAGGTTGAGGAGTTCATCAACTTTAAACAAGGCTCTATGACAATTAGGGAGTATTCCCTGAAGTTTGTTAAGCTATCAAGGTATGTTACTTTCTCTAGTATTTAATAGCAAGAATGAGGAGAATACTGAGCTTTTTTGAAATTATCCAGGTATGCTACTTCCCTTGTGTCTAACAGCAGGGATGAGATGAGCAGGTTCCTCATAGGAATCAATGGAGATGTAGAGGAGGCGTGTCGGTCTGCGATGCTTCATGATAATATAGACCTCTCCAGGTTGATGGTGCATGTCCAGCAGGTAGAGGACAACCGTAAAAAGAGGGGTGTTCGTGATTCTAGGAGGCCTAAGCCTCAAGATCAGGAAGGTCCCAGCCATGGAGGCCACAGAAAGAATTTTGGCGTCGGTGAGCAGCCCAGCTTTAAGAAGGGGCAACAGAGTTCTGGGAACTCAAACTTTCAGAGGAGTACAACACCTAGAGGAGGCATACCTGAGCCCAAGAAGGGCAATAGAGGTGAGATGCAGCGTCCTAAAAAGAATTGTGCTAAGTGTGGCCGAGCTCACAGTGGAGAGTGCAAACAGGGCACTAATGCCTGTTTCGGTTGTGGTAAGAGTGGACACATGGTCAGAGACTGTCCATAGAACAGAGGTCAGGCTGGAGGTAATGCTCAGCATAGGACTAATCCACAGGGTGCAGCAGCAGCCGAGCCTCCTAAGAAGAACAGGTTTTATGCCCTGAAGGGCAAGGAGGAGCAGGAGAAGTCCGCTGATGTGGTCACAGGTATGCTGCAAGTATTATCAACTTCTGTTTATGCTTTACATGATCCAGGGTCTACGTTTTCCTTTGTGACTCCTCTGCTTGCTCTTACTTTTGAGATATTACCTGAAGTTCTGCATGATCCTATAGTGGTTAGTACACCTTTAGGAGAGAATGTGAGAACTGATAGAGTATACAAGGATTGCCCAATAGTTGTAAGTGGTAAGACTATGTGTGCACATTTGGTTGAGTTACCCATGCATGATTTTGATGTTATTCTTGGCATGGACTGGCTTCACAGTTGTTATGCTTGCTTGGACTGTCGTAGTAGAGTGGTAAGATTTCGTTTCCCTAATGAAGACGATCTAGTCTGGGAGGGGTACAACTCAAGTCGTCCTAACCTCTTGATTTTGAACCTAAAGGCCAATAAAATGATGTCCAAGGGGTTATTATGTCATCTGGTGAGTGTTAATGATCTAGATCATGACATTCCTTCCATAGACTCAGTGCCTGTAGTGAGTGAGTTCCTAGATGTATTTCCTGATGATTTGCCTGGAGTCCTTCCCCCTCGAGAGATTGATTTTGGTATCGACTTAGAACCCGATACTAAACAAATTTCAATTCCTCCTTACAGAATGGCTCCAGCTGAACTGAAAGAGCTGAAGCTGCAGTTAAAAGATCTCACTGACAAGGGTTTCGTTCAGCCGAGCATATCCCCTTGGGGCGCTCAAGTGTTGTTTGTGAAAAAGAAAGATGGAACCCTTAGAATGTGTATCGATTATCGGCAGCTCAACAAAGTCACTATAAAGAACAAGTATCCACTTCCCAGAATAGATGATTTGTTCGATCCGCTCCAAGGGTCTAGTTTCTTTTCAAAAATAGATCTTCGTTTAGGGTACCATCAGCTTAGGGTTAGGGATGGAGATATCCCAAAGACAGTCTTTCGTACTTGTTATTGTCACTATGAGTTTCTAGATATGTCATTTGCTCTCACGAATGCACCTGCTGCATTTATGGATCTCACGAACAGGTTCTTCTGTGAATACCTTGACTCTTTCGTCATAGTATTCATTGATGACATTATCATCTACTCTAAGACCAAGGAAGAGCATGAACAGCATTTGAGACTAACCTTGCAGGTACTTAGACAACATCAGTTGTATGCCAAATTCAGCAAATGTGAATTCTGGCTGAGATCAGTAACATTCCTGGGTCATGTTGTGTCCGATCAGGGCGTGGAGGTGGATCCCAGAAAGACTGAGGATGTGAAGAACTGGCCAAAGCCTCTTACTCCCACTGACATCCGTAGCTTTTTGGGATTGGCTGGTTACTACCGCAGGTTTGTTGAGGGCTTTTCTTCCATTGCTGCCCCATTGACATCTTTGACTAACAAGAAAGCTAAGTTTGAGTGGACGAAGACTTGTGAGAGGAATTTCCAGGAGCTCAAGGACAGACTCACTTCAGCCCCGGTGCTTACTTTGCCTAAGTGTGGTGAGAATTACACTGTTTACTGTTATGCCTCTAGGGTTGGTTTAGGTTGTGTTCTTATGCAGGTTGGTAAGGTGATAGCCTATGCGTCCAGATATGTAACATTTCGAAATCCCAAAGTCATGTGGTTGGACTTAAACAGGCTCCTTAAGGTCTACATCGTTGATCCTGGCCAAATTAGGCGTAGATGGAGTCATTGAAGTGTTTTGGAACCAAAACGTTCATAATGTCCGGTAAGTTGGTTCATAAGAGGGCTAGAGTGTCCTTTAAGTTTAACCAAGTTAAAGAGTCGGAATTTAGTAAAAGTTTGTAACAATAGGTGTAACACATAGTGTGGGATGGTTTCATGTTGGAAAAGTCAGGGTACAACTCCCCGAGGATCGACTAAGGGCCCTCGAGGAGGACCCTTGAGAAAGTAGGCCACGACGGACGCCATGACGTGGCGTCACAGGTGCGATGGGGCGTCGAGGCCACCGTCGTGCCAGCCTTAACTGCTGCGAAGAAAGCCTCCGCCTGCACAGTCTCTGACCAATGCAACGGACGTGCAGGACGGAGGGGGGCCTGTCCGTCACGCCCACGATGGCTCGTCGGTGGGGAGTCGGCGGGGAGGGCCTGTAGTGTTTTCAGGGATTTAAGTTTTAGTTATTTATTTTATTAAGTGTCTTAGGGGTAATTAGGGGGTTAAGGGAAGACTAATTAAGTGACTTAAGACCCCACTATAAATACCCAACATTCATTAACCTAATCACAATTCTCAAAACAAAACTCTCTTCCTTCTCTCTACTTTCTCTCTCTATTGGAAGACCCCATTGGAGAACAACTTGGGGAGATCATTGGGGGCTGATTTAGCACGAAATTCACCATCAAAACGTCATCAAACCTTAAGGTATGGGATCTAATTCACCTTTGAGACTTCTTTCCGCAAAGGGCTCCTTCAAAGATTTTCCAAAAGTTGAGTTTTGATATGGGTTTCATCCAATTTCGAGTTTGTTGTTATGAATTGAGTTTTTTTATGTATTTTTGGGTTATAATTAATAGATTATCATTTATTGTAGCTTGATTATGATGAATTGATGTAGTTTGGTCTAGATTGTGGGAGATAACCCTAGCCCTTAACCCTAAGTATTGGGATTGATATGAGTGTGGGTTGGATTGATGTAATTGATCTAGTTATTGTTTAAATCATCTTTAATGGTTGTTATTGTATTGATCATGAGTATATTGTAATGAATTGAAGTTCTTCATGCCTATTTCTTGAGTATTAAATATAGGGTAAGAAGATAGACTTTGATATCATGTTACCAAGCTTTGATTTAGTATTGCCTTGTGGTATAATGCTTTCTCTTAAATTAGTTCTTATGTTGACTATTGAATTACATTTGTATGATGACCCAAATTGGGTTGGTCTATGGGTTGATGGTAAGGCCCTTATTATTGAACTATGGATAAGTATTGGTAAGTCTTCATTATCCTAATTCTTACTTCAAATTATGAATTATTTGTCATCAAGTGATAAGGTTGTGTTGAAGTACACCTTGTTTAAGGTGATAGGTTGGTATGATGATTGAATTGAAATGCTTAGGTTGGTTGTGAGGTTGCCTAGGAGTACATGATATAGGAAAGTTGTTATGTAAAGATGTGCCCTATTGTGATGAGATGTGTAAGGGCTAACTTCACCTATATGAATTGTTAATGAAAGGATTATTTCTCATACAAATTCTTATTGATCTATGATGATGAATATACAAGGTTTTGACCCTACTATTTAAACTAATTGAGAAGATTAATAAAGTATTAAAGACTTCTCTAAATGGGGACTTAGCTTAGCACCGAGCGAACTTGACAATGGGAGGTGATGACTTGTCCATAGAAGGAAAGAATCATCCTAAAGTTGCCCATGTGATGTTAACTCCATTGTTTATGGGACATGTCATTTAAGGGATTCCCATAAGGAGCGGCCCACTTTACCTAATGGTATGAATAGGGATATCTACCTCTTAGTTCTTGAACTATGTTGCCCCCATAGGATATTAGCTAGTGGATCCACCTAGATAGCTACGTTTATGATAGGTTCTACTTTGGCCGGTAGACCACCTTCCATCGGTGTAAGGTTTCATGACACCGGATTCCACATTTGCTTATGTGGTCTATGTCGGTTAAGGCAAGGTTTCCCTAAACTAAAATGAATGAATAAGATATAGACTAATCGAAGTAACTTGAAAGGGTTTGGCTATAGCTTAGGTAGGGGTATGGGACTCTACTTAAGCCTTGCACTAGTTGGCCGTGATGGGAGCTTTGAGAGGTCAATATTATGTATGTAAAGTAGTGATGTAATGTAAATGACTTTGTACATTGAATAACATGCTTATGAGTATAAGGTTGTTGCTTTTGATTAAAGAAGAATGTTTTCATGAAATGGAAGAGTATGTTAGGTAAGGTTGATTGCTAATTGTAGTCTTGATAGGTTACTTGATTAAGTAAGAGTTATGGGAATTTACTTGATCATTGCACTTGTGACTTTATGAAGGGTATATTTAGTATGTTTTGCTTTACTATGTTTCACTCGTATACATGTTTTATAATGATTTTCTTAAATGTCCCGTTGTAAGTATATTTGATTGGTAATTGTATATGTGGTTCCATACTTAGTACATGTGGAGTACTAACCCCATTTATTTCCCTTTTCCCAAACATTTTAGGTTCGGGTCGTTGATCTTGCTCCGAATTGCTGGAAAGAAAGACTTGGATCTCTAACCATCCAAGTGGTAGGTCCTCATTCTCCCGAGGGCGTTGCCGACATCTTACTCCTATGTTACTTAGTTACTATAATTCTGTTTTGACTCATTTACTCATTTGAGACGATGTTGTATATGGCCTATAAGTGGCTTCTTGTATTGATGTAGGGCTATGCCCAAGATTTATTGTCTTTGATAGATGGTTTATGAGATGAGACGACTTTTATAACTATTACTTCTCTATTTATAAATGTGTGAAATAAAAGTAGAAGACTATGTAATCTTCGTATATGAACAAGTCTATGTATACTTGATATAAATATTACTATGTGTATGTAGAGGTCTATGTAAACCTATGAGTAGCTATAGATAAAAAGTTTTAAATTCCTTCATATTTTTAATCGATGAATGCTATGACGAGGCTAAGAGGCTTGTCTTAGTCCTCAAAGAGGACGACGACGCCGGTTACGTCTAGGGGGTAAACTCGGATGTGACAAACTTGGTATCAGAGCATGAGGTTGAATATCCTTGATAATAACGTCTCTCTCTAAACCACGTTATATAGGTTTGTATTCATAATTGTGAAGCGCGCCACACTTATGAGTAGGAACTTATTTGATGCTTAGGAATCACTCTCATTGTTGGAAATCCATATCGTGCCTCTAAAATATACATCGTATATGTATTTGCCTAAACCTTGTGTTTTGATTATAGGAGATGAATACTAGAAGGAATGCAGCTAGAAGACTTGAGGAGGAGATTGCTGCTGCGGGAATCCCTCCCCGTGGTGATCCAGTTCCTCCTCTCGAAGAGTTTGTTGTTGATGATCAGGATCCTGATGATCCTCCACCTATGGCTGAGGCTCAGATGAGGGCTATTCTTGCTCAAATGGATCAAGCCATGACTACTCAAGCTCAAGCCGCAACAGTGCAAGCCCAAGCCATGACTGCCCAAGCTAATAGGGATTTGCCACATAGAGTTCATGAGCAAACTATGGCTTCCCGACTTAGGGACTTCACCCGAATGAATTCTCCTATTTTCTATGGGTATAAGGTTGATGAAGACCCTCAAGAATTCATTGATGACATTTATAAGATTTTGTGTGCTATGGGGTTATCTTCTAATGAGAATGCCGAGTTGGCCTCATACCAACTCAAGGATGTGGCTCAGACATGGCATGTGCAATGGAAAGATAATAGGCCACTTCAAAGTGGGCCAGTGACTTGGGAGTTTTTCAAAAGGTCTTTTCTTGATCGTTTCTTCCCTAGAGAGATGAGAGAAACTAAGGTGGTGGAGTTCATCAATCTTCGCCAAGGAGAAAATAGTGTTCATGAATACTCTTTGAAGTTCATTCAATTGGCGAAATACGCTCCTTCCTTGGTCTCCGATCCTAGAGACGAGATGAGTCGATTCGTGACAGGTGTGTCGGATGATTTCCAAAAAGAATGTCAATCGGCTATGCTTCATGATAACATGAATATTGGTCGTCTTATGGTGCATGCAAAAAGGGTTGAGGAGGCTAGAGCAAAAATGAAGGATAAGTATAAGGATTCAAGAAGGGCAAGGTCTTTCGAGGGTGGAACTACTAAAGATAGGTTTGGAATTCAAGACAAGCCTAGATTCAAGAAAAGGTTCTCAAATCAAGTACCATCCAAATTTTCCAAGACTAGGGATTCTAAAGCCCCTAGACCAAAAGCTGCAAAGGGAAAAGGTGGAAACTCATCTAATGAGAAGCCTACTTGTGCTAAGTGCGGAAAGGAACATTATGGTGAATGCTTGATCGGAACGGGGAATTGTTTTTATTGCGGAAAGAGTGATCACAAGGCTAGGGACTGCCCTAACATAAGGAACCGAGAAAAGAATGTGCCAAAACAAGCAAGTGAGGCTACGAAAAAGAACCACTTTTATGCTCTTCGATCGAGAGATGACCAAGAGGCCTCTCCTGATGTGGTGACCGGTATGTTACAAATCTTTACTATTGATGTGTATGCTTTGCTTGATCCTGGTGCTACTTTGTCTTTCGTTACTCCCTTAGTAGCTAAAAAGTTTGTTACTTTACCCGATATTTTGCATGAAACTATTTTGGTATCTACTCCGGTGGGTGAGTCAGTGGTGGCAAGAAGAGTCTACCGAAATTGTCCTATCTCTATGCCCCATAGATTTTCTCATGTAGATCTAGTTGAACTAGACATTTATGATTTTGATGTCATTTTGGGTATGGACTGGTTGCATGCTAGCTTCGCTTCTATTGATTGTAGGACGAGAGTTGTGAGGTTTAGTTTCCCAAATGAACCCTTTTTTGAGTGGAAGGGTGGGAATTCTCTTCCTAGAGGTCGATTCATATCATGTCTAAAAGCGAGTAAGATGATCTCAAAGGGATGTTTTTATCATATTGTGAGAGTCCAAGAAGTTGATTCCGAAATTCCTCCTATTGAGTCGGTCCCCGTGTTGAGTGAATTTACGAAGGTCTTTCCTAATAACCTTCTCGGCATTCCTCTCGAATAGGAAATCGATTTCGGTATTGATTTGCTACTAGAAACAAACCCTATCTCTATTCCTCTTTATAGAATGGCTCCGGCTGAGTTAAAGGAGTTGAAGGCACAACTTAAAGATTTGCTAGACAAGGGCTTTATAAGGCCTAGCATTTCTCCGTGGGGTGCTCCGGTTTTGTTCGTGAAAAATAAGGATGGGTCCTTGAGAATGTGTATTGACTACCGCCAACTCAACAAGGTTACTGTCAAGAAGAAGTATCCTCTTCCTCGGATTGATGATTTATTTGATCAACTCCAAGGAGCGAGTTACTTCTCCAAAATTGACTTGAGGTCAGGGTATCACCACCTTAGGGTGAGAAATGGAGATATTCCAAAGACGGCCTTTCGGACTAGGTATGGGCATTATGAGTTCGTGGTTATGTCTTTTGGTCTCACAAATGCTTCAACGGAGTTTATGGACCTAATGAATAGGGTGTTTCATAGTTACCTTGATGCATTCATTATTGCATTTATCGATGATATGTTGGTGTATTGGAAGAATGAGGTTGATCACATGGGTCATCTAAGGGTGGTATTGCAAACCCTTAAAGAGCATAAATTATTTACCAAGTATAGCAAGTGTGAGTTTTGGCTGAGGTCGGTGGCGTTTCTTGGGCACATCATCTCTAATGAGGGAGTTGAGGTTGACCCAAGGAAAACTGATACAGTGAGAAACTGGCCTAGACCCTTGACCCCAACTGACATTAGGAGTTTCTTGGGTCTAGCTGGCTATTATCGAAGATTTGTAGAAGGTTTTTCATCCATTGCATCTCCATTGACTTCATTAACTCAAAAGGGTAAAAAGTTTGAGTGGTCGGAGGCCTGCGAGAAGAGTTTCCAATTATTGAAAGACAGGCTTACTTCTGCTCTGGTGTTGACCTTACCGGAAGGTTCTACAAGGTTCGTGGTTTATTGTGATGCATCCCACATAGGTTTGGGGTGTGTACTTATGCAAAATTAGAAGGTGATTGCCTATGCTTCACGACAACTTAAGGTGCATGAGAAAAATTACCCTACCCATGACCTTGAGTTAGCGGCCGTGGTGTTCGCCTTGAAAATATGGAGACATTACTTGTATGGTGTTCATGTAGATGTTTTCACCAATCATAAGAGTCTTCAATATATGTTTACTCAAAAAGAGTTGAATCTCCGACAAAGAAGGTGGTTGGAATTGTTGAAAGATTATGATATGAGTGTCTTATATCATCCCGGCAAGGCCAATGTGGTGGCGGATGCTTTAAGCCGTATGACTATGGGTAGTGTGTCTCATGTAGAAAGAGTCAAGAAATATCTAGTGAAGGACGTTCATGATTTTGCTAGATTAGGTGTGCGGTTGGAGAGTTCTCTAAATGGAGGTGCCACGATTCATCATAGCTCTGAATCATCATTGGTGTTCGAGGTAAAGTCCAAACAACACCTTGATGAACTATTGATGGAGTTGAAAGAATATGTTCTTGTTAAGATGAATGAGTCTTAGCTTTCTCCTTAGGAGGAGATGGTGTGTTGAGGTACCAAGGGAGGCTATGTGTTCCTGATGTCGATGGATTGATGGATCGAATCCTTGATGAAGCCCATGGATCCCACTATTCCATCCATCCGGGTTCTACTAAGATGTATCATGACCTTCGAGAAATATATTGGTGGGAATGTTTGAAGAAGGACATAGCGGAATTTGTTGCTAAGTGTCCAAATTGCCAACAAGTGAAGGCGGAACATCAAAAGCCGGGTGGCTTACTACAAGAGATCGAAATTCCTACTTGGAAGTGGGAAGATATTAATATGGACTTTGGGGTAGGATTGCCTCGGACTCAAAAGTCATATGATTCTATATGGGTGATTGTTGATAGATTGACTAAGTCCGCTCATTTTATTCCCGTCAAATCTACGTATTCGGCGGAGGATTATGCGAAGATCTTCATAGATGAGATTGTGTGTTGCCATGGTATTCCGTTATCCATCATTTCGGATCGGGGTGCACAATTCACTTCTAGGTTTTGGAAGTCTTTCCAAAAAGGTTTGGGTACTAAGGTGAAATTGAATACCGCCTTTCATCCTCTAACGGATGGTCAAGCGGAATGAACAATTCAAACTCTTGAGGATATGCTTAGAGCTTGCATTATTGATTTTAAAGGGAGTTGGGATAAGCACTTGCCGTTTGTAGAGTTTGCATACAATAATAGTTTTCATTCGTCCATCTTCATGGCTCCCTATGAAGCCTTGTATGGTAGGAGGTGTAGGTCTCCTATAGGATGGTTTGAAGTTGGTGAACCATCGATCTTTGGTCCCGACTTGATTTATAAGACATTGGAGAATGTGCATATCATTAGAAATAAGTTACAAACAGCCTATAGTCGACAAAAGTCCTATGCCGATAATAGGAGAAGAGATTTGGAGTTTGAAGAGGGTGACAAGGTGTATTTAAAAATCTCACCTATGAAAGGGGTGGTAAGATTTGGCAAGAAAGGGAAGTTGAGCCCTCGTTACGTGGGTCCTTATGAGATTTTGGAAAGGGTTGGTAAAGTTGCCTATCGCTTGAAACTACCTAACGATTTAGCTTCGGTGCATCCGGTTTTCCATGTCTTGATGTTGAAGAAGTGTGTCGGGGATCCCGAGACTATTCTCCCTATTGAAGGTCTTGGAGTAAAGGATCACCTCTCTTATGAGGAGTTTCCTATCAAAATCCTTGATAGGCAAGTGAAAAGGTTGAGGAACAAGGAGGTGGTTTCCGTAAAAGTGTTATGGAAGAACCACCTAGTTGAGGGTGCAACATGGGAGGCCGAGGCCGACATGAAAACCCGCTATCCTCATCTGTTTGATGATTAAGGTTATTTATTCTTTCTAATGATATAATTATGCTAGATATTGTGAATCCTTGATGTTTTGAAGAATTTCTTCAAAAATATTAGTTTTTGAGACTTCACAATTGAAGTCACTGTAAGGTGACCCTAAATAAATTTGAATTTTTTTTTGCTTCTTGCATATTTGAGTCAAGTCGTGTATTATGACATAGTGAATCCTTGTATATGTTATATTAAGCATATTGATAAAATGAAGCTTGTGCTAATCGAGTTGTATACCAAATAATTGAGCTCATGTGTGTTGTGAGTAGAAAGTATCTCATGAGGAAACTTTGAGCTAATCTATGATAAATTGATATTTTGAAGTGTTTTATTAAAATAATGTGATTCATGCAAATTTGATATTGTAAAATTGATGAGCTGCTAGTCTTGAGTCTTTTCCCTTATTTAGAGAGTCTTTAGTGTCATTCGGAGACGAATGTTCCTAAGGGGGGGATAATGTAACATTTCAAAATCCCAAAGTCATGTGCTAAGACTTAAACAGGCTCCTTAAGGTCTAAACCATTGATCCTGGCCAAATTAGGCTTAGATGGAGTCATTGAAGTGTTTTGGAACCAAAACGTTGATAATGTCCGGTAAGTTGGTTCATAAGAGGGCTAGAGTGTCCTTTTAGTTTAACCAAGTTAAAGAGTCGGAATTTAGTAAAATTTTGTAACTATAGGTGTAACACATAGTGTGGGATGGTTTCATGTTGGAAAAGTCATGGTACAACTCCCCGAGGATCGACTAAGGGCCCTCGAGGAGGACCCTTGAGACAGTCGGCCACGACGGACGCCATGACGTGGTGTTACAGGCACGACGGGGCGTCGAGGCCACCATCGTGCCAGCCTTAACTGATGGGAAGAAAGACTACGCTTGCACAGTCTCTGACCAACGCGACGGACGTGCAGGACGGAGGGGGGCCTGTCCGTCACGCCCAAGACGGCTCATCGGCGGGGAGTCATCGTGGAGGGCCTGTAGTGTTTTCAGGGATTTAAGTTTTAGTTAATTATTTTATTAAGTGTCTTAGGGGTAATTAGGGGGTTAAGGAAAGACTAATTAAGTGACTTAAGACCCCACTATAAATACCCAACCTTCATTAACCTAATCACAATTCTCAAAACAAAACTCTCTTCCTTCTCTCTACTTTCTCTCTCTATTGGAAGACTCCATTGGAGAACAACTTGGCGAGATCATTGGGGGCTGATTTAGCACAAAATTCACCATCAAAAAGTCATCAAACCTTAAAGTATGGGATCTAATTCACCTTTGAGACTTCTTTCCTCAAAGGGCTCCTTCAATGATTTTCCAAAAGTTGAGTTTCATATGGGTTTCATCCAATTTAGAGTTTGTTGTTATAAATTGAGTTGTTTATGTATTTTTGGGTTATAATGAATAGATTATCATGTATTGTAGCTTGATTATGATGAATTGATGTAGTTTGGTCTAGATTGTGGGAGATGACCCTAACCCTTAACCCTAGGTATTGGGATTGATATGAATTTGGGTTGGATTGATGTAATTGATCTAGTTATTGTTTAAATCATCTTTAATGGTTGTTGTTGTATTGATCATGAGTATATTGTAATGAATGGAAGTTCTTCATGCCTATTTCTTGAGTATTGAATATAGGGTAAGAAGATAGAATTTGATATCATGTTACCAAGCTTTGATTTAGTATTGCCTTGTGGTATAATGCTTTCTCTTAAATTAGTTCTTATGTTGACTATTGAATTACATTTGTATGATGACCCAAATTGGGTTGGTCTATGGGTTGATGGTAAGGCCCTTATTGTTGAACTATGGAGAAGTATTGGTAAGTCTTGATTATCCTAATCCTTACTTCAAATTGTCAATTATTTGTCATCAAGTGATAAGGTTGTGTTGAAGTATACCTTGTTTAAGGTTATAGGTTTGTATGATGATTTAATTGAAATTCTTTGGTTGGTTGTGAGGTTGCCTAGGAGTACATGATATAGGGAAGTTGTTATGTAAAGATGTGCCCTATTGTGATGAGATGTGTAAGGGCTAACTTCACCTATATGAATTGTTAATGAAAGGATTATTTCTCATACAAATTCTTATTGAGCTATGATGATGTATATACAAGGGTTTGACCCTACTATCTAAACTAATTGGGAAGATTAATAAAGTATTAAAGACTTCTATAAATGGGGACTTAGCTTAGCACCGAGTGAGCTTGACAATGCGAAGTGATGACTTGTCCATAGAAGGAAAGAATCATCCTAAAGTTGCCCATGTGATGTTAACTCCATTGTTTATGGGACATGTCATTTAAGGGATTCCCATGAGGAGCGGCCCACTTTACCTAATGGTATGAATAGGGATATCTACCTCTTAGTTCTTGAACTATGTTGCCACCATAGAATATTAGCTAGTGGATCCACCTAGATAGCTACGTTTACGATAGGTTCTACTTTGGCCGGTAGACCACCTTCATCGGTGTAAGGTTTCATGACACCGGATTCCACATTTGCTCATGTGGTCTATGTCGGTTAAGGCAAGGTTTCCCTAAAATAAATGAATGAATAAGATATAGACTAATCGAAGTAACTTGAAAGGGTTTGGCTATAGCTTAGGTAGGGGTATGGGACTCTACTTAAGCCTTGCACTAGTTGGCCTTGATGGGAGCTTTGAGAGGTCAATATTATGTATGTAAAGTAGTGATGTAATGTAAATGACTTTGTACACTGAATAACATGCTTATGAGTATAAGGTTGTTGCTTTTGATTAAAGAAGAATGTTTTCATGAAATGGAGGAGTATGTTAGGTAAGGTTGATTGCTAATTGTAGTCTTGATAGGTTACTTAATTAAGTAAGAGTTATGGGAATTTACTTGATCATTGCACTTGTGACTTTATGAAGGGTATATTTAGTATGTTTTGCTTTACTATGCTTCACTCATATACATGGTTTATAATGATTTTCTTAAATGTCCCTTTGTAAGTATATTTGATTGGTAATTGTATATATGGTTCCATACTTAGTACATGTGGAGTACTAACCCCATTTATTTCCCTTTTCCCAAACATTTTAGGTTCGGGTCGTTGATCTTGCTCCGAATTGCTGGAAAGGAAGACTTGGATCTCTAACCATCCAAGTGGTAGGTCCTCATTCTCCCGAGGGCGTTGCCGACATCTTACTCCTATGTTACTTAGTTACTATAATTCTATTTTGACTCATTTAATCATTTGAGACGATGTTGTATATGGCCTATATGTGGCTTCTTGTATTGATGTAGGGCTATGCCCAAGATTTATTATCTTTGATAGATGGTTTATGAGATGAGATGGCTTTTATGACTATTACTTCTCTATTTATAAATGTGTGAAATAAAAGTAGAAGACTATGTAATCTTCGTATATGAACAAGTCTATGTATACTTGATATAAATATGACTATGTGTATGTAGAGGTCTATGTAAACCTCAGAGTAGTTATAGATAAAAAGTAATAAATTCCTTCATATTTTTAATTGATGAATGCTATGACGAGGCTAAGAGGCTTGTCTTAGTCCTCGAAGAGGAAGACGACGCCGGTTACGTCTAGGGGGTAAACCCAGATGTGACAAGACAGATCAAGGTTCATGAGAAGAATTATCCCACTCATGACCTGGAGTTGGCGGCTGTGGTGTTTTCACTGAAGTTGTGGAGGCACTACTTGTATGGAGTGCATGTGGATGTATTCACAGACCACAAGAGTCTCCAGTATGTGTTCACTCAGAGGGAGTTGAAGCTACGTCAGCGGAAATGCTTGGAGTTGTTGAAGGATTATGATATGAATGTGCACTACCATCCAGGTAAGGCTAATGTTGTAGCTGATGCTTTGAGCAGGATGAGAATTTGAAGTACAACCCACGTTGAGGATGAGAAGAAGGAGCTGGTGAAAGATGTACACAGACTGGCCAGACTGGGTGTCCGATTAGTTGACTCTACTAGTGGAGATATTTTAGTTCATCCTAGTTCTGAATCATCCTTGGTAGTTGAAGTCAAGCAGGGTCAGCATCTAGATCCTGTGTTGATGGAGCTGAAGGACTCAGTGCTGATGAAGATGAATGAGTCTTTCGCTTTGGGAGGTGATGGCATACTTAGGTATCAGGACATGCTGTGCGTACCAGATGTGGATGATTTGCGGACCAGGATTGTTGCAGAGGCCCATGGTTCCAGATATTCCATACATCCAGGTTCCACCAAGATATATGATGATCTTAAGCAGATTTATTGGTGGGATGGCATGAAGAAGGATATTGCAAAATATGTGGCCAAATGTCCTAATTGTCAGCAGGTTAAGGCAGAGCATCTTAAGCCTGGTGGTCTGACTCAGATTTTTGAGGTTTCGACTTGAAAGTGGGAGGCCATTAATATGGACTTTGTGGTTGGTCTTCCGAGGACTAGGAGGCAGCATGACTCCATATGGGTTATTGTGGACAGATTGACTAAGTCTGCCCACTTTATCCCTGTGAAGTCTACTTACAGAGCCGAGGATTATGCGAGGCTCTACATTGATGAGATTGTGAGATGGCATGGGATTCCTTTGTCGCTTATTTCATATAGAGGAGCTCAGTTTACTTCATATTTCTGGAGATCTTTCCAGAAGAGCTTGGGCTCGCAGGTAAAGCTTAGCACTGCCTTTCTTCCTCAGACAGATGGGCAGGCAGAGCGCACCATTCAGACAGTGGAGGACATGTTGAGAGCGTATGTGATAGACTTCAAAGGTAATTGGGATGACCATCTGCCTTTGATAGAGTTCTCGTATAATAATAGCTATCACTCCAGCATTGGGATGGCACCGTTTGAGGCACAGTATGGTAGGAGGTGTAGATCTCCAGTTGGGTGGTTCGAGGTTGGAGATTCATCCATTTTGGGTCCAGAGATCATTCATGAGGCCTTAGAGAAGGTCAGAGTGATTAGGGATAGGTTCGCTACTGCTTACAGTCGGTAGAAGTCATATGCAGATCACAGAAAACGGCTCTTAGAGTTTGATGTTGGTGACCAGGTTTACTTGAAGATATCACCTATGAAAGGGGTGATGAGATTTGGTAGAAAAAGGAAGCTGAGTCCGAGGTATGTTGGGCCATATGAGATCCTACAGCGTGTGGGTGAAGTGGCCTATGAGTTATCATTGCCTGCGGAGCTAGATTCTGTTCATCCTGTCTTTCATGTCTCTATGTTGAAGAAGTGCCTACGTGATCCAGCATCAATCCTACCATTTGAAGGTTTGGGGGTTGGTGAAGACTTGTCTTATGAGGAGATACCTGTTGAGATCTTAGACAGACAGTTCAAGCAGCTGAGGAACAAGAAGATTGCCACAGTGAAGGTATTGTGGAGAAATCATCTTGTTGAGGGTGCTACATGGAAGGCTGAGGCCGACATGAAATCCCGCTACCCTCACCTTTTCAGCTCTTGAAGTTAGACTTCCTACTCTTAAGCCTATGTTTCCTTATCTCTCCGTATTTTGTTGCTATTGTTTGACTGTGCATAGCGATTTTATTATGATCTGACTGGCATTACGATGTGAAGTGGTAGTTTCATTCGGGGACAAATATTCCTAAGAGGGGGATAATGTAACAACCCTAAAAATGAATAGGATAAAGACTTAGGGTGTCAAGAATGCTTACGATTAAACCAAGGTTCACACGGATTGTTACGCGTAGAACAAGATCTCAAAACCCTTACTACAACAAAGTCAACTAACTTGGGGAGTTAGTTGAGCTTGGAAAGGTTGGAACCAACCATGTGAGGCTCTCGAAAACAAAGATTTAATCGAATGAGTCTTTACCGGACTTAAAAGAAGAAATTTTAAGTTTTGAGGGTCCAAGGGTAAAATGGTCTTTTCCAGGCCAAGGGTAATATTGTAACTACCCTGAGGAATTAATAAATTAATTAATTAATTTAATTAAAAGAGCTATTCGGATTGGGGAGACCCGGAGTGACCCATTTTGCTAATGGGGTGCCACTCGGGTTCGAGCCCCACTAGGAGCAATGAATTGATGATTTAGTCATCAATTAAAATCTATTCATTAAGGGTAAAATGGCCCTTTCAGTATTAATTAAAATAAATCAGATTTTTGTATTAAGTTAATTAAATCCTATTTTGACTAAGTCTTGAAGTTAGTCTCCTAATCCTAATAACTCTCTCCCTCACGTTTCTCAACTTTCTCTCACGTCTCTCAACTCTCATTCTCTCACGCTCTGACTATCAAGAAAGCTCAAGAATAGTTAATTACAATTATTCTTCACACTTGAAAAAAAAAAGTTTTTAGAAAAGGTGAGGTAATCAAAAACGTCAAGGCAAAGAGAGGTTGTTCGTCGAGTGGTGTGTACGTTGAGGAGAACTTGGGCGTGGTTTGGAGTAGTTTCTGGGCAGCAGCTTCAACTTGAACAACGTCAAAAGGTATGGTTTCTCTCCTGGAATTCTTTCTCCAAGAGTATTTTCTTTCGAACGATTCTCAAGATCTTGAAAACTAAGGTTGTTCCCCTTCGTATGTCCTTGTCCTTAGCTCCCAAACGAATTCGTAGGATGGGTATGTCATGCTGCTAGATTTAGGCATGAATGATGTGTTTTTATTAAATGTGAACATGTTTATGTGAGGGAAATTACGAAGACGATAATCAAAATGTGATCAAAAAAGGGAGGGGTGTGTGTGCACGTTGGCAGTGGCTTTGGCCACTGTTTTGGGGTCGTTTGAGACATATTTTTCTTGTGTATTTTATGTGTAAAATATGTGTACAATGTGATGTTCATTTTAATGAAATATGGTTGATTGAGTAATATTCTTTAGCCAAATGAATCTATGAAAGATACGCCTAAGAATGTGTTTAAATGACTTATGAATGCACCTTGAAAATCATGTAAAAACGTTGATGAAAATGAGTTGAGGAATGATGAAAATTTCCAGCAACTATGCCTTATTATTTTAGGCTAAAGTCTAACCCAGAAATCTGGAAATTATACATTTTTAAAGAGGTGAGGCCATCATGTTTTGAACCTGTGACCTCACTCTTTAGTCACTGATTTCGCAAAAAAAAAAAAAGGGAAATGGGGCTAAGGGGTTTCGAACCCAGCTGCTGCTTTCGCGAGAAGGGAAAAAGGAAGTGGGGATTAGGGGATTCGAACCTGGTCATTTGGAAATTCGCGGAAAAAAAATAAAAAAAAATAATAGGGACTGGGGGAATCGAACTCGCGAACTGTGGGAAGAAGGAGGAGAAAAATAAATCAAAAAAATAAGTGGGAGGCGTGGGATTCGAACCCACGACCTCCAGGCAGCGAGTGAAGGAGAGAAAATTAAAGAAAAGGGAATGGGAGGCGTGGGAATCGAACCCACGACCTCAAGGCTGAAAGAAGAGGGAAGGCAAAATTTAATTAAAGAAATAAAGTGAGCCTGTGGGGTTTCGATCCCACAACCTCACTGCCACTCGCCCAATTTAATTAAAATAAAATTAGAGAGGCTGTGGGGGTTCGAACCCACCACCTCACAGCCTCCTCAGCGAAATTAAAACAAAAAATAAGGGGGAATGTGGGGGTTCGAACCCACAACCTCCCTATACAAGCGAATTTAATAAATAAATAAAAATACAAGAGGCTGTGGGGGTTTGATCCCACAACCTCTTGGTTTGGGCAAAAATGAGTAATGAAACCTTAATGAAAAATAAAAAGATGTTGTGGGGGTTAGAACCCACAACCCTTCGGCCATCTTAAGGGAAAAATTAAGTAGAATATTAATGATGCTATGTTAATGTTGGGATTTAATCTAGAGCTATAATGTTATGAATATTAAAAATAAAATCAATGAAAAAAATGTAAATGATATCCAATTGAATTGAAATTGGGTTTCCTTGCCCAAACTTCTGTATTGATACATAAGTCATACGTGAACAAAATATCCAAGAATAATGCCACCTACTTAGATCAAAATCAAGATCTTGGCATATATACAAGATACATAAGTCTTGTACTACATAATCTTAGGAAAGTAAGAATCACTTAACGAACTATGAATGAAGCCCCATGGCTTGTATGTATAGACACATAAGTCTAACATACGTTCAAAAGTAAGTGAACCTAAGATGTATGTAATGAAATGATGAACCCTATAAGGGTTAAGCATAAGTGTAAGATATACTAAATGTCCAAGTACATTGGCATATGATGAGATTAACTATGAAATGATGAAATGAACATTCACATAATAAGAGGTGAGTAACTAAGAAAAGCAAAGGTACTAATGATGAAGGATGTGGTGACAACATGATATGAGGCTAATGTAAATGATGAGAGCAATCTCAAATGAGCCTAAGTAAATGTTACCAATACGTACTCACCTATGATAATGAAGAGACCAGTCTATATGAACACTCTAGTGAAAGTATTGAGCTTAACACACTTAATACTAATGATGAGATGAGAAATCATCTAATGAGCTATGATGTCCTCATACTAGAAGCCAGCTTCCATAACGTATGAGATAAATGTAATAGAACTTTATACTGAGCATCGATAGACTAGCTATCAGTGGTGATGCCTTCTTTCGGTAAGGGCGAAGGTTCACGTAACTCTCATCAGATGAGACTGTCCGGCTTGCCGGGTATGGGTCTCCATACATCTCCTAGTCTTCGAACCTATACTGCCAATATAGGGATCTGGCGGGTTAAATTTCCATGTATGCTAGCATGTTATTGGGTCACTTCGGCCGGTGATTCAACCTCTTTTTGGTGTGGGGGAGACACTGGATTTCATGATGCTCACATGATCTATGTCGGTTAAAGTTAAAGTTCCCAATGAATGAATGAGGCCAGCCTCAAATGAAGCACATAATGAAATGAATTATACCGAAGGTGTTAGGATAGGATAATCAAGAGGTGAGCTAGACTCAGGTAATGACATTAGGTTATTCTTGATCATTGCACAGCAAGCCTGATGAAAGTCTTAAATTACACCCTAGGTATAGCTTGTGTTCACATTGGCTTATGAATGAAATGAAATGAAGTACGTATGAATGAATGAAGCAGATTCTGTGTTTTCTAATGAAGACTCCCTAGTTGTGGTCCCATATATTGAGCCCTCATTTTGGAAAGTCTTAATGTCAAGTCCATGATTCCAAGGTCTCATGGTATATGAATGAACGATATGAAAGAAGCTATGTGTTATATGTTATGATATGTGCTATATGAAGATGTTATGTGCTGTGTGCAATATGATGTTTATGACGATGCATGTTACTCTCATAGCATGACTTTCCTAATCTCAATTTGGCAAGTCCACTGACTTGACCCCCCAAAATCATGTTGTTAGGAAAGAGTTATTCTTTCTCATGCATTCCGTGGTGTGTTCTTGCATATACCCATACTTAGTACAAGTGTGTACTAACCCTATACATCTATACTATTTTAGGTGCAGGCACAGGTGAGCGATAGAGCTACAGGATCATTGTTACAGCTATCCAAAGTCAGCATTCATCTGGAGTTTGGTAGGTTCTCATGCTTTCGAGGATGCTACTGTTTTACATTCTAGCTTAGTTTTTAGAGTTGAGCTAGTGGAGCATGTTCCACTAGCATTTCTTTCCTATTTTTATTCAGACGTTGTATTGGTGCCATTTTGGCAATTATACACTTAATACTTATTGGACTATTTCTTTCAGTTGTTTATTTCTTAATGTCAGTTGGTTGATGGTGAACAATTATAAAATGATAAGGATGTTTAACAAGTATGTTAAGGAAACAAAAGTTTCAAATTTTCCGCTAAAATTAACCTAGATGAAGTATGAATGACGTAAGTAGGCTTGTTTGCAACCTCTGAGAGGTCAACGACACCGGTCTCGTCTGGGTTCTAGATTCCAGTCGTGACACTAACCCCATTTTCTCCCTCTTTCCCAAATATTTTTGGTTCTGGTCTTTGAAGTTTGACTTGATGTGATTTGAAGGAAGACTTGGATATTCTATCATCCAAGTGGTAGGTCCTTATTTCCCCGAGGACGATGCCAATACTCTTTTATGAAGTTACTTAGTTACTACAACTTTTGTATTGACTTTATTTCCTATTTGAGAGAAAGTTGTATAAAGCCTATATGTGGCTTACTTTTATTGATGTAGGGCTATGCCCAATGTTATTTTTCTCGTGTAGATGGTTTATAAGATGAGATGGATTTATGGCTCTATTTCTTCATTATATAAGTGTGTGAAATAAAAGTAGAAGACTATGTAATCTTCTTATATGAACGAGTCTATGTATACTCTATATTATTATGATTATTTGTATGTAGAGGTCTATGTAAACCTCCGATTAGATGTAGATGAAAAGTTTTAAATTCTTTCATACTTTTGATCGATGAATGCAATAATGTAAGACTAAGAGGCTTGTCTTAGTCCTCAAAGAGGACGACGACGCCGGTTACGTCTAGGGGGTATACCAGGATATGACAGTGTCTCTTAAATTGAAGGTTTGATAGATGTTTCCCCAAGATCAAGAAAAGGGGTCCTTAAGATTTAAGGATTACCTATGTCAAATTTCTTATCTACTGTTTGTGTAATAGCTTAGTTATTAGTATGTGTTGCTAAGGGTCGTGTCCCTATTCTACTCTATTGATGTTGAGTCTAAGATGACAAAAGAGACATAGAGTCTAACTATGTACTATTACATAAATCAATTTTAGAAAAGTATCTTGCCCCTTGGATTTGATAAAAAAAATCGTTTATCCTAGGTAGAGGATACTTGTTATTCATGGTGATAGCCCAACCTCAAATCAATTTTAGAAAAGTAGCTTTCCCCTTAGAGTTGATAAAAAAAATCGTCGATCCTAGGTAGAGGATACTTGTTCTTCATTGTGACCTTATTTAGTTAATTGTAATCAATGTACATCCTAAGGGACCCATCCTTCCTTTTCACAAACAACACTGTAGCGCCCCATGGAGAAAAAATTGGTTGTATGAAACCTTTGTCTAGTAAATCTTTGAGTTAAATCTTTAGTTCCTTCAACTTTGCCGGAGCCATCCGGTAAGAAGGGATTGAAATAGGCTTCATATCCGGCAACAAGTGTATATCGAACTCCATCTCCCGTTCGGGAGGATTTCCGTGCAAGTCATCGCGGAAGACTTCCGGAATATCGTTCACTACGGGTACCGAATCTAATGGAGGAGCTTCAGACTCATGGTCCTTTACCAACTGAATATGGTAGACATACCTTAGAAATCATCTTACAATCTTTTAGACCCGAAATAATTTTACCTCTAGGGATTGAGCTTCCCCCCTTCCATTCTAAGACTGGTTCATTAGGAAATTGGATTTTAACTACTCTTGTTCTAAAAGCAATATAAGCAAATAAGTATGCAACTAATCCATCCCCAATATGACATCAAATTCCAACATATTGAGTTCTACCAAATCAACCAATGTAACTCTATTGGGCAATGATATAGGACAACTCCTAAAGGCTCTTTTAGAAACAACTGAGTCACCCACCAGGGTAGTAATCGAAAAAGGTTCAACTAAGATCTTGGGTAGAATATCAAATTTTTTAGCTACTAATGGATATACAAAAGATAATGTAGCATCTGGATCTAGTAATGCATAGACATTAATGGAGAACACTTGTAACGTATCGATGACGACATCGGTAGAATCCTCTTGTTCACCCTTAGAGTAGAGAGCATTGAAGCGGTTCTTGATTAGAGCATCGGAACTAGGACCTCTTGATTGTGCTTGGTTACTCTCCTTTCCTCAAACCTTTATCATAGGACAATCTCTCACTTTCTAACCACTCGTTCCACAATCAAAGCAATTATCCGTTCAAACTAAACATTCACCTATATGCTTCTTACAAAACTTGGTACAAGTACGTTTATCACTTGGTGAATTACACTTCTACCCCCTTCGGACTTAGGGTTAGACACCCTATACTTTCTAGTCTTAGGAAATATAGTAGGAACTTGGTTGGAGAACCACTTCTTGAACTTATGCTTGTCTTCGATTTCCAACTTACCCTTAGAAGTACCTACTTCATAAGACATTGCCCTCTTAGCATGACTATTCTTTCTCTTTACCCTACTCTCCACAACTTATTGAGCATGCACCATCGAATGAGAAATTTCCATGTTATCATGAAGCATCGCTGAATGACACGATTCCAGAAGATCATCGGACACACACGTCACATAACATCTCATTTTATCTCTCAGATTAGACACCAAAAAAGGAGCATATTTGGACAATTTAGTGAATTTCAAAGTGTACTATTGGAAACTCATACCTCCTTAAAGAAAGTTGATGAACTCTCCCACTTTTTCCACTCTATTCTACCTTGGAAAGAACCTATCAAGAAAACCCCTTATAAATACCTCCTAACTTATGGGATCCGCTCTCAAATCCCTATTGTCTCTCCATTAAGTGTACCAAGTTTGAAACACATCCTTGTGTAGATATGAGGCTAGCTCGACCTTCTTATTATAACTCAATAACATAGCATATAGGATCTTGTAGGCCTCATAAAGAAAGTCTTGGGGGTCTTTATTCAGCTTGGACCCAAATAACATTGGAGGGTTCATCCTTGTGAAGTCCCTCAAGTGAGAAGCCATGGTACTAACATGTTGTTGCACACACGGTCCGAATTCCAAGTAATGTTGAACCATAATGATTGAGGTTAAATAGCTACGGCTTGAGCTTGAGCATTCATTCATTGAGCCAAAATTATGAAAGCCGACCTTATCTCTCCATCCGTCATGGCCGAAGGAATCACCAGAACTTGGTCACCTTATGGAGCTTAGTCTTGGGAAAGATCTTGATTGTGTATGGGAGGAACTACTGCATTAGCAATATCTTCTTCAACTCTTCTTGTGTCTTCCCTTCTAGTACTCAGAGCCTATAACCACAATAAAAGGGTTAAAAAAAGGGACACATAAACTTACCACTCTTGAGGCACGACTTTGAACAATACCAAAGAGGTGAGAATTTCCTAACATCACATAGTCTCTCATTCATAAGTGTGGCGCGCTTCACACTCATAAGCAAGACTCTATGTTGACCGTGTTTAGTAAGACATTAATCCTATGATTACTAAACCTCATGCTCTGATACCATGTTTTTCACGACTGGGGAGCACCCCCTAGACGTAACTGGCGTCTTTATCCTCGAACATGACTTAGACTAGACCTTAGCATACATCATGGCAGTTCATAGGTAGAGAAAATGTGGAAAATTTAAAACTTTTACATAGTGAAGTATACCTTTACTTCTCGTTTATCATATATGAAGTTTACATAGACTTCTCATTTATGAAGTGTACATAGACTTCTCATTTATGAAATATAGCCAATTCATGTGAAGTAGTATAATATTTATCTCACACATAAACCATCTATCATAGAAGTATGAGAATTGGGCATAGCCCTCACACTAGTGTAATTTTCCACATATAGGTTTAAACCAATTTCTCAAATATAAGGAAAGAACAATTGTGTTATACATAGTCCAAATCATAGCTAGAGTAGAAAATGGCATCATCCTTAGACTTGAAGACTCTCCAATAACTTGGGAGAAGATCCAAGTCTTCCTTCAAAGAGGCCTTGAAAACCTTTAATGTCCCTACCCTGCATAATTGTAGATATATAGATAATATGGGTTAGTACAAACCACATGTACTAAATATGGAAACGTATGCAATTAAAACCAGAGAAAACATGAAAAAGGGGACCTTTTCGTTCAAAACCATGCTAAGTCACTTTGAAAAACCTTTATGCACATACAAGAGCATATACAAGTCAATAATCATGATAACATGAAGTCATGTTCATATCCAACACAAGACCAATATCACCATAAGGCAATATAAACATTTCATATCATAGAATTCATAACATCAAAGCATACAAGACCCTTACTCAAAATCCCATCCTAAACCTACAAGTGCAATGCCTAGGTAAAGCCCTTTAACCCCACATAATCAAGTAAACTATAAAAGAGACCATAAACAATGTCGATATTTCATATAACATCCTATCATGTGTAGTCATCATCATACATAGTAATTTAGACCAATATCAGGTTCATCAATGAAGTCAGCATCATGTAAGAACAAAATTATGTAAAGCTAAAATCATGACAGTCAAAATATACATTTCATTCATAACATAAGTACATAAGAACATCTCTTAGGACTCCTCTCAAGGTCAAGTTGTGCAATGCATAGGTAAGGTCCCATACCCTTACCTACACTAAATAGAACCCCTTAAGTCACCCTACTTAGTGTTCACTTTAATACTTTCATTCATTCATTTTAATTTTGGGAACAGTTGCCTTAACCTAGAATAGACCATGTAAGGTAAACATTGAATCCGGTGTCAAGAAACCCTACACTGAAAGAAGGTGCTCTACTTGGTATGGTAGAACAAAAACATGAACATAACCACCAACAAGTTTTCCTATGGGGGCACAGGGTTAAGGAACTAGGAGATATATATTGAAAACCCTCTTTATGCACAATTGCATTATAGTCTCCATCTCATGAGAACCATTGTGAACCTTCCTTCCTTTAATGGGAAGGGACACCTGTCATATCTAGTTTTCTCGATGCTAAGCTAAAGTCCCTTTTGAAATGTTAAGCCTTTCTTAATCATCAAATCATAATATAGACCATAGGAGACTACCCCTTGTATAATCATGTCAGGATCTCTTTAAGTATTGAATGAGAACTTCCTTTCATTACAACCTTTCATTAGTGAGATCAGCACTTCATAGTCATATCATAATAATGCACACAAGAGAATCACATTCATCGTTGCATGATCATACCCTTATGAAGATCTCACATTCACATATTCATAACATGAAATCACTTTCATCATATCATTATCTTCGTAATCTATTCACATAATCATAATTTAATGTAAACATCATCATCAAGAATAAACCATCATTTATTAAAGTAGAGAACTCATAATCATAAGTCTTACCAATAGCTTCCAAGACCCTCTAATAAGATTTAACCATCAATTCCACAATATTCATCAATCAATTCACTCATTATAATCATATAATAGTAAACTATACAAGAATTAAGTCAATTGCATCATCCCTAATCACCAATCAATTCAATTCATAACCTAGGATTAGGAAAAAGGGATAATGATGGATCATTTTAAAAAAAACTAGGTCAAAGCCTAATGAATGAAAATAATTATCCAATAAACAATAATAATCTATCAATATTAATCAATACAATATAACATTAAATCAATTTTAAAGTTAACCCACGAAATCGGATGAAAACCATAGTTTTTGACATCTTTGCGTACTAAGATTGAAGAGTCTCTTAAGGAAAGAGATCCCAAAAGTGAATAGCTTCCATACTGTAATGACCGGGGAGCACCCCCAAGACTTAATCGGTGTCTCCTAGGGGGTGATCCCCTGTTGTGAAAAACTTACTATCAGAGCATGAGGTTAAAGAAATCTTAGGATTGATGTCTCAATGAACCACGTCTACCTAGGGTCTTGGTCATGACTGTGAAGCATTCACACTTATAAATGAGAGGATATGTTATTCTTAGGAATTCTCACTTATTCATAATCTCGAAAGTCGTGCCTTATTAGTGGTAACACTATGTGTCTCTCTTTCATATAATCCTTTTCTTGTGGATATAGGATATGACTACAAGAAGTGCAACGGCAAGGAGAGTGGAGGAATATTTGGCTAATGCAGGAGTTCATCCCCAAGAAAACCAAGCCCCTCCACAAGATAACTAAGTGCCTCCACAAATCCAAGCTTCGGTCATTCCTTAACCTATGATGGATGGAGAGATAAGACTGGCATTTTTTTACTTTGGCTCAAGCCATGACTACCTGATATGCTCAAATTACACCTCCATAAAGAAGTACAAGAGGTCGTATCAATTAAAGAACCCAACTATTAGGTTGGGGTCGATCCTATGTGGAAAATGGTTTAGACTTAACTTTAATGTATGATTGCTTTTATTTAGTCAAGTTCTTTCTGAAAATGGGTAATTAAAGGGGGGGGGGGGTTTGTGAAACAAAAGTCTTTTAATATCTCTAAGTAAAACAAGTACCATGAGTAAATTTTTGGTGTTTATCAAGTTGTGAGAGAAACTAGGATGTAAGTGTTCCTTATAGGTTCATAATGAAGTATTCCTAGCTATAACAATTGTTCCCTAGTGTTTTGCATACTAAGTGATAAGTTAGGTATCTCTAAATCCTTGGTCTGACATTTAGAGAATTTCACCCTGCACCTTGGTCCTGCTACATGTATCTAAGCTATTAACCCTTACCTTTACTTCATATTGAGCATCATATTCGATGTATGGCTTAGTTATTACATAGCACGAATCGAGACTATCCTATTAGATTGTATCACACTAAATATATGTTGATAATTCTTTTCCTATTAACTACCTCCTTTGTCCGGCAAGTAGCAATGAGGCGAGTTCTAACGTGTGCACTCGTTAAAAAGACTTCTAAGTGAAAGAATTATCAATGCATGCAATAAACTATTTGAGAATTGTTATTAAGCTAGGTTTAATTTGTTAATCACTCATGGTTCCCACAACCGTAGTTGTGGATTTAGTTACCCATGCATATAAGAACACAATTCATAGTTGATAAACAATAAATCATTAACTTACTTTGACAATTCAAAGAAAATCCAGAAATTCAACTTGAAAAAACAAGAAATCACATGAAAACCAAGCCCGAAAATTTGAATTAATGCTAAAGTTGCAAACCCAATATCCAAAAACAAACTAAGAACAATAGTAATAGAATCCAACCCCCCAAAACAAGGTTTTACCCTTTACTTATAGAAAAACATTGTCCTAAATTAAAAGGAATTAAATTAAGGAAAGTTGTCCAGAAACGCGGCTAAGATAGAAGAACCCCAAAGATGGTCTGTCGATGAAACGACGGACCCTCGACTGCCTCCGTTAGTCCAGACTTAGAATGTTTTTTCATCCTTCAGCTGACATCTTCTCTGAATCAATCGACGGACCAACAACACGGTCCATCGATGCGTCTACGGTTCGCATATGCCTTCCGTTGTTCCATTCTTAGACTTTTTTCAACTTCGGGTACTAGAACTATCTCTGAACTTAACAACGATTCAACAGGACTGTCCGTCCATCAATCTACGGACTGTCGATTCTTCCGTATCACTACACTTTTGTTAGATTTTCATGAGTTTCTCCAGATGCCTGAACTATGAGTCGACGGTCACCATCTATGGTCTATTGATTGAACGACGAACCGTTGATGGCCTTCGTGGGTCACCTCTACACTTAATCTCAGTTGCCTTCTCTGTTTTGGGTTTGGACACCTTTTCTGCAAAACAAAGATAAAAACATGTTTAAACTACTACAAAAAGGCTCTAGACACACACCAATCTTAAGGAAAAAGTATTGAAAGTACCGTGAAACCACGGTACATCAACACCCTCAACTTAAATTCTTTGTTTTTCCTCAAGCCACGCATTATGACTCAACACAACTCTTTGTACAACATTATCCTCTTTTAAGCTTTCGCAATCACATGGCTATCAATACCAACTTTTTCTTTGATTTAGTGCATGCTTCTACTCTTAGGGTCGATAAGCTAACTCATGTGGATCAGACCATGACATAAACTCCCCGTGCACCGACATCTCTACTCTTTTGCCTCTCGCCAAGGTACCAACTTTCCGATATTGCAACCCTCACTTCATAAAGAAATCCTCCTTTTTTTGCACAGTGATTTTAACTTTGGGTACACGGATCATTATTCAACACTAACGCTCAAAACAAATTCACACCTAGTTAGTACTTGTCGCCATAGGCTTGCCCTTATTTTCACTACTTAAGTTCACCACATTGGACTCTAGGATCACGATAGGACTTTCTTGTCTTGTAACATAGGCTCAAGGTCAGGTATGATACATATGGGTAAATTTCAGTGAGTTTTTTCTCTCCTTGACATTACGGCTAATCGTCCTACCTCTTTCATTATTTCGTATGCCCTGCTTTTCTTTTCTTTTCATCTTTGCGTTGCTTTCCCCTTTGTCCTTTGTGGAAGTGACTCTTACTTCATTTTGTTCAACTCTTCTTATTCTTTATTTTCTCTTCCTTTTCTCTCTTTTTATTTATCATTAGTTTTCTTTCATTCAATTGATAATTTTGACTGATTCACCTCTCTTGATCACTTTTTGTTTTCTTTTGCACATTACTCTTTTCTTACCTACTTTTCGGGTCATCAATCATAATGGCCACCCTCAACTTATCGCTTTGCCATGAGTCGAGGGACACATTACCCAAGATTGGGTTAGGGACAAGAAGAGGTCAGTTTCTGCATTATCCACCTTCAACTTATGCATTTAACCTAAGTTTAGGTGCACATGTCCAAGGAGGGACTAGGGCCAACACATTATACCCAGGGAAGGTGAGTTGGTGAAGAAAAGAAAGGTATATTATAGGCACAACATATTTGGATAAAAAAGGAATAAAAATTTCATTTGGTTCACTTTACATTAGGCTAGATGTTTGCTAATTCGAACAAGGTCCTATGATCCTTTCCTAGTCGTCTAACACAGCTTCCTTTTGCAGGACCAACCGGGCAAGTTCTAGCTAGGTACCAACAGTGGAGCAATCAAACTTTCTCACACTATCTTGGAACCTCGTTACCCTATTAGATTGTTAGACACCTATTTTGAGTGTTCGTTTGAGGGTCATATAGTGGGTGCATCTCTATGTCATGATTAGAGCCAACACATTCAACTTTCATTATACCTATTCAAGCAAGCATTTTCTTAGAACGGGATATCATCGATGCTTAGCCATCGTGCTTCATATTTCATGCTTTTATACTTTGAATAAGTTAAGACATGCTGGTTTAACAGTAAAGTAATCAGTCTTTTGGGGCAAAAGAACACATGCAAGAAAACCCTGAAGAGAGGATCGTGAGTTGGGTTACTCAGACTTCACCCTAACACTCACTTTTCATTTACCCCACCCCCAACAAAAAAACATGCAATTGTCCACAATGCATAAGAAATATAAAGACAGGGTGGTATGTGAAGCAAACCTGATGCGCATAGAGTCGATGATCAACAAGAAAGCGGGTTCGGTTTCTCGGAACCTGCAACCTCAGTAGTATGGTCACCCTCAGTGGTGCCCACAACAATCTTTGCGCCCTCATTGGTGCGCCTCTCAAAAGCATCAGGTCTGGAACTAGATGCCCCAATAGCCAACTCTCGAGCCCTCATCTGAAGGGTGTCCTCATCAATCAAAGAGGCTCTCCTCGCAGCCTCAAGGTCCGTATGCTCTTTTTTCATTGAACGGGCATCCTCTACCTCTGTGGTGCATCTAGAATGGTAACTCTTGGCATGACCACGTGGATCACGCGGCAGTGTAGTAGGGGCCATGAATAGTGCAATAAGCACTGTGTCCTCCGCTATCTCGATGGGTGCAATCTCGGGCTTAGGCCCCCTCATCTCTAGGATGCTGTCAATATCTGCTCGCAAACTCGCCACAACCTCCTGAAGAATAGTCAAGTCAATGGTGGTGGATGGGCATGCAAGAATCCAAAACTCAAATGCATAAATGCGCTGGTTAACTGCCTGAATCTTCCACTCAATCTGATGGGCCAACCTTTTCTCAATCCGGTCATCAGCCTCGCCAATTGATTTCTGCATTCAAGTCTGCATATGATGCAGTAGGGTCGCCATCTGGGCCTCTAACTTCAGGACCCTTTCTATCAGGACCAGTGTTGTAGACGGTGGAGTAGTCCGGGAGGAACTGGGTGCTTTACTAGTTCCATGGGAAGACTCGACCGGGGTGGTATCAGTGGGCTCTGAAGTGGCAGAATTAACCCCTTGGGCTAACTCTACCGTATCCTCCAAAATTCTCACTCAATGGCTGCAACTCAACTCTAGTCCCTCTGCACGGTGCCGCCACATTGGCCTCATCCTTGATGAGACCTATATGAACAATACCGGTTGGAGTACGGAGGGCAATACGGTGCCAAATATGCACTCCAACATCTCTGCATAAGTGGAATATCATACATGCGAATGGGTAAGTAGTAGATGTCTTAAAAGCCCTCTCATGTACCACTGAGATCAATAATTTAGCAAAGTCAATCTCGAACCCGGCCACCAAGGCTGCTACCAATACCGCTCTATCCCATGTAAGAATGATATCTGCTGCCGTCGGAGATAAGCGGTGGAGGACTAACAGCCAGAAGAACATGGCTGTGAAGGTTATGTTGGCCTTTATGATAAAGCCTCTAGGGTCTAACACACATTCTGCTCCCTCACCGTCAATGGACAACTGTTGTGCAAGCCATCTCTTGGTGGTCTCTCTCTGATCTCTGGTCCTCTAAAACTGGAAACTCTTGACCATATCCCACAAGTAATCAAACTCTGGAGTAAAGGGGTCCAAATTAACATCAATGGGCACAGCGTACAGGAAGCGGCGGATGGTAGTAGGAGAAATGTCCACCCTGTGGGATTGAACTAGAACTTGTGTGAGTGGGTCCTGTTTGGCAGGTCTCGCCGACTTGTCCAAAGAACCTCTGAGAGTCGCCACATATGAGGTATATAACTCTCGAACAATCTCCTCGCTATACGACCCTAGACTCCTAGCCATCCACTCGAGCATATGGAGGGTAAACAATCTATGCAAATGAGGGACTGTGTGAAGGCTCCCTGTAAGAACTCTCCGCTTGACTGTCACCAACCAGGTCATCATCCCCTTGTCATTCAGAACCTTTGTGTCCTTGTAGACCTCATACTGAGCATCTATGCACTACCGGTTTGGAATATCAGGAACTGGTGCACGGACATCATCCTGGGGTGCCAGAGTAGACTCCGAACTATGAGCCTCATCAGACGAGGATTGGCGGGCAGGAACCTCTGGGTGAGTGGATCCAGGTGACCGGAACAGGAGGAAGTGGCCTCATTCGACCCAGTAGAGTCGGCCGACTTTGAACCTGTTGCCGCTTCGAGGGCTGATGCTCCTTCAGAACACGAGGCAGACCCAGACGGTATGCCGGTCAGTGTGTGCTCCTAATCATACTGGGAGGCAGTGACTACGCCAGAAGCCACCTTCTGGGGGGTACCCTGAGTGGCTCATGCAGCAGGTGTAGCGGTATAGCTGCCAGGGGGCACATACTCAGGATCCCACTCATCGTCGGAAGTGCCAATCATGCGACGGGATGGTGCAATGGACATGGACATGCCTCTGGAATAAACGATGTTCGGTTCGGGGGCCATATGTACCTGTAAAATAGTTGTTAGTCTCAGAGCAATCTTACTACACCCACAAAAAAAAAAATAGAAAAAGGAAACACAACGCACATTCAAGTTCAGACCAGCAGTACTGGTTGACAGGAACTATCAATGGCCCGTCGATGAATCGATGGTCCGTCGATACTGTCCGTCATTGTATACTTAGGAATTTTTTTAGATTCTTCATTCTACAGACCTTTTAGTTGGAAATGATGGACGTGAAGAACGGCCCGTCGATCAATCTACGAACCATAGTCCACTTCAGTCGTCGACACTTAGAATAATTTTTGAACTCTCTCAAAAAAGGGTCGCACTTGGAAACGACCGACGTGCAGAATGGTCCGTTGATCAATAAATGGACCGTATTCCACTTCCGTCATCTTAGAGTTAAACAATTTTAAGGTTGCCCAATCCATGGACCCCATCGACAGCCCATCGACAGGCAATCGATCAATCGACGATCCATCAATAGTTTCTGGTGTTGTTGGCCTAATACAGATTTCAGGCCTTGTTTCTATTATCACATTTGACACATTTTCGTCCCTCATAAGTTTACCGAACACATAACAAAAATTAAAAGACCATTTCTTCATCCTTAGGGTTTTGATTTTGCAAGGTTCATTATCGAATTCAAAGAGGCTACCAAACCCTAAGTCAGAAAGTCTATAAACTCATTTTAAACAGATTACACCACTACCCATTCATTTTCTATCATTCTAAGGGAAATTTTACCCAAATTTTAACAAGAACAAAAATACAATTTTGTCCCTATGTCAAGACCCACATTCTAAGTTTTGTTTCCAACATCAAATGAACGAGAATTCATCAAGCAAAGGGAATCGAAATACCTAAAAATCATAGTGGAGTTGTTGAGCTGATATGCCTCAACAACTTCATAGAGACTCTCTGCATGCCCTAGGTAGATCTTAATTTTTTGCCCGTTGAAAGTGTACTTTGCACCCTCCTTGTTCTCCAACTCAACCGCTCTATATTAAAGACACTTTAGTGATAAGGAATGGTCCCATCCACTTGGAATTTAGTTTGCCTGGACACAAGTGTAGTCTAGAGTTGAATAGAAGCACCAAGTCCCCAAATGCAAATTCTCTCTTTTCAATATTTCGGTCGTGGTACTTCTTCATCTTCTCTTTTTAGACCGCTGAACTTTCATACGCTTTTAGGTGAAACTCATCAAGCTCATTCAACCCATTAAGTCTATGTTCCACTGCTTCATTCCAATCCATCTTCAGTTTCTTCATTGCCCACATGGCTGTGTGCTCTAACTCAACTGGCAAGTGACAAGCCTTCCCATATACAAGTTGGTATGGATACAGACCTATGTAGGTCTTTAATGTTATTCGGTAGGCCCAAAGAGCATCATCAAGCCTCATTGACCAATCTGTTCTATTAGCATTTACCATTTTCAACAGAATCGCTTGATCTCTCGATTTGACACCTCAACTTGCCCACTAGTACGTGGATGGTAAAGAGTGGCCACATTATGGCGAACCCTATATTTCTCTAATAAACCTTTGAACAACTTATTGCAAAAGTTAGATCCACCATTGTCACATTCATGGAGCACCCCCTAGAAGTAACATGGCGTACTTGACCTCTCGGAGGTCTTATAAAAGCCCATATTTATCATTCATCGCATTGTCATATTAAATTTAGCAGAAAATTTAAAACTTTTCATAACACATCATATGCTAGAAACATCACTTCATATATATAAAATATAAGTCATAATACATATTTAGACCTTAAGTATAATTGTCATCCTAGACTCAATATCATATGAGTACTTTAGGGACACGATCCTTACAACATAATACATAAGCCTAATAATAAAAAACTTTACAGTAAAACAAGCATTAGGGCATCCTTGGACTTAAGGATTCCTTTCCTTGAGCTTGGGAATCACATATCAAGCTCCTCATTTATAGATACATCCTTTACGCATCCATAACTTACACTTTGTGTAAAAAGTAGAGAAGAATGGAGTTAGCATAAGAATGCACTAAGTATGGCAACCATGCAAAAACATGCATTTAAAAAGGACATTTTCTTGAAATCATACTTCATGTCTTTTTGAGTAAATCTTCATAAAACCATTGTACAATAGCATTTATATAATTCACATTCTTCATATAGACATATTAAAAAGAAAAACATCGTATAAAATCACATATAGAATTTGAGCCACATTTGGGGTTACTTTAGAGTGAGCTATTTTCACTTTACAATGAACTTCCTTTCTTTTACTCATTAACCTTCCCAAGTAACCCTCTGGTCATACTTGGTGCAATGCATCACCTTAGGGACACAAAGAAAGCATGCATGAAACCTACATAAGACAAAACATACCATCATAGAAGCTACATTTAAGTCAAAACTCTATTGACTTTACAGTAAGCTACATCAATTTGCATATATATTTACTTCACTTCACATAAATCATTATAGGACCTTTTTCATGACCCTATTCTTAGTCTACTATTGCAATGTACATGTGAAGCCACATAAACTCACACATACTTACTAAACCCATCATGAGACCACAAACCTTATCATTCAATTCATACATCAACATAGTAAGTGAAGACAACTTTATTCATTGCAAGCAAGCCCTTCATCATATGGTCATTAAGACCCACACATATTGCATATAAGAACAATAACACATCACATAGGTTCATTAGGACTCATACCATGCACATCATCACAACAAGTAGACAATTACTACAAAGTCATGCATAAGGAACATATACATAGAGACATGCATTAGGACACCTTCCTAGGACCTCCCTCAAGAGCCACTTGTGAAATGCATAGGTGAAGTCTCATACCCCCACCTAAACTAAGCAACTACCCTTAGGTTATCCTAGTTAAAACCAAGACATTATTATCAATTCATCATGATTAAGCAATTAAAAATGTTTTAAGAAAGAATCCATGGCTAGATTGAAGAAGAAGAGATTTGATCATATTTTCTCTTTGAAAATATTGAGATTAACTCTCCAAGTGAAAGGTTACTTTGTCACATCCGGGGAGCACCCCCTAGAAGAAACATGACGTACTTGACCTCTCGGAGGTCTTATACAAGCACATAGTCATCCTTCATCACATTGTCATAGTAAATTTAGCGAAAAGTTTAAGACTTTTCATAGTACATCATACGCTAGAAACATCACTTCATATATATATATATATATAATATAAGTCATAATACATAGTTAGACTCTATGTCTCTTAAGTCTCTTTTGCCAACTTAGATTCAACATCAATAGAGTTGAGTAGGGACACAACCCTTTAACATCATAACATAATATTTGAGCTATTACAATACATTGATTATAAACTGGACATAGGAAATCCTTGGAACATAAGGAATCCTTGTCCTTGAGCGTGGGAATCACATATAAAGATCTTCACCTTAGAGACATCCTTTAAGAATCCATAACCTACACTTTGTGTAAAAAGGTTGAGAAGAATGGTTTTAGTACAAGAATGCACTAAGCATGGAAACCATGCAACAACATGCATTTTATAACGGACAATTTACTAGAAACCATGCATCATTCCTTTTTTGTGAAAATCTCATAAAACCTTGATACAATAGCATTTATTCAATTCACACACTTCATATAGGCATATTCAATGGTCACATATCATATAAAACCACACATTGCATTTAAGGCATATAAGACACCGCTTTACAGTAAACCCACCTTCAATCACAGTTATCTTATTTCATTTTATAGTGAACTCCTTCCTTTTACTTTAACTCCTTGTCTTCCCAAGTAAACCTCTACGGATGCTTACTGCAATGTATAGACAATGTCCCATAACACTATCCACACTCAACCATCACTTTAAGTCCACTAGGGAATCATGCATACAACCTCATTAACCCAACACATACATTCAGAGAAGTATTTTATATTATAAGGTACATAACTCACATTTGACCCAACATACTTGAAGGAACACATAGAAGGACTCATTACAAGACCATATACAAGTTAAGACTTCCAACATAATCATAGAAAGGCAATAGTCACATTAGCATACTTGGACTTCACCTCATAAGAACCGCATAGAACCCTACTCATAATCCCTTCCTAAATCTACTTGTGCAATGTACATGTGAAGTCCCATAACCTCACACATACTAAGTAAGCCTACAAAGAGACTACAAGCCTTAACATACATTTCATATATCAAAAAGATAAGCATAGACAACCTTCTTCATGTCAAGCAAGATTTCATCATATAGTCAATAAGACTCATACTACGCATATAAGGTAAGGACACATCATATAGACTCATACCATGCATATCATCATAACAAGTAGACAACACTACAATGTCATGCATAAGGAACAAAAAGATAATCATATATATTAGAAGACCTTCCTAGAACTCCCTTGAAGAGCTACTTGTGCAATGCATAGATGAAGTACCATACCCCCACCTACACTAAGCAACTTTCCTTCGGTTATCCTAGTTAGTATATTAGTCATTTACTTACATTATCCATTTTACTTTAGGGAAACGATAGCAATCGACACTAAGACCATGGGTGCTAAACATGTAATTTGGTGTTGTAGAACCTCACACCAAGAACAGGTTCCCTACTTAGCCAAAGTAGAACATTTAACTTACACTAGCATCTTAGGTGATATCACTTGCCAGATCCTATGTGGCAAGTATAGTTTGTGGAACTAGGAGATATACATAACCCTCTACATTCTCATTAGCATTGGAGCCTCATCTCATGAGAAATCATGGGTGAATATTCCTCTAGGAAAGTCAAACACCTCATGTGGAACCATAGGTGAATCTTCCTCAAAAGGGAAGTCAACACCTTATGAGAAACCAATGGTGAATCTTCCTACAAGGGAAGCCAACACCTCTCATTGTCAAGTTCAATCGGTGCTAAGCTAAGTTCCCTTTTTTGAAAAGCCTTTATTACATTACTTTATAAAACAATAGGCTTAGGATATTAACTCATCATATGATTATAGCATATTCAATCACCTATCTAGTTTTACGGTATCCTTGAGAACACCTTTCAAGCACCCCTCTTTTGACTAGATCATCATACATGTGTGTGTGCATCCATATATGTGAGCAATCCTTTCACATAAACACATTAAGACCACACATGTTCATACATAAATGCATAAGTGTATAGGTGTAATTATTTGACCAATCCTTTCATATAAACACTTTAAGACACTATAGACATTCATAACATAACCATGCATTCATATTCATGTACATAGAAAACCAAACCTAGGAACTATCTTATCAAGGCACACATGTGCAATGCATAGACAAGGTTCAATACCCTTGCCCATACTAGTGCATCTATCAAGTTATCCTAGTTAAGGTATACATATCATACTTCATAAACATATACTTAACATGCATAGTAGTAGACATTAGTACATATGGGAATTATCCTTTCATTAGACAACGTGAACCTATACTACTTTGATAAGCATGCATGAGGTGTGAGTGTATGTACATGGTCAACATGATCATATAAAGGCAACAATTCTAACATTAAGGCAGCCATCTTACAAAGGTCACAATAGACATTCAAGTATAGACCACACACCACATAATAACATAGGAGATAAGACAACTTCAACATTGAATCTAAGACTCCTAAGATTGGTTAGAATGACACATTCATTTAGGGCACATAGGTAGGGATCAAACTACACAAGAGTATTCAAACATCAACATGTAGACCACACCTAGCCCTAACATAGTCATTAGAATGTAGAGGAAGCATCATCAATATAATCTAGATCATAAACTTGCATTGGAGACTATGCATCATACTTCTCATTGTGTGATCATCATAACTACACTTTAAAGATGCAATTGACTTCAAGTCCATGATCACAACACATAATAGCATAATGATAATGTAAACACCGCCACCATAGGTGGACCATACCACACAATGCCATACAAGGCTACATCAACTAGTAATTCTATAAGAAAAGTAGAGAGAATAGAGACAACTTACAATTCTTCCAAGGTTTGATCATCATTGATCAATTCCAATAATTCAACATCAATACATGTATAAAACATTAGCTAAAGGAACCATTGCATAAACGAAATCATACTTCAATTTACCATAGAATCGATATCACATAGAAGCTACATTAGCAATCTAGAGAAGATAGCAGAATTATAGATTTATCTCATTCAAACCATCAAAGCTTGATACACATGGATTAATCATAACAAATTAACTATCAATATACATTAGATATAAGCAATTCAACATGCTAGAATCATAATTTAATCAATACAAAGTAAAAATCACAATGTCCTTAACATAGGCTAATTTAAGAATTGGAGAGAACATGGGTTCATCATGCAATTGGATTGAAATTCATCTTATAAACAGTAGATAATGATTAATTTATCATTAACATTCTTTTGAAATCAATTTGAGAAAGAACTCATGGTTTGATTGGAAATTGGGAAGTTTGGTCTTTGAATGATATTTGAAAATCCTAGATTAACTCCATAGATGAATGGATAACTAAGGAAGAAGGATAACCATAACTTATTGATTGAATAACCATGAGAAATTTTATAAGAAACCGTGAAAATCCACCCCATAGATTGAACTTGAGTTTTCCCTCAAATGGAGGTTTGAAAGAATTTGGGGAAGAAGAGCGATTCGGGATTTTGGATTTTCTTATTGGGTGTTGGTGATTTGGATTGGAAAAGGGGCTAAATAAGTCATAAAATCATCTTATAACCATCCCTTGAAGTTACCAAAACACCCCCATGCTTATTGTGACTTTTAGACATGTCAAAATTGACTTAAAAACGACGCAATATAATATGGGAGTGGGTTGCGCGTCGAGGAGCACCCTCCCAATTATTCCCCAATTAAAATTTGAGGCAGTGAGATGTGTGCTACGCGTGCGTCGTGAGAGAAAGTTCCAATTGTTGGACTTGCTTGCTGCCTTGGGCAGCCTCTTGTCCAATGTTTAGGTCCTCCTTGGGGGGCCTTCGGGTGGTCCCCGGGGAGTCCTATCCGGATGTTTTGACCATTAACATTTGTATTAAGGTACTAGGGTAAATTACACTGACCTTGTACTCCAAACAACTCATGAAAACAAGGACAACATAAAGGGACACACTAGCACGTCTAAAAAGCTAAATTTTGAACCTCTTGGACGTTCTTGAACGTTTGACCTTCCAACTTAAAGAATCTTACCACACTGCCTATAAACTTATTATAACTCATAAAAGGACCTCATGAGCCCATGAAACACTCATAAGCACATAAAAATACTTAAGGCCCTTTGGTAACTAGTCGTCGAACGTCTTGGTCGTCCTTGACGTTTGACTTTCAAATCACCTCAAATCAAGTATACATATTGTAAAAAACTTAATGAACATATTTTAAAACTTTTTAGACACATGTGAGACTTCAAGCACCTTAATTCATTTTTGGGGTATAGAGATGAAGCATCACCATACCTTTGTCTAGAGGAAAACCTCTAAAACTTGATGAAGAACCCATAGAAATCCAAGATCCAAGCTGTTCTTGAGCTTCACCTTCAATGGAGGTTTTAGAGAAAATATTTGTTTGGAGGGAAAGTCTAATTTTTGTGATTTTATTGGGAATGGGTTGATCACGTTTTTGATCACTTATATACACTCACAAATACAATACTTTGATTCAACATCCATCCATACACATACAAGACAAAGTTGCATAAGCCTACTAAGTCAAGATTTTCATATTCATCATATACATGTATCAAGTAAGGGACACAAATCTACCAAAATAAGACACAAAATACTTTACGTTATTTCATTTAACATATAATTCTTTGAAGCACTTAGGAATGACCTTTATCATCTTTATGTCATCCTATACATTACTATAACATCATCAATATAACCATTGTAGACTCATATAGTCAAGTAGGAACAATCATGTATCAACTCTAAGACTACACACATAAACACATAGTCATAGTCCAATATGATCACCTTATATCCATAGAAGAACACATACTTTCACATTACTAGCATGTAGATAGATATGATCATACTTCACATAATCAATTACACAAATCATCATAATACTTCAAGTAGTGCCGACAAGGCCATGATCACCAATATACTTAAAATAACGCCGACGAGGCCATATCAATTGCAAGTAAAGCATATAACACCGCCACCATAGGTGGACCATACCAATAACAACATAATTGAAGTCTAATTAACATAAAATAAAGAAAATTAGGGCAACGTACCACAAATCCATTCTAACCACTTCAATCCATGTCTAAATCATCCAATTCAATACCATAAGGCCCTTACCCACGGCCATGAACATCAATTCAAAGTATAAATCATAATACTCAATGAATCTAAACCACTTCAATATATATTTATCAATATAAGACCAATTATACATCAATTGAATATAATCTTTACATCATTAGATAGCCCATAGAAAACTACACTATGATTCATAAGCATAGGAGACATGATCACTTAACCCATTAAATAGTCAAAATAAGGATTGCATGGCTTGCATGGGTTCATAAGAATTATAGCTTTGAAACAATGCATTAACATCAATTCAATTCGAAAAGATTGATTAAAAACCATTTATGCAAGAACCCATGGCTAGATCACAAAATTGAAGAATTCATGTTTTTGATCATCTTTGAAAATCATTGGAATTGACTCCTTGAAGAAAGATATTTCAAGGATGAATAACCTACCTTAATTGTGATGAAAATACCACAAGATTTATGAAGAAAAACTTGAGAAACCTATCTTCTTCCTTGGAGCTTCAAAGCTTCAACAATGGAGGTTTTAGAGAGAAGAAAGGAGAGGTTTTATTTTGAGATGAGAGTTTAGTTTTAATTGGTGAGGTTAGGGGCTTAAATAGGTATAATAACCGTCAATAATATACCCCTAAATTACCCAAAAGACCCTACATTTATTGGACAATTTGACCAACTCAAATTTGACTTAAAACGACGCAAAGAAATCTGGGACTTAACTGCGCGTCGCGGAAACACTTCCAAATTTTATTTTTCAAAAATTTCTTGGACAGAATGGTTTATGACAGCTCCGCGTCTTAAGGGAAGAATTTTGCCTACTGTTTGTCAGCTACACGCCGCGCAGCAGCATGCCAAATCTTGGCTGTTTGGCAGCTTCGCTGGCCCATGTTTGGGTCCTCCTCGGGAACCCTTTTGAAGGTCCCCGGGGCAACGTTCCCATACGCTTCGACCCTTTGCATGTCAGGATACACGTATGAATTCTTGGTACCGAATTTAACCTTCAAACCATCTCCCAAAACATCACTATAAAACAATACGACACACTAGTTCAAGTTCGACTAGTTTCCGAAAATCTTGGATGTTTGATCTCCAAACACTTTCAAACTTTTTATACTTCCTATGAACACCATTCTAAACAATTTCATGACATTAAAACATTATTACACAAGTGTTAGGCTCTAGCTCAACCTAGCTCATTTTGAGGGTGTAACAGTTGTGTCTTAAGATGGCAAAGAGAAATTAGAGCGTAACTATGTATTATGATATTATATATATATATATATATATATATATATATATATATATATATATATATAAAGAGAGAGAGAGAGAGAGAGAGAGAGAGAGAGAGATAGATAGATAGATAGATAGATGAAGTAATGTTCTAGCATATGATGTGCTATGAACAGTTTTATTTTTTCCTGTATTTTTATTACGATTATGCAATGAAAGATGTCTAAGGTATTGTCATAGACCTCCGAGAGGTCGACGACGTCGTGTGGCGATCTAAGAGTGCTCTAACTACTAGGGGGTACTTTTGGTTGTTACATCCAAATCACCTAAAACTTTACACACTGCCTCAATACTATATTATAAACCTTTTTAGGACCTTTGACCTTTAGGACAAACATGTTAGGCTCTAGACACCTTAACTCATTTTGGGGGTTTTACGATATCCCCCACTTGGGAGCATTCGTCCTCGAATGACACTTAGAACACTTTAATCAGAACAAGTTCTTTAATGAAGCATATAGCATCTTACCATATTCATAACATCATCACATAGAAGTAAATGCACCAAACATACAAGGAGCACAACTTCAAATCATTTTAGTACTCAATGCACACAAGCAAGCAAAACCTCTATTCAATCACTCTTTAATGCATCAAACACAAAGGCTCTTATCATATTCATAGGAGGAACATCCTTCTCCTAATCATAACATGGTCAATACAATTCAATTCATTAAGAGCTCATCTTGCAACCATCTTTAAGTCACACTTAGGCGGATTCCAACAACACTCAAGAAACAATTAGGCACTCATACTTCTTATTAGTTAGGCCTAATTCCATGAGGGTCATACTCAACCATACCATTCTTAGTCATGCTTAAGGAGGAATGTCCTTCTCCTCATCACACTTGCATGTATCATGAGCTCACACCCAAGCAAGGTTCAAAGTCTATTCCTTTTAAAATGAGAAATCCTCAACTTTTCAAACCAAGTCATGCTCACATTTCCTTCCTTGTGAAGTCTAAATGGTAAGTCACACCAAGTACATCACATCTTTTCTCCCTGAAGCATATAAGGTACCATCTCATCCAAGCAATCACATCTAAAAGACCACCGGACAAGAAAATATAAGAGAGAGATCTTATAGAGTTAAGTTCTATGGCACGATATGAGAATGATGAAGAAGGTAAAGTCTATCATTCTATAGCCTCCCGTACTAGTTGATGTGTCGCGAGTCACCACCAATGATACGAGACTCTACTAGACGTGGCAATATGAGACTTCTTGGAACCTAAACCCCTTTTAAAACCTCATGCTCTGATACCACGTTTGTCACATCCGGGGAGCACCCCCAAGAAGTAACATGGCGTACTTGACTTCTCGGAGGTCTTATACAAACCCATAGTTATCATTCATCACATTGTCATAGTAAATTTAGCGGAAAATTTAAAACTATTCACAACACATCATATGCACGAAACATCACTTCATATATATATAATATAAGTCATAATACATATTTTAATTTAGACTTTAAGTCTCTTTTCCATCCTAGACTGAACATCATAAGATTACTTTGGGGACACGACCCTTACAACATAATACATAAGTATAATACTAAGTAACTTTACAGTAAAATAAGCATCAGGACATCCTTGGACTTAAGAATTCCTTTCCCTGATTTTGGGAATCACATATCTAGATCCTCATATATAGAGACATCCTTTACACATCCATAACCTATTCTTTGTGTAAAAAGTGGAGAAAAATGGATTTAGCACAAGAATGCACTAAGTATGGCAACCATGCAAAACATGCATTAAAGGGACATTTTCTTGAAATCATACTTCATGCCTTTTTGAGTAAATATTCATCACACCTTTATATAATAGCATTTATATCATTCACATGCTTCATATTGACATATTCAAAAGCAACACATCATATAAAATTACATATAGAATTTAAGCCACATTTGGGGTTATTATACACTGAGATATTTTAACTTTACAGTGAACTTCCTTCCTTTTACTCAATAACCTCCCCAAGTAACCCTCTAGTGAAACTTAGTGCAATGCATCACCTTAGGGCCACAAAGAAAGCATACATGCAACCTACATAAGACTAAACATACCATGATAGAAGCATAACACATCATAGACACATTTAAGTCATGACTCTATTGACTTTACAGTAAGCTACAACAATTTGCAAATATATTTACTTCACTTCACATAAATCATTATAAGACCTTGTTCATGACCCCAAGCATAGTCTACTAGTGCAATGTACATGTGAATCCCCATAACCTCACACATACTTAGTATACCCATCATGAGACCACAAACCTTGTCATTCAATTCATACATCAACATAGTAAGTGAAGACAAGATCATTCATTATAAGCAAGCCCTTCATCATATGGTCATTAAGACCCACATATTGCATATAACAACAATACCACATCACATAGGTTCATTAGGACTCATACCATGCACTGCATCACAACAAGTAGACAATTACTACAAAGTCATGCATAAGGAACGTATACATAGAGACATGCATTAGGACACCTTCCTAGGACTTCCCTCATGAGCCACTTGTGCAATGCATAGGTGAAGTCCCATGCCCCCACCTACACTAAGCAACTACCCTTAGGTTAGCCTAGTTAGGGTCCTTACTTTACATCCATTGTCCATTTTACTTTAGGGAAACTATAGCCTTAACCAACATAGACCATGTGATGCTAAACATGAAATCTGGTGTGATGAAACCCCACACCTAAAGAAGGTGGTCTACCGGTAAAAGTAGAACCAAACATGACATAGCTTTCTAGGATGATCCACTAGCTAGTATCCTATGGTGGCAACCAAGATATTGAACTTGGAGTCCATCTTGGAAACATCCCTCTATGCCCTTGGGCTATGAGGCTATCCACCTCATGAGATTTATGGTAGACCTTCCTTCCCACATTGGGAAGGGACACACACTCATATACAAGTTCACTCGGTGCTAAGCTATGTTCCCTTTCATTAAAAATCTTAATTATCTTTACTTCATAAAATGTAGTCTTAGGAGATTACTCCTCATATGCTTAGATCATAGGTCATAAATGAAAGTTCATCTACCTAAATCATGTGAGAAATACTTTCACATGGACATATTATATGCAAAGCACCATCTAGTTTAGGGTACACATGAATACACCTTTCAAATGCCCCTTTCTTGACTAGAGCTTCATACATGTATGTGTGTATACTTATATGTGAACAAACCATTAACATAACACATTATATGAGTCATGCATTCATATAATCACATCTAGACACTAGGTATAATCATACTCAATCATACAACATACTTCACATCATACCATATAATACATGTTCATGACATACTTTCATGGACTCAAGTTTAGCATGCATAATAGTAGACATTAGTGAATATGGGGACTACCTTTCATTTAGACACCATGACATATACTACTTGTAAGCATGCATGTAGAGTGAGGGTGTGTGTGAATTGGTCAACATGATTACATAATGGCTATCAACAACACATTGAGGCAACCACCCTATTAGGACCACAATACCCTTTCAAGCATAGACCACACAATACACAATATCATAGGAGACAAGTCAAATTCATATTACACTTAAGACTCCTAACTTTTGTTATTCATGCATTGACATAGGGCTACATAGGTAACGGATTGTTAACCATTTTAAATCATCAATTGCAGCACCTACACTTTACCCTAACATAGATATACACATGCTTATACAATATCCATAAAACCTAGATCACAATTAAAATAGGAAAGTAGGCATAAGCTTCGCATAGTGAAATCATCATAACCACACACTCATATATTCATCAATTTGCCTTCAAGGCCATAATCAACACATATATTGATTGACAATAAGTAAAAACTGCCACCATAAGTGGACCATACCACACAATGCGATACAAGGCTTCATCAACTATCACTATTATAAGAAAAGTAGAGAGGAAGAGTCATTCTTACCACTTCATTAACCTTTGATCATCATTGATCAATACACCCTTTTTCATCATCAATAAATTATAGGGAAGTATCTTAATATACATTTAATCATAAAAGAAACAATGTACAAGTCACTAATATATCATACTATAACATAATAGAAGGCATCACATATATACTAGAAACTAGAGAGTCATAGATCACTTGCTAATATTCTTAACTTTGATAACCATGATTAACATTAATATTATACCAATAAAACTAACTTAGGGCAGTTTCTAAAGATATAATAATCAAGACTAAATCATGCTTCATGTACCCTAAATTGAGATCACATTATGTTCATAGCATTATAAGCCATTGAGCTAAAACATGTAGATTAATCCTAATCATGATTCTTTTGGTTTGATCATCAAGGGTTTATACCAACAATTTATTCATAACATCAACCTGAGACAGTAGTTATATTCATCTTCACCTAATTGAATTCAACATTCAATCATTATAAAGGCAACGTTACAGTGAACACCTAGAGATCTAAGCTAGTCATATTCAAATTTTTATACATTGATCCACATGGATCCTTCATCATTAATTCATCATCAATACACGTAGATAACAATAGATATAAACAATTAAACTTAAGAGAATCACAAATCTACCAATAACAAGCCACGTTCACCATGCCATGCAAGGGCTAAATCGAGTTTGGGAAGGGACATGGGTTCATCATGGAAGTGGTTTGAAAATAACGTTAAAACCAATACATTATCATCAATTAATCATGATTAAGCCATTAAACCCTTTTTTAGAAAGAACCCATGGCCAGATTGATGAAGAAGAAACTTGATCATATTTTCTCTTTGAAAACTTTGATATTAACTCTCCAAGTGAAAGGTTACTTAGAGATGAAGAACCCATAGGAATCCATTCTCCAAGCTGTTCTTGAGCTTCACCTTCAATGGAGGTTCTATAGAGAATATTTGTTTGGAGGGAAAGTCTAATTTGTTTGAATTGGATTAGGAATGGGTTGATCACGTTTTTGATAACTTATATACAACCAAAAATCACCAAATAAATAATGTAGGGTCAGGTTAGAATGTGGGGTGAATTTCTCATTCACCCCTTTAATGAAACAGTGCGCAGGCAGTGACACAAGGCCTACATTGATGGACCCAACGACGGGGCATTGGTCCATCGACGGATTGTTCTATGCCTTCCGTCGTTTGGGTCTGAGGTTGTCATGTGGCCAAGCCTTATCCAGGATAAGTGCCCATCAATGCCTACCAATTGACGGGGTGTCAGTCCACCAATGGGGCGTCAGTTAAGCTCGTTGTTTGTCACTCTGAAGGCAGTGTCTCGACAGACTTTAAGTCCTTCTTGTTGGCCCTTTTGCGGGGCCCTTGGGAAGTCGTACCCGGACGTTTCCAACGTAAATATGAACATTAGCAAGTCAAGTACATTCCACATCAGTTTCACCCAAAACAATTATGCGCAACACGGCCAAACAAGCAAGGCCCTATCAATACACACACATGCATGTCTCAAGGACTATCCTGTGAACGTCTTGGACGTTCTTGGACGTTTGACCTATAAACTTCATGAAACTCCATTCACTTTCTATAAACATCATTATAGCACATTTTAAGACTTCATAAGCTCATGAAACGCTAAAAAACAAATAAAAGCATCTAAGGCCCCTATGGCAACTAGTCGTCGAACATCTTGGTCGTCCCTTGACGTTTGACTTCCAAATCACCTCAAAATTTACACACTGCCTCAATACTATAAACCATTTTAGGACCTTATACCCTTAGTTCAAACATGTTATGCTCTAGACACCCTAACTCATTTTGGGGGTATTACAACCATTACTAATAATGGCCCTAGGTGTGCCAAATCTGGAGAAGATGTGATTTTTTCAAGAACGCAATGACACTCTTTCCTTAATTGTTAGAAAGAGCTATAGCTTCTATCCATTTTAACACGTAGTCTTCCGCCACAAGTATATATTTTATCCCATGAGAACTCACAAACGGGCGGACAATAGTAATTACACTGCAAAATCTTGTGGGCATTCCGGATACCACTATGGTGCCCACCCACAGATGAGGATTGACATGCCTCTAAAACACTTAACATTTCAACTTCCGGCAACGGCGAATAAGCCCATCATCACAACTCCGAAATAAGTAAGGTTCATCCCAAAAGAACTTTTTCACTTCATGCATGAACTTCTTCCTCTGATGGAAGGACAAGTCCAATGGGACTATATCACTAGCCAGATAATTCGCAAAATAGGCGAACCGTGGAATCAAGTCATGAGAAGCGGACAATACATACTCATCAGGGAAGGTATCATCAATTTCAGCCTTTTCACCCAACACTCACATAGCTTCATCTCCAATCTGGATAAGTGATCGGCAACTTGATTTTCTGTCCCTTTTCTATCTTTTACCTCAAAATCAAACTCTTGCAATAATAGAACCCATCTAATCATCCTTTGCTTCACATCATTCTTTGCCATCAAGTACCTCAAAGCGAAGTGGTCAGTATGCACTATGACTCTCGTGCCATGCAAATAGGAGCAAAAAATTTCAAATGCCTTCAACTCTCCAAACGCCTTCAGACAAGATTCATCAAAATAGAATTTACACTCCTTCTCAAGTAATTTGCACAGAGGATGTGAAATGTTTGAGAAATCCTTAATAAACCTCTGGTAAAATCCCGCATGTCCCAAATAACTTCTCACGCCTTTTACAGAGATAGATGGGCGAAGTCTCTCTATAACTTCAAATTTTTCTCGATCAACCTCTATCCCCTTCTCCGAGATGCGATGGCCCAATACAATACCTTATTTCATCATAAAGTGTCATTTTCCCCAATTTAGCACAAGATTGCAATCTTCACATCTTGTAAAAACCTCGACCAAGTGACTTAAACACCGATCAAAGGAGTCGCCAACAACCAAAAAGTCTTCCATAAACACCTCAATAGTGTCCTCCACAATATCGGAGAATATTGAAATCTTACATTGCTGGAAGGTGTCCGATGCATTAATAACCCAAATGACATCCTCTTGAATGCTAACGTCCCATAAGGGCAAGTAAAGGTGGTCTTCTTTTGATCTTCCTGGGAAATAGAGATTTGATTGTAACGCAAATAGCCATCAAGAAAACAATACCATCCTTTTTCTAAGAGTCTATCTAACATCTGGTCCATGAAGGGCATAGGGAAATGGTCCTTCTCAGTCCATGCATTATACTTCCGGTAATGCATACAAACACTCCATCCAATCACCAGCCTCATTGGAACAAGCTCGTTCCTCTCATTAGGCACTACTGTCATTCCCCCCTTTTTTGGTCACACACTGAACAGGGCATACCCAACTACTATGTGCAATAGGATATATGACTCAGTCATCCAACCACTTAATAATCTCTTTCTCCATTACCTCTTGCATGTGTAGATTCAACCGTCTCTGGTACTCAATACTTGGCTTGTGATCGATATGAGTTGGATTTTGTGTGAAAAATACCGGGAGGGATCCCAATAATATATGCAATAGTCCAACCAATGGATCATTTGATCCTCTTCAAAACATCCACCAGACACTCTACTTGTTGCACATTCAAATCTGATGCAATGTTTACCGGCAAAGTGTCATATATACCCAAGAATATATACCTGAGATAATGCGGTAGAGCCTTAAGCTCTAATTTTGTAGACTCCACAATAGATGGTCTCGCTAGTGCAGACTCGCGATGCTTCATATCTAACTCCAATTTCTTTGGTTATTACCGATATTCATTTTGTTCAAGTGCCGTAACCAAAGAGCCGTAATCTTCAATACCATCACTCTCAAACTTCATGATCACTGCCTCTAGTCCCTTAACACGTAGGCGATCTTCGATTTGTACCTCAGACGTACTCTAAACCCTGTTGGATATAGCAGATACCTTTTAGAGCTCACCACTCTGCTTCATGGACCTACGAAAGTTTAATGCTGCTTCTTCATTGTTCAACCTAAACTTCATCTGCCCTTTCTTCATATCAACCAAGGCTTGACCAGTGTCAAGGAACGACCTCCCAAGAATAATAGGGACCTTAAAGTCCACCTCACAGTCAAAAATCACAAAATCGGCTGAAAATATAAACAACTCCACTTTCACGAGCACATCATGGTGTATCCCAATGTGCCTCTTCACTGTACGATTAGACATTAGTAACCGCATTGTAGTGGGATTTGGGTCACCAAAACCCAATTTATTATAAATTGAAAGAGGCATGAGGTTTATGCTAGAACCTAGATGAGATAGTGATTTAGCAAAGTGTAATAATCCGATGGTAAATGGAATAGTGTAAGCTCCCGGATCTTCCTTCTTCTGCACAAGAGACCTTGTAGCAATAGCGCTACAATGCTGCATTTGGTCATCATCCTCAAAACTTACCGATCTCTTCTTTGTACCCATATCCTTTATGAACTTAGCGTAACCGGACATTTGCTTCAAAGCTTCTATCAAAGGGACACTGATGGAAAGTTATTTCAACATAGTGATTAAACACCAGTATTTACCATCCTCAGTCTTCTTGACCAATCTCTGAGGGAATGGTAGTGGCGGTCTAGGAATGGGGACCACTTTCAGGGGTACCTCTACTTCTTTCGCAGTTTTGTCCAATAATTCACCACTAGTTTCCACTACCTCTTCGTCTTTTCTCATCTCATCTTCTACCACAGACAACATAGGTTGATCAATAGTTTGCTTACATCCTCGAGTAGTGACCGCCATGCAATGTCCATCATTTTTAGGGTTTTGAATGGTATTGCTAGGAAGAGTGCCCGGTTGGCGTGGATTCATAGTAGAAGAAAATTGGGCCATTTGTAACTCAATATGCTTAATCGAGACCGCATGTGCATCCACATTTTGCTCAATGTTAGCCAAATAACCTCTCAGTTCCTTGGCGTGCTCATCGCTAGCATCAAACCTCCTTCTCATCTTCTGCAGCATATCTTCAACTCTCGCCATACTACCTCCACCATCCCTAGGATCAACTTTCCGATTTTGAGGTGGAACATAGGTCCCACTTCGATCATTTTTATTACTATGTTATCTAGGTTGAAGTTGTTATCGCGGCTGTAGTTTCCATATCGAACATACAGGCCCTCTCTATTGTAATTCCCATAGTTCTGACCTTGACGCTAATTCTCCTGATTGGAGCCTTGGGTGTTCGGTTGGAAACCTCCCGTCTGATCATTCACTTCATAAGTATCCTCTTCATAATAGTATTCATCCGCTGGCGGTGGTGGTTTAGTCAAGTAATTCACCGCATTTACCTTCTTTGCACCTCCAGTGACATGTTTCAATAAAAACCCAAACTCAGATATCATTTGAGTCATCTCCTCACGAATCTCATCTGCAGCCGGATTGTGTGTAGCTTGCACTCCAAAAGTGTTTCTACCAGTGTCTAACTTTACAACACTCCAAGCCTTATTGTTGCAAAGGATTTTCTCCAACTTATCTACGATCTCCGCATATGTGAACTCACCATAAGAACCCCCGCAATAGTATCAAGTAATACTTTATTACTATTATTTTGTCCCCGATAGATGTACTCTTTGAACGACTCATCATCAATGCGGTGGTTTCGGACGCGCCTCACGAAAGTAGTAAATCTGTCTGAAGAACTACTTACCGACTCCCCACGTAGTGCCACAAAGTTCTTCACTCTTTCTTTGTGGTTGAGCTTTTTGGACACCGAGTAGTACCGTGCTAGGAACACATCCCTCAGCTGATCCCAAGTATAGATAGAATTGTAGGGTAACTCAGTAAACCATATTGTGGCCTCTCCGTCAGTGATAGAGGGAACACTCTCAACCAGATGACTTTCATGTCTAAGTCTGGCCTCCCTACACAACTCTTGCACACAGACCTCAGTTTGGCTATGTTATCATGGGGATTCTCTGATGGTAGCCCTGAAAATAAACCCCTTGCGGTGAGCATCTACATCAAACTACTAGTTACCACGAATGTGTGCCACTGTAGTAGAGGAGGTAGGACACAAGGCCCATCAGAATCACTTATATTGAAGTTTCCCCTATAGAACTCTTGAGGGCGTGGGATGGGAGGCTGCATCCTCAAAGCATCATCAACATGATTTTCCGCAACTACTTGATTGTGAGCCTTAACAGGTGGTGGAGGCTGACGATTTCTCCCATCACCTAGATTGGCTGGGTTCTGCTGATTATTTATTCTTGGAAGTGTATGGTTAAGTTCAAGATCAAATGGAAGTATTCGTGCTCCTCAGATCCGTGTACTTGGCATACACTAGAGCTAGACCTGAGAGAAACAAAAACAAAAGAAAACATAAAATCAGGAAATTGTTGACTAAATTATAGTAATGTTATTAATGTTAATCTAAAAGCCACTTTCCCCTGCAGCGGCGCCAAAATCTCATATACTCAAATTACACATCCCAAAAGAAGTATAAGCGGTCGTGTCAAGTAAAGAACCCAAATATTAGGTTGGGGTCGATTCCATGAGAAACATCATTTAGACATGACTTCAATGTACGATTACTTATATTTAGTCATGTTCTTTCTAAAAACAAGTAATTAAATGGGGGGTTTTGTGAAACAAAAGTCTTTTAATATCTCTAAGTCAAACAAGTAACAGGAGTAAATCTTTGGTGTTTATTTTCACGACCCGAGACCACACACTAGAAGTAAGGGCATTCCTTAGGTCACAACCGGCATACTCGACCTCTCGGAGATCTTAAACAAGCCCTTTTGTATCGTTCATCGCATATACATAGTGAAAAGTAGTGCGGTACTAAAGAATTTCACAAAACATTTGATAGCCTTTAAAAACTCTTTCATATAAAAGTCATAGAAAATACTAAGTCTCAATCTCATCAAAGATTAGACATAATAGTACTTGTGACACGACCCATACGCAATAGAAATATAGTACTACTAAGTCTATTACAATACTTCAATAAGAACAATAAAAGACATCTATGCCCTCGAGTCAAATGAGGACATACTTCAACTTTACTAGAACAATGCTACGATCCAATTCTTTATTCCGAAATGCTCCTCACCTACCAACAACTATAGAGATAGATAAAAGCATGGAATTAGTACAACCACATGTATTAAGTATGACATAATGCATAAAAATCATGAAAATGGATATTTATTGGGAAATATGCATCTTTTAATTTACATATCATAATATAATCATAAAAACAACATTTATCAACTTAGAAACACATAAGAAATCACTTAGTCAAATTATAGCATTTTTAAGGCAACTTTACAGTAACCTCAATTCACTGTACACTGAAGTTTTTCACTGTTACAGTTAAGCTCTTCACTGTTACAGTGAAGTCTCTTCACTTCATCTTAAACACCTTCTAGCATGTAATACCCTTACTAAAAGCTATCCGAAAACTCACTTAAGCAACACAAAGAGAGACCGCCCATACACCATCTCTAAGAATGCCTAAACGATCCTCAAGACTACTTATAATGAGACAGATATACACTTAAAATACACCAAGCACATAACATGTATAACATATGACATCCTCCTTACCAAGGATATCAAAAGACTTACTAAAGTCCTCCTTGAAGAAAATGCCCATACACACTCTTCAAGGTTACCAGAATAATCCTTAAGACTTCCTAAGTTTAGATCATGCCCATAGTATCAACCAACTTCCCTAAATAGAGTCATTCTCAAGACTTCCACATATAAGACATGAAGAGATCATCCGTTATGCCCTCTTCACACTTTAACTAAGGAATCCTTATGTCATTCTAGATTAGGTACTCATTCATTTACATGCTTTCTAACATAAGCCATTATTTCATTATTTCATTAAGACACATTCATCACATAAAGGACATTCAAGTAATGGTCTTGGGGAAGACCTAGGGAATCTCACTAACATCTTCAAAGTCTATTATGCAATGTCTAGATAGCATCCCATACCACCACCTAAACTTCATAGAACTTCTCTAATGCTAATAGGTATCCCAAATGATGAGAATAGGCAATAACCGACATAGACCATTGTAGTAAAACATGGAATCCGGAGTTCTATCCTACTCTGATAAGGTTTTTCTACTTGCCATTGATAGAACTTTGACACATCCCATGTAGGCACATGGTTAAGTAATATGAAGGGCTTACTTTATATTCTAGCCTCATCCTTTAACTAGGACTACTTCCCCTACCATACTCACTCGGTGCTATTCTTTGTTCTCATATTTTAATTCACATTAATATTCATACAAAAGGGTTCCATATCAAGTTTATAACCCAATTACATTTACGTTACCAAAGAGGTCCCGTAGGGCTGCCTTACAATGTCGACAAAAAGCTCATCACGACTTTCCTAAGGTTTGATATGATGTCATTCCAGACAATCAAACTTAAGTCAATCATTCATTACAAGAAGGATACCATTACGTCGTACGACTACAAGTTTCATAACTATACCACTAGGTTCAAGGTTTCACATAAAGGACCCTCTTATAATAATTAAAGGTCTCAAATATCATTCATTCATACAATACTAAGAGACTTTAGCATCCTAAGTCAAGACCTCACATATTCACTCATCATTCATGCATCAAGTAAGGTACACAAGTCTACCAAAAAAGACACAACATACTTCACTTTAACACATATTACATGTCATTCTAGAAGCACATAGGAACAACCATTATCATCTTTAATTCATACTATACAATACTATTTCATCATCAATATAACCATGATAGACTCATATAGTCAAGTAGGAACAATCATGCATTAACTCTAAGACTACACACATGAACACATAGTAATTAGTCTAACATGATCACCTAAATAACATCAATAGAAAAAAGCACATTCTTTCACATTACTTCACATATATGTAGATATTATCATACATCACATAATCAACTACACAAATCAGCATATTCCGACAAGTAGTGCCGACAAGGCCATAACCATCATAATACTTAAAATAACGCCGAAAAGGCCATATCAATCACATAACACCGCCACCATAAATGGACCATACCAATTATAACATTATTCAAAAGGTAAATTACATAAATAAGTAGAATTAGGGCATCTTAACACCAATCCGTTCTCTCCACTTCAGTCCATGTCTAAATCATCCAATTCAATACCATAAGGCCCTTACCCATGGTCATGAACATCAATTCTAAATATAAATCATAATACTCAATGAAATCTAAGTCAATTCAATATATATTTATCAATACAAGAACAATTAGACATCAATTGAATACAATTCTTGCATCACTAGATAGCCCATAGAAAACTACACTAGAATTCGTAAGCATTAAGTAAATATCAAGTAACCCATAAAGTAGTCAAAAACTAGGGTTAATCAATTACATGGGTTCATAGGTTAATTGAGTTAAAATAATATAATTAACAACAATTCAATCAATATTTAATGATTAAAAATGTTTAATGCAAGAACCCGTGGATAGATCATGAAATAGGACAAGTTCATCTTTGAAAACTTTAGAAAACTTCTTTGAATTTGGGCTCCTTGATGAATAGAGTTTCAAGGAACAAAAACCATACATCAATGATGTTAATACTCCAATTTGATTAAGAATCACCACCCAAATCTCCAATCCATGATCTTCCTTGAGTTTTGGTTTCAATGGAGTTCTAAGGAATTTCTAAGAGAATTTGGGTTTTGATTTGGAAGAATGAAATCTTCTAAGTGTTAAAGACTTATATGCATTTCTAAAATACCCAAAATACCCTTAAAGAACCGCAAAACTTATTATTTGGACGTGGGGTGAATATACAACTTCACCCCTCAACATACAGTGAAGGTACGCTGGAACAGCCTCACAGACGGAAGGACCATCGACGGCCCGTCCCTTGACCAACGGACCATCCTGCTACTTCCGGTTTGGTACTGAGGCTGGTCTTTGGCCTCTCCTTCCCCACGCCTAAGTTTCAATCGATGATACCTCACCTAGGGGGCACCGACTGACCCACTGGGCGTCGAATGCCATTCTTATGTGGGCTGTCTTAGACAGTCTTTGCCACCAACATTGATCCTTCCTCAAGGACCCTTGGTTGATCCTTGGGGATGTTTTTCTGGACGTTTCCAACCCAAACATGTTTTTATACGAGTTTAGGACCTCTCACATGAATTTCACTCAAAACGAACACATAAAACTTGACGAACCATGCATAGACACACAAGGTAATTTCAAGGCAAACATTTCGAACGTCATGGACGTTCTTGAGCGTTTGACCTCGAAATTTCACTAAACTTGACACATTGCCTATATAAACCATAATAACTCATTTAACAACTTTGCAACCTCATTAATCACACATAAACACATATGAGGCACATAGGTGACTTAGTCGTCGAACGTCTTAGTTGTCCAATGACGTTTGACTTCCAATGCACCTAAACTCTTAGACACTGCCTCAATACCATAATGTTGAACAATTTATGACTTTATAACATCATGAAAACCATGTTAGGCTCTAGTTCACCTAAGTCATTTTCGGAATCTTAAATTTATAAAGTGGTGAGAGAAACTAGGGTGTCCATAGGTTCATAACGTCGTATTCCTAGCTATAAAAATTCTTCCCTAGTGTTTTGCATGCAAAGTGAAAAGTTAGGTATCTCTAAATTCTTGGTATGACATTTAGGGAATTTCACCCTACACCTTGGTCCGACTACGTGTGTCTAAGCTACTAACCCTTACATTTACTTCATATTAAGCCTCATATTTGATGTATGGCTTAGTTATTACATCGCACCAATCAAGAAAAGCATATAAAATAGTGTCCCACTAAATCTATTTTGATAATTCTTTTCCTATTAACTACCTCCTTGGTCCAACATTTAGCAATAAGGCGAGTTCTAATGCGTGTACTCATAAAAAATACTTCTAAGCGAAAGAATTATCAATGCATGCAATAATCTATTTGAGAATTGTTATTAAGCTAGGTTTAATTTGTTAATCACCCATGGTTCCCACAACCCTAGTTGTGTATTTAGTTACCCATGCATATAAGAACACAATTCATAGTTGATAAACAATAAATCATGAACTTACTTTGACAATTCGACGAAAATCCAGAAATTCAACTTGAAAGAACAAAATCACTTGAAAACCAAACCCAGAAATTTGAATTAATGCTAAAATTGCATAACCCAACCTCCAAAAACAAACTAAGAACAATAGTAATAGAATCAAACCCCAAAACGAGGCTTTAGACCCTATTTATAGAAACATTGTCCTAAATTAAAAGGAATTAAATAAGGAAAGTTGTCCAAAAAAAGCGGTGGTAATCGACGACCCCCACAGAGTGTTTGTCCATGAAACGACGGACCGTCGACTACCTCCGTCAGTCCAGACTTAGCATCTTTTTTCATCCTTTAGCTGGCATGTTCTCTTAATCAATCGACGGACCAACAGTACGGTCCGTCGATGCATCTATGGTTCGTCGATGCCTTCCGTTTTTACTTACTCTTCAACTTCGGGTACTGGTACTATCTCTGAACTTAACAACGATTCAAAATGACAATTCGTCAATCAATCGACGGACCGTCGATCCTTCCGCAGCCCCACACTTTGTCAGATTTCCTTAAGTTTCTCAAGATGCCTGAACTATCAGTCGACGGTCACCATCTACAGTCCGTCGATGCAACGACGGACCGTCGATGGCCTTCGTGTGTCGCCTCTTCACTAAATCTCAGGTGCCTTCTGCATTTTGGGTTTGGACACATTCCCTGCAAAACAAAGATAAAAACATGTTAAACTACTCCAAACAGGCTCTAGACACGCACCAATCTTAAGGAAAAAACATTGAAAGTACCGTGAAACCACTGTTCATCACTACCAAGCTCAAGCGGTAGCCTCTAAAGCCCAAGACATGATTGCTCAAGCCAATTGGGAGGTTGGACCTCGTGTTCAACTGAATGCTAGTACTACGTCTTCCCGCATGGGGGACTTTATGAGGATGAACCCTCTTATATTCTATGGATCTAAAGTGAATGAAGATCCCCAAGACTTCATTGATGAGGTCTAGAAGATTCTTTATGCCATGGGATTAACTTCAAATGAAAAGGCTGAGTTAGCTTTCTACCAACTCAACGATATATCTCAAACATGGTACACCTAATGGAGATATAATAGGCCCTTGAGAGCGGGTCATATAACTTGGGAGGTGTTTAGAAGGGTTTTCCTTGATAGTTTCTTTCCTAGGGAGAAAAGGGAGGCGAATATGACAGAATTCATCAACCTTCATCATGGAGGATTGAGTGTGCAAGAATACTTCTTGAAGTTTACAAAGTTGTCAAAATATTCTCCTTCCTTGGTGTCTAATACAAGGGATGAGATGATTTATTTTACTAAGGGGTGTCCGATGAATTGGTTGAATAGTGTCGTTCAACGATACCCCATGACAATATGGACTTTTATTGGTTGATGGTTCATGCACAACAAGTTGAAGAGACTAGACTCAAGAAGAAGAATAGGGATTTTAACAGGGTCATGTCTTATGAGGGTGGTACGTCCAATGGTAGGCTTGAGGTTAGAGACTATCCTAGGTTCAAGAAGAGGGTTTCCACAAAAGTTACTTCCAAATTTTCCAAGGCTAAAAATGATAGGGTGTCTAACCCTAAGTCCCAAAAGGAAAGAAGCTATAATTAACCTAGCAAGAAACTAACTTGTTCCAAGTGTGTTAAGAAGCATTAAGGTGAGTTTCTAGTTAGGAGAGAGAATTGCATTGGGTGTTCCAAGAGTGGCCACAAGGTTAGACATTGCCCTAATATAAAGAGTCAAGAGAAGGGAAGGGGTCAAGCTCAATCTATTGCTACTAGTTAAGGAGAACCAAAGAGAAACCCCTTTTATGCGGTGAGCAAGAGGAGTCTCCTGATGTCGTCACCGATATGTTATAAGTCTTCTCTATTGATGTTTATGTATTAATTAATTTCGATGCTACCTTGTAATTTGCAATTCCTCTAATAGCTTAAAAGTTTGATGTTCTACTAGTGAGAACCCCCTAGACGTAACTGGCGTCTTCGTCCTCGAAGAGGACTTACACTAGCCCTTGACATACATCATGGCAATTCATAGGTACAGCAAATAAAGAAAATTTAAAATCTTTTACATAGTGAAGTTTACTTAGTCTTCTCTTTTATCATATATGAAGTTCACATAGACATCTCAGTTATGCAGTGTACATAGACTTCTCATTTATGTAATATATCCAATTCATATGAAGTATTCTAATAGTTGTGTCACACATAAATCATCTATCATTGAAGTATGAGACTTGGGCATAGCCCTTATACTAGTACAATATGCCACATATATGCTTACAACAAAGTCTCCAATATAAGGGAAGAACAATTGTCTTAGACATAGTCCTAATCAGAGGTATAGTAGAAATTGGCATCATACTTAGACTTGAGCACTCTCCAATAACATGGGAAAAGATCCAAGTCTTCCTTCAAAGTGGAATTGAAGACCTTCAATGGACCGAACCTACATAATTGTATAAATATAAAGAATACGTGTTTGTACAAATAACATGTACAAAGTATGGAAACATATGCAATTAAAACCATTGGGCACTTTCAAGATGCAATTGCCTTCAAGGCCATGATCACAACACATAATAGCATATCGATAAGTTAAACACCGTCACTATAGGTGGACCATACCACACAATGCCATACAGGGCTACATCAACTAGCAATTCTATAAGAAAAGTAGAGAGAATAGAGCCAACTTACATTTTCTCAAATCTTTCATCATCATTGATCAATTCCAATAATTCAACATCAATACATGTTTAAAACAGTAGCTACACGAACCATTACATAAACAAAATCATACTTCAATTTACCATAGAATCGATAACACATTTAAGCTACATTAGCAATCCAGAGAAGATAGAAGAATTATAGACTAATCTCTTTCAAACCATCAAACCTTAATCCAAATGGATCACTCATAAACAATTCACCATCAATATACAATTTAGACATTAGATATAAGCAATTCAACATTCTAGAATCTTAATTCAATCAATACAAAATAAAGATCACAATGCCCATAACGTAGGCTAATTTGAGAATTGGAGAGAACATGGGTTCATCATGTAATTGTATTGAAATACATCTTTAAAATAGTAGATAATCATTAATTTATCATGAACATGCTTTTGAAATCAATTTGAGAAAGAACCCATGGCTAGATTGGAAATTGGGAATTTTGGTGTTTGAATCATATTTGAAAATCCTTGATTGACTCCTTAGATGAATGGATAACTAAGGATTAAGGATCACCATACCTTATTGATTGAATACGCATGAGAAATTTGAGAAGAAACCATGAAAATCCACCCCACAGCTTGAACTTTAGTTTTCCCTCTAATGGAGGTTTGAGAAAATTAGGGGAAGAAGAGTGATTTGCGATTTTTTATTTTTTTATTGGGTTTTGGTGTATTTGATTTGAAAAGGGGTTAAATAAGTCCTAAAATATAACCATCCCTTTAAGTTACCAAAACACCCCCATGTTTATTGGGATTTTTAGACATGTCAAAATTCACTTAAAAACGACGCAACATGATCTGGGACTGGGCTACGCGTCGCGGAGCAGTCTCCCAGTTCTGCCCCAAATAAAATTTGAGGCAGTGAGGTGCGTTCAAGGCGCGTGTCGCGAGGGCAAGGTCTAATTCTTGGACTTGCTCGCTGTCTTGGACAGCCTCTTGTCCAATGTTTGTGTCCTCCTTGGGGGGGCCTTCAGGTGGTCCCCGGGGAATCGTATCCAAACGTTTTTACCCTTAACATGTATTTCTAGGTACTAGGGTAAACTACACTGACTTTCCACTCCAAACAACACATGAAAACAAGGCCAACATACAAGGATACACTAGCACGTCTAAAAACCTAACTTTCGAACCCCATGGACGTTCTTGAACGTTTAACCTTCAAACTTCATGAAACTTAACACACTGCCGATAAACATCACTATAATTCATGTAAATAGCATGAGCCCATGAAACACTCATAAGCACATAAAAACACTTAAGGCCCTTTGGTGACTAGTCGTCGAACGTCTTGGTCGTCCCTTAACGTTTGACTTCCAAATCAAGTATACATACTATAAAACACTTAATGAACATATTTTAAAACTTTTTAGACATATGTGAGGCTCTAACCACCTTAATTCATTTTCGGGGTCTCACAATATCCCCCACTTGGGAACATTCGTCCTCGAATGAGACTTTGAATATCTTAAACACATCAAGGAATCAATGAACCATGTAGAAGATCACACATTAAAAACATAATCACATACAAGTGAATGCACCAAACTTACAATGAATACAACTTGAAGTCATTTAGCACTCAATGTAACACAAGCAAGCAAAACCTTTTATTTACTAACTTTCAATATGCATCACCAACATAGGTTCTTGTCATTTTCATAGGAGGAACTTCGATCTCCGAATCATAACATGGTCTTTAGATTTCATTTTATTAGGAGCTCATTATGCAATAACCTTTTTGTCATACATAAGAAAGTTCAACATCACTCAACAAACAATTAAGCACTCATACTTCAATGCACATAAACTTGAGTCAAGTAAATCAACCAGAATTCTTATCATTTAGTCATAATACCATGAAAGTCATACTTAACCTTACCATGCTTATTTATGTTTAAAGAGGAATTTCCTTCTCCTCACATACTTACATGTCTCATGAGTTCTTACACAAGCAATGCACAAAGGTCAACTTTACTGTACCATGACATTTTCTCAACTTTTAACCATGGCATGCTTAAACTTTATTCCTAGTGAAGTCAAAATGGTAATTTACACCAAGCACATCACCACATTAGGAAGTCATTTCACGACATTTCAATTTATAGCATAACAACATCTTTCATGAGCAAGCATCAAATTGAGAAAGTAACACAATTTATAGTCACACACAAGGCACTTAGTTAAACATTTCCTCAATTTACCAGAGTGAGCCTACAATCATGCTTTTCAAACAATAAAAGTCGCATAATTTTTCAAGAGACTCAACACTTTTCACTTTAAAGAGGCTCAATTTTTAATTATAAGGCTAGACCTTACACCTCAAAAGTGACAACAACCTTGTTTTCTTATCTTATCTGATGAAGTCAAATGCACAACTAGCATATTAAGATGCACAATCAACATGAGAAAACATGTATTCTATCAAAATTATTTTTCAAGTACTTTGGAATCTTCCAAAATGTCTTTAAGATAGTGTCAATCAATACATACAAAACATATAGAGGTCATGCATATCATACTTTATACAAAGCTCCTATGATGAATAAGCTTTACTAAAATTCATTAGATTCAAGCTCAAGTAAGAATAAAAGGACAAGGTAGACATATCTACAACCTTCTTACTCATATCACCATCCCCCACTTAGGTAAACCGAATTAAGAGCAACTTAACCCAACCTCAAGAGGATCTTAGTTTATCAACCTTCATCATCATCACTTAAAAGTGATTTACAACCTAAAGAAGTTCAAAGGAACTCAACATAGAGACATCAAGGGCATTCTAGACCTCACCATCTAGGCACATTATCCCCCACTTGGGGTATGCTTACCACATAATCCCCTTAAACACCAACGTTAAGGCAAGTCAAAAATAACCTTTTATACTCTTCACTCAAGAAGTTTGACATCATTGAGGGTTTTTGATCGTAATCTCACATGAAGGAGTCTACTAACTCAATCATAACCATCCCTTTAGGACTAACACCCAAAGGGAATCGACAACACACAAGTTACGTCATACTACCCAACCACATAAGGTCTTAAACAATACCGTAGACACCAAGGGTCATAAGACATTAGGGGAAGCAATATTGGAGACTTATCCATAAGGCCTCTTTCTTTTCTTTCAAAACTAGAGTAAGGTAAATTCTAGGTCATTCTAACCCACATTATCACCTACACGGTAAGCACACTATCTTCACTCTATCAAAACAAGACACAACATACTTCACTTTAGCACATCATGTCATTATAGAAGCACATAAGAACAACCATTATCATCTTATAGTCATCCTATAGACTACTATATCATCATTAATATAACCATCATAGACTCTAATAGTCAAGTAGGAGCAATCACGCATCAACTCTAAGACTACACACATGAACACATAGTCATTACTCTAACATGATGACCTAAATAACATCAATAGAAGAAAAATATACTTTCACATAGCTTCACATAACTGTAGATATGATCATATTTCACATAATAAACTACAAAAATCATCATATTCCTTCAAGAAGTGCCGACAAAGCCATAATCATCATAATACTTAAAATAACGCCGACAAAGCCACATCAATCACATAACACCGCCACCACAAGTGGATAATACAACACACAACATAATTCAAAAGCTAAATTACATAAAATAAAGGGAATTATGTTAGCGTACCACGAATCCATTCTCTACACTTCAATCCATGTTGAAATGATCCAATTCAATACCATAAGGCCCTTACCCATGACCATGAACATCAATTCAAAATATAAATCATAATGCTCAATGAAATATAAGTCAATTAAATATAGATTAATCAATCTAAGACAAATTAGACATCAATTGAATACAATTCTTACATCATTAGATAGCCAATAGAAAACTACACTAGAATTCATAAGCATTAAGTCAATATCAAGTAACCCATAAAGTAGTCAAAAACTAGGGTTCATTAATTACATAGGTTCATAGTTTAATTGAGTTAAAATCATCTAATTAAAAACAATTCAATCAATATTCAATGATTAAAAACCTTTAATGCAAGAACCCTTGGATAGATCATGAAATAGGACAAGTTCATCTTTTAAAACTTTAGAAAACTTCTTTGAATTTGGGATCCTTGATGAATATAGTTTCAAGGATCAAAAACCATACCTCAATGATGTTAATCCTCACATTTTATGAATAATCACCACTCAAATCTCAAATCCAACATCTTCCTTGAGTTTTGGATTCAATGGAGTTCTAAGGAATTTCTAAGAGAATTTGGGTTTTGATTTGAAAGAATGAATACTTGTAAGTGTTAAAGACTTATATATATGTCTAAAAAACACAAAATACCCTTAAGGAACCTCCAAACTTCTTATTTGGATGTGGGGTGAATTTATAACTTCACCCCTCAACTTAAAGTGAAGATGCACAGGAACAACTTCACAGACAGAAGGTTCATAGACGGCCCGTACCTTGACCAACGGACCATCCTACTGGTCCGTGTTGTGGGACTGAGGATGGTCTTTGACCTCTCCTTCCACGCCTAAGTGTCCATCGACGAGACCTAACCTATGGGGCGTCGACTGACCAACTCGGTGTCGATTGCCATTTGTTGGTCCTTGGGGATGTTTTCCCGAACGTTTCCAATCCAAACATGTTTGTATACAAGTTTAGTACCTCTCACATGAATTTCACCCAAAACGAACCCATAAAACTCGATGAAACATGAATAGACACACAAGGTCATTTCAAGGCAAACCTTTCGAACGTCATGGACGTTCTTGAGTATTTGACGTCCAAACTTCACAAAAATTGAAACACTACCTATATACACCATAATAACTCATTTAAGGACTTCAAAACCTCATGAATCACAAATAAACACATATAACCACATATGAGGCACATAGGTGACTTAGTCGTCGAACGTCTTAGTCGTCCCTTGACGTTTGACTTCCAATGCACCTAAACTCTTAGAAACTGCCTCAATACAAAATTATAGACCACTTTAGGACCATATACAATCATGACAACCATGTTAGACTCTAGTTCACCTAAATTATATTCTGGATCTTACAATCTCCACCACTTGGATAACATTCATCGTCGAATGACACTTACAACTCTCCAAACACTTTCAAGAATAGAGATTCAATTAGCAACTCAAAACCATACTATATAACACATAATCAAGAACAAAACATCAATTTTAAGCAATCAAGTAATTCACAACACAATAATAAACTAGAATAATTTCTATAACTCATCATGCAATAAAACTTACATTCTTCATTCCAAATAGCAAAAACTCATTTCATATTCATTATCCTACTCATATAAATCAGTTCGAACCATATTACAACAATTTTTGATGAAAGAATTAATTAGTATTCCCAAAAATTTCACAGTGAGCAGGCAGTCTTTACAGTGAATTAGGCAATTTTTTCAAAAATGCAACCTTTAGGCACTTCATGATATAAACATGCTAATATGCAAGGTAAAATCATGTAAAAACCTTTTACAACATGATCATGGCTTCATAAAATACACAATGCAAGAAATTAATTAAATTCAATTTCAACAAACTCCTAAACACCATGCACATGCCACATGCTTCTATGACTTTTTTAGCCCATCTATATAACCATGATCCCCCACTTAGAAGGAACTCACATCACTAAAAAGAGAAATACAAGTACTTACCAACATCATCATCACCCTCCTGCGGCTTTTCTGCTCAAGCTCGGAGTGCATAGAAATGACTCGTTGTTTGAACATCATCCTTTCGAACATTAGGAGCAACTTTCTTACCATATCTATTAGGACAATCCCTTACTTTGTGTCCATCTTTTCCATATCCAAAACAACTACCGGTACCCCTTAGACACTAACCATAATGCCTCTTTCCACAAGTGACACATTTGGGCTTGCCATTTTGATAACCACCTCCTTTCTCAAATTTACCTTAGGAGCACTAGGTCCATCTTGAGTTTGACCGCTTTTTTTGAACCTAGGTTTCCCTTTATCCCTTGAACCACTTTTTTCATATTTCTAGCAATCCTTCAAAGTTTAGACTCTTCAATAGATTGTACATACACCATGAGTCTGGTTATGGTCATATCATCATGTAGCATACCCGTACGACATTCTTCACTCACTAAGTCGGCGAACCCTGTCACAAATTGACTCATCTTATCCCTTGGATGAGACACTAGGGATGGTGCATATCTAGACAACATTGAGAACTTCAAAGAGTACTCCTCAACACTCATATAGCCTTGCTTGAGATTGATAAACTCCTATACCTTAACCTCCCTCCTCTCACGGGGAAATTATTTACCTAAAAAGCTTCCTTAATTTCTTCCACTCAATAGGATCCGACTCCACTGACCTATAAAAACTCATTCATATAAAAGTCTTAGGAAATACAAACTCTCAATCTCATCAAATCTTAGACATAATAGTACATGGGACATGACCCATACGCAATAGAAATATAGTACTACTAAGTCTATTACAATACTTCAATAAGAACTATAAAAGACATCTATGCTCTCGAGTCAAATGAGGACATACTTCAACTATACTTGAACGATGCTACGATCCAAGTCTTGCTTACCAAATGCTCCTCACCTACCAACCACTATAGAGATAGATAAAAGCATGGAATTAGTACAACCACATGTACTAAGTATGGCATAATGCATAAAAATCATGAAAACGGAAATTTATTGGAAATATGTATCTTTTCATTTAAATATCATAATATAATCATCAGAACAACATTTATAAACTTAGAAACACATAAGAAATCACTTAGTCAAATTATAGCATTTTTAAAGCAACTTTACCTTAACCTCCCTCCTCTCACAGGGAAAGTATTTACCTAGAAAAGCTTTCTTAATTTCTTGTACTCAATAGGATCCGACTCTCCCGACCTATTATCCTTCCATTGAGTCTACCATATTTGAGAAACATCCCTCAATTTATATGAAGCAAACTCCTCCTTCTGCCTAGATGTAACCTCCATAACACTCAACACCTTGTGCACACCATCAATGAACTCTTGGGGATCCTCTCCCACCATAGAACCAAGAAAGATAGGAGAATTCATCCTCACAAAGTCTCTCAATTTATAGGTCATAGTGCTCTCCACAACATTCAATCTAGGCATTATACTCAAATTCGCTTGAGTAGTCACAGCTCGGGCTAAAGCAAGAAAAGCCTCTCTAATATCTCTATTAGACAATTCAGGGGGAACCACCGGAACCTCATTACCTCCTTCCACATTAGGGACTTGATCACCTTGGTGAGGCACTTGAGCACCTTGATAACCTTGGACTCCTTGCCCATCTTGAGGAACTTTCTCAACTTGCTCAATTTGAGGAGGAACTTCCTCATTCACCCTTTCCTATTCCAACCTTCTAGCGCCATCCTTCTAGTATTCATCTCCTAGAAACACAAGGAAACACATTAAGGAGGATACTCATAACATTTACTCTACGACACGACATAGAGGTAGAAAAGAAGGGAAACTCTATCATCCCATAGCCTCTCGCCCATAGATATGTCGCGACTCACACCGATGGTCAAGACTCTACTAAACGTGACTTGATGAGATTTTTTGATTCCTAAGACAACATTCACAACCTATGCTCTGATACCAAGCTTGTCATCACCGGAGAGCACACCCTAGAATTTTGGGCATTCCTTAGGTGGCAACCGGCGTACTCAACCTCTTGGAGGTCTTATACAAGCCCTTCTGTATCGTTCATCGCATATACATAGTGAAAAGTAGTGCGGAATTAAAACTTTTCACAAAACATTTCATAGTCTTTAAAAAATCTTACATATAAAAGTCATATGAAATACTATGTCTCAATCTCATCAAATCTTAGACATAAGATTACTTGGGACACGACCTATACGCAATAGAAATATAGTACTACTAAGTCTATTACGATACTTCAATAAGAACAATAAAACACATCTATGCCCTCGAGTCAAATGTGGACATACTTCAACTTCACTTGAACGATGCCACAATTCATGTCTTGCTTCACAAATGCTCCTCACCTACCAACTACTATAGAGATAGATAAAAGCATTGAATTAGTACAACCACATGTACTCAGTATGGCATAATGCATAAAAATCATGAAAAGGGACATTTATTGTAAATATGCATCTTTTGATCTAAATATCATAATATAATCATAGGAACAACATTTATCAATTGAGAAACATATAAGAAATCACATAGTCAAATTATAGCATTTTTAAGGCAACTTTACAGTAACATTAATTCACTGTACAGTGAAGTTCTTCACTGTTACAGTGAAGTCTCTTCACTTCATCTTAAACACCTTTTAGCATGTAATACCCTCACTAAAAGATATCCTAAAACTCACTTAAGCAACACAAAGAGAGACCGCCCATACACCCTCTCTAAGCATGCATAAACGATCCTCAAGACTACTTGTAATGAGACACATACACAGTTACACTACACCAAGCACATAACATGTATAACATATGACATCCTCCTTACCAAGGCTATCAAAAGACTTACCTAAGTACTCCTAGAAGAGAACGTCATTACACCCTCTTCAAGGTTACCTAAATAATCTTTAAGACTTCCTATGTTTAGATCATGCCCATAGTATCAACCAATTTCTTTAACTAGAGTCATTCTCAAGACTTCCATAGATAATACATGAAGATATCATCCTTTATGCCCTCTTCACACTTTAATTAAGGAATACACTACACCATTTTAGGCATAAGGCTACCCCATAAAAGTGTAGCCTAAACTAGCAAAAAGTGTGGCCTTTGATAAAAGGCCACACTTTATGACTTTAGGCAACACTTTTTAGGGGGTGGCCTAAAGAAGCGTAACCTTTGACATTAGACAACACTTTTGAAGTGTTGCCAAATCAGCAACACTTAGAAAGCGTGGCCAAAGAGGTATAAAGGCCACGCTTTGGAGTACTTCATTAGCAACACTTTTTATCAGATTATATTACACTTAAAAGTGTGACCTTTGCGTTGTTATTGGTTACACTTTAAAGTGTAGCCTTTTATATCTCACCTACAACAACACTTAAAAAGTGTGACCAAAGAGGTATAAGCCAAACTTTCGTAGTGTTACTATGTTGTGTAGAATTTTTGCATATAATAATAACAATTTTATATATATATATATATATATATATATATATATATATATATATATATATATATATATATATATATATATATATATATATATATATATATATATATATATATATATATATATATATATATTACAAAATTAACTTATAAATAATTTGAAAGTATATATTTCATATTAAATACGCTTCGAGAACATGTCTCATGCATACATATAGAAAGCAATTACTTAAGATCTGTAATAGCAATAAATTCCACAAAACCAAATGTATTCAAAGAAAATTTATGAAAAGTCTTTATCATTAACTACAAATCGATTTTACTTCTGTCCTCTATTCATCAAGTTCAGTCAGCAGCATTTTCCTGCATATTCAAAACTAAATTATAAGTAAATTATATATAGCTCCATCGATCACTTCTCTAGTTTATTACTCCTTCTCAATCTTGAACATGTGCTAGTTCAGTTTTTTCTTGGAAGATATGGACATGAAATCTCTAAAATTTCAACTACAAATACCTGGTAAAAGTATTGTTGCAGCTTCTCATTTGTGAAATTATTGCAGAATTGTTAAAATCTAGTACACAAAAAGTCAAAAGAGACAAAAGTCGAAACACAACATTCAACAATATTTTGTGTGTCCGGCAATGCTTTGACTCCTACCTGTTAGTTTTTAACTTTCAAAACCAAAAATGTTAATAACACCAATAAGAAATTTTGAGCTCGGATCTTGACCAATTGAGCTATTTATTTTGTCCACCAAACTATAAACAGTTGAAAACTGAGCATCTTAGTGCCAAATAATCAGTAACAAAACCACATAAAACAAGCTGGTTGAGACAATAGAATTATACCAGTCAAACAAGCGAGAATTTAATATTTTAGAAAGCCCATCTCTGCAAACTGTTTAAGCATCATGATCATGACTTTTGTTTATTACTTCTTCAGGTGTGACCATTACACGTTTTAATAGTGCATCTTCCAAATCCTTAAGACCATACCTGATATAACAATTACATCACATCAAACACTCACAAACAAAGAAAAAACTAAGAGAGAAGTAAAATTTGAAAGCCAAGAACATACATCGAAAGCTCTGCAATAGTCTGAAGATGGAACTTAGACTTGACATCTTTAGCATTGATGAATCAGTTTCTTTGCCCTCTGTAAACTGAAGATTACCAAGATGAAGAACGTAAACCACTACTCTAAATATTGCTTCTTGAAAAAGAAACGAGTTACTTCTTAGACTCTTAATCAACATAAAATCTGCAGCACAAACTAAAGAAACCAGGGCATAACCTGCTCTTTCTCACTAAAGCCAACAACATCCATGGCCCTCTTTGTTGCGAGATAATCTTGAGCACTACTGAAACCTACAAGTTCAAAGCAACTCGATTGATTAAGGTAGTTAAAATTTTTAGGATCCCCAAACTTATACTCTTAAACCTCCTGTTAAGATTAAAAAAACTGTTAAGAGGGACATCAAGACTTTAAAATAAGTTTAGAGCAAGAGCTGAAAAATATATTTAAAAAAAAGGAGAGAAGCTTTGAAATTCAATTACCTCCTTGGGGGCTGCACATAGAAGGTAGAAACAATAATAGTTGCGTTCCGGATCTGAAACCTAACAAACTCGAGACCTTTCTATGAGGTAAGTTCTAATAGTTGCACCCGACATTCTTCCATTTTTATCAAACTGAATCTCCATAAATTTACCAAAACGACTGTAACAACACAAGTATAAGCATTCAAAAGAAAACAGTGCCCAAAACAACTAAATGACTCGCTTCTTAATTGGATGCATGAGTAGAATAATATCTCACCTTGAATTGTTATTTCTTACTGTTGTGGCCTTCCCAAATGCTTCAAGTACTGGATTTGACTGGAGATGAAACAAGGTTAAATGAATAACAAAACCAGTAAGAAGGCAGAAGAAAATGACTGATGACCCTTAAGCTTGAAGCTCCCTCCTCCCAAATGATTTATACATATTAAACATGAAATCGGTCATTTCAAGATTATTATATTCAAGTAATAAGAAGGAAATTACAATGACATATTATGATATAGCATGGTGACACCTTCACATGATTTTTATAAGTCTATAACATAGCAAAGATGTCTATATATTCTTCATATAAAAGCATCATAGGGTAGTTCAGTCTACAAATATGTTTTTACCGTCTTTTGGGAGAAATGTAAAATTCATATGTCAACAAGTATAAAAATGCTAAAAAGGCTAGGATAACTACTCACACATCTCCACCTTCACAATATGCCAATAAGTATTAAATTGTTAGCAAGGCTAGCATATCAAGTTCCCTTTAAAGAAAAACAAAATTCACTCTGATTTTTAGTAAACTGGATATATTATTTTTCTCAAGTCAAGGATAATTGTTTCAGTTCAAAATCTTGCTCTAGAAAATGAATAACATAATACGTTCTCGACCCAAGAATCCTTGTACTCCACGATATATGGATGGTTTAACTTAGCTATCAGATCCACAAGTATACATACTAATCAACAAAAAATCTTTCCCTTAACACAATTAAAGACTACAAAAATCAGTTTTCTGGTAATATGATATGAAAAGAAAGCAATAAAAACAACCATATAAAACGTCAAGATAAGATATCTAAACAATGTTTACCATCTTTTGAGTCTTACTTTTGATGCATTACAAAGAGATATTTGTTAAGAAGGCCAACAGAACCTCTGAAGGAAACGGCATAAATTATCAATAGTAAGAGTCTTTGATTTTGCATGGACAAAAGAGGTACAAAATAAGATCAACTTAAAGAACAGTTCAGCAACATAAAAGAAAATTTGCAAGTCATTTATCACGTACCCCTTCCATGGTGGTGTTAGGTTAGGCCAGAGTAAAGATGCTACAGAACAAAGGACTGTGAACAGTCCTCCCACTTCCTAGAACATGTGCAAGTAGGATCCAATAGTAGAGAAAAATGACAATGGAAAAAGTATAATAGACCTGTATCATTAGTAAAAACTAATCAATCACAGGAAAAGGGCCCTTCGTAGTGCTGGAATCAGAAGCTGAAATTTGAAATTCTACGAAACCAATTAATCTGTCCCATTCAATTACTATTATACTTTAATTCAAAATAGCCTCTAAGACTGAATACGGAGTCACGCTTCAATAACAAACTCGACACAAAATAATACTCCAGTTATTTTATCAGATTATAACTAACATTCTAAGCAAGTGTAGAGGAACAACAAAGATTACGGTAATCCTTTAAAATCTTTAGAGAATAGGAATTCATCAATCCTGAAGATTTAAGAAAAACAAGTAGAATGTTGCCTTGTTTCTTAATATTAAAAACAAATCGACTATAATTATCCGTAATATTCTGAGAACCAAAATTCATCAATAGTGAAGTTATAAAACATTAAAGGAGAATGAGCAGTAAGAGAGCCATAAAACTTTTACACTCTTCACATTGTCAATTTTTGGATCACCCTTAGGTGCGGGGGAAGGTGTAGAAGCAACAGCAGAAGTAGAACCAGGACCAGGGGAAGGTGGCATTGATATTTGATATAATGCATGAAAACTCGACACTATGGAGTAATCATAGAACCTAGCACGAACTGAACAAACACAGAAAATCAAGAAAACAGAAAAAACCAAGCAGCAAAATCTAGTAAATTTCATAAATCTGTCCAACTAGTATAGTTTGTTAACTAAAAAAGAGTACTTAAAGAACATTAGGGAAGTGAAGTAACAGAATTTTCAAAATACTACCTGGAGTAGCGATTCCTATTGTGTCTCCAAGGGAAATTTTGAAACATACCATGTCATGAAGTTCCTTTGCTAAGGTGAAATCGCTCCTTCAACTGGGCACCCTATAGCACAGGATACATACCTGCTGAGAATTGAAAGATCTTATTTAAGATTGTACCATGTATGATGGTAAAACATAGATGTTACACGCTGCAACATCAAACCCGAAGAAAAATAAACTAAGATTTCTAATCTTTTTTTTGGAAAAACTGATCTGTGAAACAAATTAGAAAATGTCATACTCTTATCGACACTTGACTCTCCCTGCCGTGAATGTGTTTCTATATATATATATATTTCACTATTTTCATCTGTAACTCTAAATGTTTTTGCTCAAATAAATCCCAACTTTTTTTCATTCCCTAACAGTGAAAGAAAGGTTTATATAGGGAGGTTAGTATACGAGCTACACTCCAAAAATCAACTGATGAATAAAATACAAGTCACACTCCAAAAAATTGTATAAAAACACAAGAATATCAAAACCCTAAAGTTAAAATTTAGACTTCCAAAATAAAATTTCTCACCTGATAAACCCAATTCCAACATAATCTGTTTCAAATCGTGTTCTTCAGTGAGACACTTGAGAGAAAAGTATGACGGAGAGACTAATTAGCTTCAGTTCATCATCATGTCAACAAGCCAACAATATTCATTTCTTCTATACACAAAATGAAAAATCAAAAACTTTAGCTAACAAGAAGATTGTTTTAGAACTACCACTTGACGAAATAAGTTTCGGAAAATAGAATTGCACTTACTCTTCAAGGAATTGTTCTTTGGAGAAGACAACTTGAGATATCAGTTCTTCGTGACTTCAACTCTTCAGCTTAGTTCTTCGAATCTTCAGCTTGTTTAGGAAAAGAGAACCAGTTCTTCAGCTCAGTTCTTCGACTCTTTACCTCGGTTCATCATCAATTTGGTTCTTCAGATTTCTGCATATTGAAATGTGAAAAAGGAAAGCTGAAGAGGAAAGTGAAGTACTGAAAGAAGAAAGTGAAGTCAAAAATGTTTTATCATTTATTAATTTTTAATTTTTTGGCCAATAAAAATGGGAGGGAGTGTTAAAAATATTGGAGGGAATATAATATTTTAGTGAAAATTTTTAAGGCAACACTTATAAAGTGTTTTTTTTTTCAATTATAAAATAGACATTTTAGAAGTGTGGCCATATATGTAAATAGGTGTTGCCAATTATATCATATTGTAACAACACTTATAAAGTGTACTTTATACCATTAAAGAGTACACTTTTGAAGTGTTGCCAAAATTATCGTAGCTAAAAGTTAAAAAAATTGGCTACGCTTTAAAAGTGTTCCCAAAACTACTTTAGGCAACACTTTACAAGTGTAGTCCAGAATAAGTGTAGCCGTAGGCATATAATGGTGTAGTGATACTTAAGTCATACTTGATTAGGTACTCATTTGTTAACATGATTTATAACATAAGTCATTATTTCATTAGTTCATTTAGAGACATTAATCACATAAAGGACATTCAAGTAATGGTCTTACGGAAGACCTAGGGACTCTCACTAACATCTTCAAAGTCTATTGTGCAGTGTCTAGATAGCGTCCCATACCATCACCTAAACTTCATAGAACTTCTCTAATGCTAATAGGTATCCTACATGATGCGAATAGACAATAACCGACATAGTCCATGGTAGCAAAACATGGAATCCGTAGTTCTATCCTACTCCGATGAGGTTGTTCTACTTGCCAATGGTAGAACTTGAACACATCCCATGTAGGCACATGGTTAAGGAATATGAAGGGCTTACTTTGTATTCTAGCATCATCCTTTAACTAGAACTACTTCCCTTACAATACTTACTCGGTGCTGGCCTTTGTTATCATAGGTAAATTCACATTAAGGTTCATACAAAAGGGTTCCATATCAAGTTCATAACCAAATTACATTTACTCTACAAAAGAGGTCCCCGAGGGCTGCCTTACAATGGCGACAAGAAGCTCATTATGACTTTCCTAATGTTTGATATGACGCCGTTCAATCCAATCAACCTTAAGTCCATCATTCATTACAAGAAGGATACCATTACGGCTTTCGACTTCAAGTTTCATAACCTTACCACTAGGTTCAAGGTTACACATAAAGGACCCTCTTATCATCATTCAAGGTCTCACATATCATTCATACAAACAACACTAAAAGGTTTTAGCATCCTAAGTCAAGACATCACATATTCACTTATCATTCATACATCAAGTAAGGGACACAATTCTATCAAAACAAGACACAACATACTTCACTTTAGCACATATTACATGTCATTATAGAAGAAGATAGGAACAACCATTATCATCTTAAAGTCATCCTATAGACTACTATCTCATCATCAATATAACCATCATAGACTGATTAGTCAAGTAGGAACAATCATGCATCAACTCTAAGACTACACGCATGAACACATAGTCATTAGTCTAACATGATCACCTAAATAGCATAAATAGAAGAAACACATACTTTCACATTAATTCACATATAGGTAGATATGATCATACTTCATATAATCAACTACAGAAATCATCATATTCCTTCAAGTAGTGCCGACAAGGCCATAATCATCATAATACATAAAATAACGCCGACAAGGCCACATCAATCACATAACACCACCACCATAAGAGGAACATACAAATAAAAACATAATTCAAAAGATAAATTACATAAAATAAATATAATTAGGTCAGCGTACCACCAATCAATTCTCTCCACTTCAATCCATGTCTAAATCATCCAATTCAATACCATAAGGCCCTTACCATGGCCATGAACATCAATTCAAAATATAAATCATAATACTCAATGAAATCTAAGTCAATTAAATATATATTTATCAATTTAAGACCAATAAAACATCATTTGAATACAATTCTTACATTGTTAGATATCCCATTGAAAACTACACTAGAATTCATAAGCATTAAGTCCATATCAAGTAACCCATAAAGTAGTAAAAAACTAGGTTTCATCAATTACATGGGCTCATAGGTTAATTGAGTTAAAATCATCGAATTAACAACAATTCAATCAATATTCAATTATTAAAAACATTTATTGCAAGAACCCATGGATAGATCATAAAACATGAAAAGTTCATCTTTGAAAACTTTAGAAAACTTTCTTTGAATTCGGGCTCGTTGATGAATAGAGTTTCAAGGATAAATGTCACTACCCGAGAGTACCCCCTAGAAGTTAGGGCATTCTCAAATCGAAACATGGCGTCATCAACATCTCGGAGGTCTAAGACAAGACCTTTTCGTACCACTCATTGCATTCATGTATGAAAAGTAGTGCGGAATTAAAACTTTTCACACGAATGATAATACTTCAAAATATCTCTTTTATAGAAAAACATAATGAAAGGCTAAGTCTCAAAGTCTCCATCTTAGACATAGGAATATATTGAGACACGGCCCAAACTTCAACATATAGAAAATAGCTAAGTCTATTACAATACTTCAAATAAGGAAATCTAAACATAAAGATGTCCTCGAATCTAGTGAAGACATACCAACTCTTTCCTTGAATGAACACTAATACAAGATCCAACTTCGAGACTCATCTCAAATGCCACCTACACCTTTAGAGATAGACAAAATGTATAGAATTAGTACAAACACTTGTACTAAGTATGGAAATGCATAAAATCATGATAAATGGACATTTGTATAAAACATGCTCTTTTTGATTAAAACATCATAGTATAAGTATAAGAACAACATTTAACACCTTAGAAACATGTAAGATATAATATAATCATTTAATCAAATATTGACGAATATTACAGTGAACTATGTCAGCTTACAGTAACCTCTTTTAGCTTGCATCCCTCTCACCAAAGGTTATCGTAAGACTCACTTAAATGAGACGAAGAGAGACCGCCCATACACCCTCTCTAAGAACACCTAAATGGTCCTTAAGACTTCGTAAGATAAGATCATCCTCACTTTTATTTGTTAAACTCCCTACCTAGAATTACTCTAAGACTTACCTAAGTAAGACATGAAGAGACCACCCATACACCCTCTTCCATCCTACCTAAGCAATCATCAAAGATACTCTAGATAAGTACTTTTTCATTAACATTCTTTTACTAAAGTCATTACGTTGATTAAGTCATTTAGAATACATATCATTCATCAAAGATTTCACATAATGGTCTTGGAAAGACCTAGGGACTAACATACTAACATCTTCAAAGTCTAGTCGTGCAATGTCAAGATAGCATCCCATTCCACTACCTAAACTTCCAAGTACTTATCCAACACTAGCATGTATCCCACATGATTAAAATACACAATAATCGCCATAGACCGTACTAGCTAGGCATGGAATCCGGAGACATAAACCTACTCTGATTGAGGGTGTTCTACTTGCCAAGGGTAGAACTAGCACACATCCCATGTAGGCACATGGTTAAGGAATATCAACGTCTTTTATGCACTCTAGTCTCATTCTCAAGTAAATATACATTGTACTCTAGTCTCCTTCTTAAGTAGACCTACAAACCATAACATATTCACTCGGTGATAGCCTTTGTTCTCATAGAGTAAGTTCAATATAAAAAAGCATATTAAAAGGTACCATCTCCTAGTCATTACCTAGTCATAATGCACCTACCAAAGATGGGTCCACTAGGGCTGCCACTCAATGGTCTATAAGAATAGCTCATTCTTAACCTTCTCTATATATAAAAGGTTCCACATATTAGTCATGCTTATAAGGGCACCATCATAGGTCTATTGATCCTAGACTTTCATTCAACATTCATTCATACACATGCAAGAAAAAGGTGCCTAAGCCTACTAAGTCAAGATGTCCATATTCATGTACCAAGTAAGGGACAAAAGTCTACCAAAACAAGACACAACATACTTTACTTTTATTATATATAACATATCATTCTTTGAAACACTTAGGAATGACCCTTATCATCTTTATGTTATCTTATACATTACTATAACATCATCAATATAACCATCATACACTCATATAGTCAAGTAGGAATAATCATGTATTAACTCTAAGACTACACACATAAACACATAGTCATAGTTCAACATGACCACTTTATATCCATAAAAGAACACATACTTTCACATTACTAACATGTAGATAGATATGATCATACTTCACATAATCAATTAGACAAATCAGCAAAATACTTCAAGTAGTTCCGACAAGGTCTAATCATCAATATATTCAAAATAACGCCGACGAGGCCACATCAATTGCAAGTAAAGCACATATCACCGTCACCATAGGTGGACCATACCAATCACAACATAATTGAAGTCTAATTAACATAAAATAAAGAGAATTAGGGGAGCGTACCACCAATCCATTCTCAGCACTTCAATCCATGTCTAAATCATCTAATTCAATACCATAAGGCCCTTACCCATGGCCATAAACATCAATTCAAAGTATAAATGATAATACTCGATGAAACTAGGTCAATTAAATATATATTTAACAATATAACAACAATTAGACATCAATTGCATATAATCTTTACATCATTAGATAGCCCATGGAAAACTACGCTATAATTCATAAGTATAGAGACAAGATCACTTAACCCATAAAATAGTCAAAAATAAGAATTTCATGGCTTACATGGGTTCATAATAATTATAGCGTTAAAACATTGCATTAACATCAATTCAATTCTAAAAAGTTGATTCAAATTCATTTATGCAAGAACCCATGGCCAGATCACAAAATTGGAGAATTCATGTTTTTGATCATCTGTGAAAATCATTGGAATTGACTCCTTGAAGAAAGATATTTCAAGGATGTATAACCATACCTTAATTGTGATGAAATTCCCACAAGATTGACGAAGAAAAACTTGAGAAACCTATCTTCTTCCTTGGAGCTTCAAAGCTTCAACAATGGAGTTTTGGAGAGAGTGAATGGAGAGGTTTTGTTTTTAGATGAGGTTTTTGCTTTAATTGTTGAGGTTAGGGGTTTAAATAGGTCCTATAACATTCCATAATATACCCCTAAATTAACCAAAATACCCTTACATTTATTGTACAATTTAATCAACTCAAATTTGACTTAAATACGACGTAACGAAATCTGGGACTTTACTGCGCGTCGCGGAAATACTTTTAAATCTTATTTTTCGAAAATTCTTGGACAGAATGGTTTGTGACATCCCCGCATCACATGGTAAGATTTTTTCCTACTGTGTGTCAGCTGAGCGTCGCGCAGCAGCATGCCAGATCTTGGTTGTTTGGCAGCTTCGCTGGCCCATCTTTGGGTCCTCCTCGGGGACCCTTTTGATGGTTCCCGGGGCATTGTTCCCATACATTTCGACCCTTTGCATGTCAGGCTAAACATAGGAACTCTCGGTGCTGAATTTAACCTTCAAACCATCCCCCAAAAAATCACTACAAAACTGTACGACACACAAGTTCAAGTTCGACTAGTTTCCGAACGTCTTGGACATTCTTGGACGTTTGACCTCCAAACACTAACAAAGTTTATATACTGCCTAATAAAATTATTATTAACCATTTTATGACTTTAAAACATCATGAAACAAGTTTTATTCTCTATCTTAACCTAGCTCATTTTGAGGCTGTAACAATACTCCCCCACTTGGACAACATTCGTCCTCGAATGACACTTGCTACACTTTAAACATTTTTAATGGTTAAGAATCAAAGACTAACACCTCATAACCATACCACACAATAAACAATTCACATATATAGGAGAAACATCAACTCCACATAAAAAGGCGACTCACAACACAACAAGAAAGTAGGAACTACATCTACAACTCATAATACAATAAGACTCACATTTTCCATTGCATATAGGAGGAACTTCCTTCTCCACATAATATCATTCTCATATACATCAGTTCTATACACATCATAACTATTCTTTATGAAAGAACAATTTAGTCAAAATTTAAAAATCTTTACAGTGAACACAAATTTCTTTACATTAACACATGCTCAATTTTCCAAAAATGCAGCCCTTAAGCAATTTATGATAGAAGCATAACAACATGAGAGATAAAACCATATAAAATCACTTTAAAACATAATCATAACTTCATGAAATGCACAATGAAAGGAATCAATGAAATTCAATTTGAACTAGACTCCTACACACAATGCAGCATGCAACATGCTACTATGAAATTATATCTCTCAAGCTTGAATTGAATAGAAGAGATGAGACAAAAATCTACAACCCAACTACTCACCATAGTCCCCCACATATAAGGAACTCATATAACTAAAGAGAGAAAACTATAACTTACCGGCATCATCGTCATCATCCGGTTTTGTTCCTTTGGCTCGGAGAGCATAAAAGCGAATCCTCTTTCAAAAACCACCATACGGAACATTAGGAGGAACTTGCTTGGACTCTCTTCCTCTAGATGCATTAGTAGGACAATCTCTCACCTTTTGATCATCCTTACCACAACCAAAGCACCCACTAGTACCGGCTAAACACTTCTCAATGTGCTTCTTCCCACAAGTAGCACAAGTACGCTTAACCACTTTGGAACCACCACCTCTCTCATAGTTAGATTTAGAATCACTAGAACCATCTTGATTTGGAGCCTTCTTCTTAAACTTAGGTTGAAATTTCTCATCGGTTCTTCCCCTCTTAGCATCTCTACTTCTCCTCCCAAGTTTAGACTCTTCAATGGATTGAACATACACCATAAGCGTAGATACAGTCATGTCACCATGGAACATGGTTGTACGACACTCTTCCTTCACAATATCCGAAACACCGATCAAGAACCTACTCATCTCATCCCTAGGGTTACACACCAAGGACGGATCATACTTAGACAATAGGATAAAATTTAGGGAATAATCCTCAACACTCATGCTACCTTGCCTAAGGTTTATAAATTACTCAATCTTAACCTCCCTCTTCTCACGGGGAAAGTACCTTTCTAAGAATGCTTCCTTAAACTCTTCCCACTCTAAGGGAACCGATTCAAACGGTCTACTATCCTTCCATTGAATAAACCATATTTGAGAAACATCTTTCAATTGATACGAAGATATCTTCGCTTTATCCCTAGAAGTCACTCCCATTGCATGTACTATCTTATACACCTCATACAAGAAAGCTTGGGGATGTTCTCCAACCTTAGAACCAAAGAAGATAGGAGGATTCACCTCACAAAGTCCCTCAATCTAGAGGTCGTAGTACTCTCCATAGAAATCACCCTAGCCCGAATGTCTCTATTCACTTGAATTGTCATAGCTCGGGCTATGGTAAGGAGAGCCTCTCTAATATCCCCATTAGCCATTTCCGGGGGAACCACCGGAACCTTATTACGTCCTTCCCCAATAGGGACTTGATCATATTAAGCTCCTTGAACACATTGAGGAACCTGTTCAACTTGTGGCTCATGTCCACCTCAGGGAGGAAGTCCCTCATTCACATCATTCTATTCAACTCTCCTAGTCGGTGTCCTCCTCGTATTCATATTCCTAGAAACATAAAGAAAACCATAAGAAAAGGACACTAATAACTTTTAATCTCTACAGCACGACATAGGAGTAGAAAAGAAGGGAAACTCTATTGTCATATAGCCTCTCGCCCATAGATGTGTCGCGACTCACATCGATGGTCAAGACTTTACTATACATGGCTTTTTGAGACTTTTTGATTCCTAAGACAATTTCATAAACTTATGCTCTGATACCAAGTTTGTCACGACCAGATAGTACCCCCTAGAAGTTAGGGCTTTCCCGAATTGAAACACGGCGTCGTCGACCTCTAGGAGGTCTAAGACAAGCCCTTTTCGTACCACTCATTGCATACATGTATGAAAAATAGTGCGTAATTAAAAATTTTCACACAAAATGATAATACTTCAAAATATCTCTTTTATAGAAAAACATAATGAAAAGCTAAGTCTCAAAGTCGCCATCTTAGACATAGGAATATATTGGGACACGGCCCATACTTCAAGCATATAGAAAATAGCTATGTCTATTATAATACTTCAAATAAGGAAATATAAACATAAAGATGTCCTCAAATCTAGTGAGGACATACAAACTCTTTACTTGAATGAACACTAATCCAAGCTTAAACTTCGAGAATCCTCTCAAGCACCACCTACACCTATAGAGATAGACTAAATATATGAAATTATTTCAACAATTGTACTAAGTATGGTGTAATGCATAAAATCATGATAAACGGACATTTGTATAAAACATGCTCTTTTTTATTAAAACACCATAGTTTAAGTATAATAACAACATTTAACACCTTAGAAACATGTAAGATATCATATAAGCATTTAATCAAATATTGAAGAATATTACAGGGAACTATGTCACCTTACAGTAACCTCTTTTTGTTTGCATCCCTATCACCAAAGGTTATCCTAAGACTCACTTAAATGAGACGAAGAGAGACCGCCCATACACCCTCTCTAAGTACACCAAAATGATCCTTAAGACTTCGTAAGATAAGATCATCCTCACTTTTATTTGTTAAATTCCCTACCTCAAATTACTCTAAGACTCACCTGAGTAAGACATGATGAGACCACCCATACACCCTCTTCAAGCCTACCTAAGCAATAGTCAAAGCTACTCTAGATAAGTACTTTTTCATTAACTTTCTTTTACTAAAGTCATTACGTTGATTAAGTCATCTGGAAGACATACCATTCGTTAAAGACTTCACATAATAGTCTTGGAAAGACTTAGGGACTCACATACTAACATCTTCGTCTAGTCGTGCAATGTCTAGATAGCGTCCCATTCCACTACCTAAACTTCCTAATACTTATCCAACACTAGCATGTATCCCACATGATGAGAATAGGCAATAACCGACATAGACCATACTATCTAGGCATGGAATACGGAGTCATAAACCTACTCCAATGGAGGGTGTTCTACCTGTTAAGGGTAGAACTAGGACACATCCCATGTAGGCACATGGTTAAGGAATATCAAGGTCTTTTATGCACTCTAGTTTCATTCTCAAGTAAAGATACATTGTACTCTAGTCTCCTTCATAAGTAGACCTACAAACCATAACATATTCACTCGGTGCTATCCTTTGTTCTCATAGAGTAAGTTCAATATAAAAAATCATATGAAAAGGTACCATCTCATAGTCATTACCTAGTCATAATGCACTACCAAAGATGGGTCCACTAAGGCTGCCACTCAATGGTCTATAAGGATAGCTCATTCTTAACCTTCTCTCTATATAGAAGGTTCCACATATTAGTCATGCTTATAAGGGCACCATCATAGGTATACCGATCCTAAACTTGCATACAACATTCATTCATACACATACAAGACAAAGGTGCCTAAGCCTACTAAGTCAAGAAGTCCATATTCATGTAACAAGTAAGGACACAAGTCTACCATAACAAGCCACAACATACTTTATTTTTATTACATATAACATATCATTCTTTCAAACATTTAGGAATGACCCTTGTCATCTTTCTGTCATGATATTCATTACTATAACATCATCAATATAACCATAATAGACTCATATAGTCAAGTAGGAATAATCATGTATCAACTCTAAGACTACACACATAAACACATAGTCATAGTCCAACATGATCACCTAATATCCATAGAAGAACACATACTTTCAAATTACTAGCATGTTGATAGATATGATCATACTTCACATAATCAATTAGACAAATCATCATAATACTTCAAGTAGTGCCGACAAGGCCATGGTCATCAATATAATTAAAAGAACGTCGACGAGGCCACATCAATTGCAAGTCAAGCACATAACACAGCCACCATAGGTAGACCATACCAATCACAACATAATTGGAGTCTAATTAACATAAAATAAAAAGAATTAGGGCAGTGTACCACCAATCCATTCTCACCACTTCAATCCATGTCTAATCATCCAATTCAATACCATAAGGCCCTTACCCATGGCCATGAACATCAATTCAAATTATAAATAAAAATACTAGATGAAACTAGCTCAATTCAATATAGATTTAACAATCTAAGACCAATTACACATCAATTTCATATAATCTTTACATCATTAGATAGCCCATGGAAAACTACACTATAATTCATAAGTATAGAGACATGATCACTTAACCCATAAAATAGTCAAAACAAGAATTGCATGGCTTGAATGGGTTCATAAGAATTATAGCTATAAAATATAGCATTAACATCAAATCAATTCTAAAAAATTGATTCAAAACCATTTATGCAAGAACCCATGGCTAGATCTCAAAATTGGAGAATTCATGTTTTTGATCAGCTTTGAAAATCATCGCAATTGACTCCTTGAAGAAAGATATTTTTAGGATGAACAACCATACCTTAATTATGATGAAAAGCTCACAAGATTGACGAAGAAAAACTTGAGAAACCTATCTTCTTCCTTGGAGCTTCAAAGGTTCAACAATGGAGTTCTGGAGAGAGTGAATGGAGAGGTTTTGTTTTGAGATGAGGGTTTTGATTTAATTGTTGAGTTTAAGGGTTTAAATAGGTCCTATAACCTTCCATATATACCCCTAAATTACCCAAAAGACCCCTACATTTATTGGACAATTTAACCAACTCAAATTTTACTTAAAAACGATGCAACAAAATCTAGGACATTACTGCACGTCGCGGAGACACTTCCAAATCTTATTTTTTAAAAATTCATGGACAGAATGGTTCGTGACAGCCCCGCGTCGCAGGGAAAGAATTTTGCCTACTGCATGTAAGCTGCGCGTCGCGCAGCAGCATGCCAGATCTTGGCTGTTTGGCAGCTTCGCTGGCCCATGTTTGGGTCCTCCTTGGGGACACTTTTGATGGTCCCCTGGGCGTCGTTCCCAGACGTTTTGACCCTTTGCATGTCAGGCTACACGTAGAAATTCTTGGTACTGTATTTCAACTTCAAACCATCCCTCAAAACATCACTACAAAACAGTACGACACACTAGTTCAAGTTCGACTAGTTTCCGAACGTCTTGGACGTTCTTGGACGTTTGACCTCCAAACACTTCCATACTTTATATAATGCCTAAGAAAACTATTATTAACCATTTTATGACCTTAAAACATCATAGCACAAGTGTTAGGCTCTAGGTCAACCTAGCTCATTTTGAGGGTGTAACAATAAAAAAACATACCTCAATGATGTTAATCCACCAATTTTATGAAGAATCACCACTCAAATCTCCAATCCATGCTCTTCCATGAGTTTGGGATTCAATGGAGTTCTAAGGAAATTCTAAGAGAATTTGGGTTTTAATTTGGAAGAATGAAATCTTCTAAGTGTTAAATACTTATATACATGTCTAAAATACCCAAAAGACCCTTAAGGAACCACAAATCATCTTATTTAGACATGGGGTGAATTTACAATTTAACCCTCAACTTACAGTGAAGCTGCGTAGGAACAGCCTCACAGGCGATAGGACCATCGACGGCCCTTCCCTTGACCAATGGTAGTGGACTGAGGCTTGCCTTTGTCCTCTCCTTCCACACTCCTAACTGTCCATCGATGATATCTCACCTACGGGGCGTCGACTGACCCAGTGGGCGTCGATTGCCATACGTAGGTGGGCTTTCTTGGACAGTCTTTATCACAAACATGGGTCCTTCCTCAAGGACCCTTGGTTGGTCCTTGGGGATGTATGCCCGTAGTTTTTATATGAGTTAGGACCTCTCGCATGAATTTCATCCAAAACGAACACATAAAACTTGACGAAACATGCATAGATACAAAGGTCATTTCAAGGCAAACCTTTCGAACGTCATGGACACTGCCTCAATACTGCATTATAGACTAATTTATGACCTTAGACGATCATGAAAACCATGTTAGGCTCTATTTAATCTAAGTCATTTTCGAGATCTTACATTTATAAAGTTGTGAGAGAAATTAGGGTGTAAGTGTTCCCCATAGGTTCATAACGCCGTATTCCTAGCTATAAAAATTCTTCCCTAGTGTTTTGCATGAAAATTGATAAGTTAGGTATCTGTAAATCCTTGGTCCGTCATCTAGAAAATTTTACCTTGCACATTGGTCCGGCTACGTGTGTCTAAGCTACTAACCCTTACCTTTACTTCATATTAAGCATCATATTCGATGTATGGCTTAGTTATTACTTCGCACCAATCAAGACTAGCCTATTAGATAGTATCCCACTAAATCTATGTTGATAATTCTTTTCTTATTATCTACCTCCTTAGTACGACAATTAGCAATAAGGCGAGTTCTAATGCATGCACTCATAAAAAAGACTTCTAAGAGAAAGAATTATCAATGCATGCAATAACCTATTTGCGAATTTTTACTAAGCTAGGTTTAATATGTTAATCACCCATGGTTCCCACAACCCTAGTTGTGGATTTAGTTACCCATGCATATAAGAACACAATTCATTGTTGATAAACAATAAATCATGCACTTACTTTGACAATTCGAAGAAAATCCAGAAATTAAACTTGAAAGAACAAGAAATCACTTGAAAACCAAACCCGAAAATTTGAATTAATGCTAAAGTTTCATAACCCAATCTCCAAAAACAAACTAAGAACAACAGTAATAGAATCCAACCCCAAAAACGAGTTTTACACCCTATTCAGAGAAAACATTGTCCTAAATTAAAAGGAATTAAAATAAGGAAAGTTGTCCAAATATGCAGTTGTAATCGACGACCCCCACAGATGGTCTGTCGATGAAACCACGGACCGTCGACAGCCTCCTTAGTCCAGACTTAGAATCTTTTTTCATCCTTCAGCTGTCATCTTCTCTGAATAAATCGATGAACCAACAACATGGTCCGTCGATGCGTCTACGGTTCGTTGATGTCTTCCGTTTTTCCAAACTTACACTTTCTTCAACATCGGGTACTGACTATCTGTGAACTAAATGACGATTTAACAGGACAATCCATCGATAAATTAATGGACTGTCTATATTTCCGTAGCCCCACACTAGGTTAGATTTCCCCGAGTTTCTCTAGATGCCTGAACTATCAGTCGACGGTCACCATCTACAGTCTGTCGATGGAACGATGGACCGTCGATGGGCTTCGTGGGTCACCTCTGCAATAAATCTCAGTTGCCTTCTTTTTTTTGGGTGTGGACACCTTTCCTGCAAAACAAAGATAAAAATATGTTAAACCTACTCCAAAAAGGCTCTAGACACACACCAATCTTAAGAAGAAAACATTAAAAGTACCGTGAAACCACGGTTCATCACTACCCAAGCTCAAGCGGTAGACTCTAAAGGCCAAGACATGACGGCTCAAGTCAATCGGGAGGTTGGACCTTGTGTTAAACTAAATACTAGTACTACGGCTTCCCGCATGAGGGACTTCATGAGGATGAACCCTCTTATGTTCTATGGATCTAAAGTGAATAAAGATCCCCAAGACTTCATTGATGAGGTCTAGAATATTCTTTATGGCATGTGATTATCTTCAAATGAAAGGCCGAGTTAGCTTCCTACCAACTCAAGGATATAGCTCAAACATGGTACACCTAATGGAGAGATAATAGGTCCTTTAGAGCGGGTCCTATCACTTGGGAGGTGTTTAGAAGGTCTTTCCTTGATAGTTTCTTTCCAAGGTAGAAAAGGGAGGCGAATATGGAAGAATTCATCAACCTTAATCAAGGAGGTATAAGTGTGAAAGAATATTGTTTGAAGTTTACTAAGTTATCTAAATATGCTCCTTCCTTGGTTTCTAATCCAAAGGATGAGATGAGTCATTTTATTAAGGGGTGTCTAATGAATTGGTTGAATAGTGTCGTTCAACGATGCTCCATGACAATATGGACATTTCTAAGTTGATGGTTCATGCATAACAAGTTGAAGAGACTAGAATTAAGAGGAAGAATAGGGGATTTGAGAGGGCCAAGTCTAATGAGGGAGGTACGTCCAAGTGTAGGTTTGAGGTTAGAGACAAGCCTAGGTTGAAGAAGAGGGTTTCCAACCAAGTTACTTCAGAATTTTCCAAGGCTAAAAAGGATAGTGTGTCTAACCCTAAGTCCCAAAAGGCAAGAAGCGATAATTAACCTAGCAAGAAACAAACTTGTTCCAAGTGTTGTAAGAAGCATTGAGGTGAGTGTCTAGTTGGGACAGAGAATTTCTTTGGGTGTTCCAAGAGTGGCCACAAGGTTAGATATTGCCCTAATATAAAGAGTCAAGAGAAGGAAAGTGGTCAAACTCAAGCTATTGCTACTAATTAAGGAGCTCCAAAGAGAAACTGCTTTTATGCCCTCCGTTCTAGGGGTGAGCAAGAGTAGTCTCCCGATGTGGACACCTATATGTTCTAAGCCTTCTCTATTGATATTTATGCCTTACTTAGTTCCGGTGCTACCTTATCATTTGTAACTCCTCTAATATCTTAAAAGTTTGATGTTCTACCAGTGAGAACCCCCTTGACGTAACTGGTGTCTTCGTCCTCGAAAATGACTTAGACTAGCCCTTAACATACATCACGGCAATTCATAGGTAAAGAAAATACAAAATTTAAAACCTTTACATAGTGAAGTATACTTAGACTTCTCATTTATCTTATATGAAGTTTACAGAGACTTCATAGTTATGAAGTGTACATATACTTCTTATTTATGCAATATATCCAATTCATATGAAGTATTCTAATATTTGTCTCCCACATAAACCATCTATCATTGAAGTATTAGACTTGGGCATAGCCCTTATACTAGTACTATATGCCACATATAGGCTTACAACAAAGTCTCTAGTATAAGGAAAGAACAATTGTTTTAGACATAATCAAAATCAGAGCTAGAGTAGAAAATGGAATCATCCTTAGACTTGTGCACTCTACAATAACTTGGGAAAAGATCCAAGTCTTCCTTCAAAGTGGAATTGAAAACCTTCAATGGCCCGAACCTACATAATTGTAGAAATATAAAAAATATGGTTTTGTACAAACCACATGTACAAAGTATGGAAACATATGCAATTAAAACCATTGAAAACATGTACAAAGGGACATTTTTGTTCAAAACCATGCTAAGTCACTTTGAAAAGCCTTTATGCACATACAAGAGCATATTAAAGTCAACAATCATGATAACATTTCGACATGTTCATATCCAACACACTACCAACATTACCATAAGGCCATATCAACATTTCATATCTTAGAATTCATAACATCAAAAATACAAGACCCTTACTCACAATATCATCCAAAACCTACAAGTGCAATGCTCATGTGAAGCATAACGCAACATATTCAAGTAAACTAGAATAGAGAGTATAAGTAATGTCTATATTTCATATAACATCCTATCATGTGTAGTCATCATCATACATAGCAATTTAGACAAATATTATGTTCATCAATTAAGTCAACATAATGTAAAGTCAACATATACATTTCATTCACTGAATAAATATATAAGAACATCCTCCAAGAACTCCCCTCAAGTTCAACTTATGCAATGCATAGGTAAATTCCCATACCCTTACCTACACTAAGTAGAATTCCTTAAGTAACCCTAGTTAATGTTCACTTTATTACTTTCATTCATTCATTTTTTTTAGGAAAAATCGCCTTAACCAACAATAGACCATGTGAGGTAAACATGGAATCGGGTGTCATGAAACCCTAAAACGAAAGAAGCTTCTCTACTTTCCAAGGTAGAACCAAAACATGAACATAGCATTATAGGTGGATCCACTAGATAGTTTTCCTATGGGGTCACATAGTTAAGGATCTAGGAGATATGTATTGGAAACCTTCTTTATGAACAATTGCATTATAGTCTCCATCTCATGAGAACCATTGTTTACCTACCTTTCCTCATTGTGAAGGTACACCTCTCATTTCTAGTTCGTGCGGTGCTAAGCTAATGTCCCTTTTTCAAATGTCATTAAACCTTCTTAATTATCAAATCTGAATTTAGGCCATAGGAGACTAACCCCTTGTGTAATAATTGTCATTAGATATTTATGTATTGAATGAGAACTTCCTTTAATTACAACCCTTCATTAGTGAGATCAACACATCATAGTCATATCATAATAAAGCACACAAGAGAATCATATTCATCCTTTGCATGATCATACCCCTATCAAGAACTCAGATTAACATATTCATAACATTCCATCATATTCATCATATTATCATCTTCCTAATCTATTCACATAATCATACTTCAATTTAAACATCATCATCAAGAATAAACCATCATTATTGAACTAGAGAACTCATGATCATAAAAGACTTACTAGTAGCTTCCAAGACCCACCTTAAATATTTCACCATGAACTCCACAATATTCATCCTTCAGTTCACTAATTATCATAATATAATAGTAAATTATACAAGAACTAAGTCAATATCATCATCCCTTATCACCAACAAACTCAATTCATAACCTAGGGTTAGGGAAAAGGGACAATCATTGATCCTTTTAGAGAAACTAGGCCAAAGCCTAATGAATTACAACAATTAACCTATAAACTATCATAATCTATTATTATTAATCAATACAATACAACATTAAATCAATTTGAAAATTAACCGACGAAATTGGATGAAAACCATACTTTTAGACATCTTTTAAAACCAATTTTGAAGAGCCTCTTGGGGAAAGAGATCCCAATAATGAATAGCTTCCATAACATAATATTCCTTGAAGAATGATGGAGAAAAACTTGAATCTTGAAGCCTTAATGAATGTTGGACCTTTGTCTTCAATGGATCTTTGGGTAGTGAGAGAAAGTAGAGAGAAGTGAGAGCTAATTTGGGTTTGGGGAAATTATGAAATGATGAGTTAGTTTAATGACTTATAACTCTTTAATTGTCCCCAACTAACTTAATTAAACACCCCTTAACCCCTAATTAATGAAATAACTAATTTACTAATTTCCATAAGATGGGCAAAAAATTGACAGAGAAGTCAAAGGCCAAACTGCGACTTAACGTCGATGGGGCGTAATCCAAACCACGGACCGTCCTGGTCATTTGTGGTTTGGATCATAGACCTCCTTTTTTAGCCATTTTGGTAAATTTCTAAGTATGAACCAATGATTTCCATGGACGGTTCGTTGACACATTGACGGCTTGTCATTTGGTTCATCAATGGCTACTGTCAATTCACAGCTTTTAGGGTCAAATGTTAGGGTCCTCTTCAAGGTTCTTAGGGTGGTCCTTGGGAACTCGTACCCGGACGTTTTGACCCTAAACACACTGAAATACGTATTTCAAACCTTACCACCAAATTTGACTTAATTCAGACTATTAAAACCCCTTTAAACACACCAACGCACACTAGTTAATTTTTCACAAATCTTCGAAGGTCTTGGTCGTTTCTTGACGTCTTGATTCTAACACTTCCTAATTGTGTTTATTACCTTTTTTCAAGCATAGAAATTTAAAGGCTTAGTTCATCATGTAAGGCTCTAGACTAAGTCATAGATATTTCAGAGTGTTACATTATCCCGCCCCCCTTAGGAACTTTCGTCCCCGAATCACACATAAATCTTTTTATACGGAGAGAAAGACTCAATACTAGCAGAACAACCAACAAAAATCAACAACACGAAATCATCATGATTCACAACTCAGAAGAGTACTTCAAAACTCCACTCAATACAAAATCCAAACATTACAGAGAAACTCAATTCACCATTTATCACATATAAGAACTCAATATTTCACATCACATAATGAGGAACTACTTTCTCAATATGAACCTGAACATCAATAGTTACCATGAAAACCTTCTTTCAAAAAAACTTTAAACATGCTCCCTACCATTTCATAAATGCAACTATACACCTAACACAAATAAGTGCAAGTTATACATGACAATATTTTTCATGAAACCTCACTTTAGCATGAACCTTTACAAAAATATGTACATACCTTGAAAGCTAACCAAATTCACATTATTCATGATTTTTGTTTTAAAATAAACTACTAACCTCAACCTTGGCGAGAATTTTGAGGAAAAAGATAAGGATAACAGGACTTCATGTCGGCCTCGGCCTCCTATGTTGATCCCTAAACTAGGTGGTTTCTCTATAGGACTTTTACGGAGACCAACTCTTAATTCCTAAACTTCTTGACTTCACGATCTATGATTTCAACCAGAACCTCTTCATACGAAAGGTTCTCATTCACTCCTAACCCTTCAATAGGGAGAATAGACAATGGGTCACCTCTACATTTTTTAAGCATAGAGACATGAAATACGGGATGAACCAGAGCTAGTTCACTTGGTAAGTTCAACTCATAAACAACCTTCCCAACCCGTTTCAATATCTCATAAGGGGCCATATACCGTGGACTAAGCTTTCCCTTTTTACAAAATCTCATCACCTCTTTCATGGGTGAAATCTTCAAGTAGACCCAATTACCTACTTCAAATTCAAGGTCTCTTCTTCGATTATCAGCATAAGATTTTTGCCGACTGTATACTTTTTTCAACCTTATCATCTGAACATTATCTATGGCCTCATTGATTATATCGGCACCAAGGATTGAAGATTCACCAACCTCAAACCATCCAACCGTAGACCTACATCTCCTACTATAGAGTGCTTCAAATGGTGCCATGGAAATACTCAAATGGTAGTTATTAGTGTAGGAGAACTCTATCTACAGTAGGTGATCGTCCCAATTACCCTTGAAGTCAATAACACACGCTCTTAACATATATCCTAGGTTTTGGATGGTATGCTCCGGTTGGCCATCCATTTGAGGATTAAAAGCGGTGCTATGTTTGACTTGAGTAACTAGATCCTTTTCAAAAGAACTCCAATATCGAGAGGTGAATTGGGGACCTCTATCCGAAATGATGGACAAAGGGATCCCATGAAAACTCACAGTCTCATTAAGGTACAACCTAGCATACTCCTCCACCCAATAAGTTGATTTTACATGGATAAAGTGGTAAGATTTTGTTAATCTTTCAACAATTACCCATATTGAGTCATTTTGCCTCTGGGTTCGAGGCAATCCCACTACCAAGACTAAGTCATTACATTACTTAGTTCATTTAAGAGACATTCATCATATAAGAACATTCAAGTAACGGTCTTATCTTCCCACTTCCAACTAGAGACGTATATTACTTGAGTTAAGCATCCCGATCATTGATGTTCGATCTTAACTTGTTGATAATTAGTACATTTAGCCACAAACACCGCTATGTATCTTTATAAACAATCCTACTAATAAACCTCTTGAAGATCATGATACATTTTGGTGGCACCTGGATGAATAGAATATCGCGAACCATGATCCTTCATCCACATTCGGTACACACAATCTACCTTCGTACCTAAGTACCCCATCCCCCCTTGGGAGAATGCCTCATTGAACTTTCTAAGAACCAATTCCATTAACTCCATCAATAGAGGATCAAGGTGTTGGTTAGACTTCAGCTCAACCACTAAAAAAATTTCAGAATTATGATGAACCATATACCCTAATTTTGGAGAATCTTCCAACCAAACACCCAACCGAGCCAATCTATGTACCTTTTTCACTAACTCATTCTTATCATCGGGAACATGTGCTACACTACCCATTGACATTAGACATAAAGCGTCCGTAAGTCCTTGCCGGGGTGGTAGAGAACACTTATGTATTAGTCCTTCAAAAGTTCCAACCACCTTCTTTGTTGGAGATTCAACTCCTTTTGAGTGAACACATATTGAAGGATTTTGTGGTCAGTGAATACATCCACATAGACACCATATAGGTAGTGACTCCATATTTTCAAAGCAATCACTACAACCGTTGATTCAAGATCCTGAGTTGGATAGTTCTTCTTATGCATCTTAAGTTATCAAGAGCCATGTGCGATCACCATACCATGCTGCATGAGGACACAACCCAAACCTACTCGAGAAACATCACAATACAATATAAACCCTTGGGTACCTACGGTAAAGTCGACACCGGAGCGGAGGTTCGCTTATATTTCAACTCTTGGAAACTTATTTCACAAGCTTCCGACCAATAAATCATAGCATTTTTCTAGGTTAATGTAATTAATGGAGAAGCAATAGGTGAAAATCCGTCAACAAATCTCCTATATTACCTAGGTAAAGCAATTAAACTTCTAATATCGGTTGGCAACTGCGCCTTTTGGAAATAGGATTCACTACGGATTCCGAAGGAACTGGAGTCAAAGTTCTAGGAAAATTCTTAACCGCTTCCATTTTATTCGGATCGACCTCAATACCCTCATTTGAGATAATGTGACCAAGAAAATCAACTAATCTCAACCAAAATTCACACTTACTATATTTAGCAAAGAGTTGATGTTCCTTGAGGACTTCCAATACTATCCTCAAATGACTCATATGCTCATCCTCTCTTTCAGAATTTACCAAGATATCATCAATGAAGAAAATTACAAAAGAGTCGAGGAAATTTTGGAACACTCTATTTATAAGGTCCATAAAAGTAACTGGGTATTAGTTAGACCAAAATACATAACTAGGAACTCATAATGATCATACCTAGTTCGGAAAGTCATTTTAGTTATGTATTCATCTCTCATTCTAAGATGGTGATACCCCGACCTAAAATCAATTTTAGAAAAGTAGGTTGCCCCTTGGAGTTGATCAAACAAATCGTCAATCCTAGGGAGAAGATACTTGTTCTTCATGGTGACCTTATTTATTTAATGGTAGTCAATTCACATCCTAAGGGATCCATCCTTCCTTTTCACAAACAACACCTGAGCGCCCCATGGAGAAATACTTGGTTTTATGCAACCTTTGTCTAGTAAACATTTGAGTTAAATCATTAGTTCCTTCAACTCGGCCTGAGCCATCTAGTAAGGAGGGACTGAAATAGGCTTCATATCTGTCAACAAGTTTATGCCAAACTTTATCTCCCATTCATGAGGAATTGCGGGCAAGTCATCGGGGAAGACTTCCAGAAAATCCTTCAATACGGACACCGACTCTAATGGAGGAGCTTCAAAATCAAGGTCCTTGAACCTCAGACATCCCCTAGAAATCATCTTACATGCTTTTAAACACGAAATAATTTAACCTCTAGGGATTGAGTTTCCCCCCCTTCCATTCTAAGACGGGTACATTAATAAATTTGAATTTAACTACCCTTGTTCTAAAATCAATATAAGCAAAACAATCATGCAACTAATCCATCTGCAATATGACATCAATGTCTAACATATTGAGTTCTAACAAATCAACAAATGTAACTCTATTCGGCAATGATATAGGACAACTCCTAGAGATTATTTTAGCAACAATGAAGTCACCCACCGGGGTAGTAACTGAAAAAGGTTCAACTAGGATATTGGGTAGAATATCAAACTTTTTAAATACTAGTGGATATACAAAAGATAATGTAGAATCGGGATCTACTAAAGCATAGACATTAATGGAGAACACTTGTAACATATCAGTGATGACATCGGGAGAATCATCTTGTTCACCCCTAGAGTGGAGAGCATGGAAGCGGTTCATCATAGGAGCATCAGAACTAGGACCGCTTGATTGTGTTTGCTCACTCTTTTTTCCTCTAGCCTTCATTATAGGACAATCTCTCACTTTGTGACCACTCGTTCCACAACCAGAGCAATTATCCGTTCCAACTAAACATTCACCCATATGATTCATACCACACTTGGTACAAGTAGATTTGGTGAATTACAACTTCTATCCCCTACGGTCATAGGGTTAGACACCCTATCCTTTCTAGCCTTAGGAAATTTTGTAGGAACTTGGTTGGAGAACCTATTCTTTAATTTATGCTTGTCTTGGATTTCCAACTTACCCTTAGAAGTACCTTCTTCATAAGACCTTCCCCTCTTAGTATCCCTATTCTTCCTATTTACCCTACTCTCCTCAACTTGTTAAGCATGCACCATCAAACGAGAAATGTCCATGTTGTTATGAAGCATCACCAAACGACACTGTTTCGTAAGATCATCGGACACACACATCACAAAACGGCTTATTTAATCTCTATGATTAGACGCCAAAGAAGGGGCATATTTAGAAAATTTAGTGAATTTCAAAGAGTGCTCCTGGACACTCATACCTCCTTGAAGAAGGTTGATGAACTCGCCCACTTTTGCCTCTCTATTCTCCCCAGGAAAGAAACTATAAAGAAAATCACTTATAATTATCTTCCAACTAATGGGAACCGCTCTCAAAGCCCTACTGTCTTTCCATTGAGTGTACCAAGTTTGAGACACATCCTTGTGTTGATAAGAGGCTAGCTCGTCCTTCTCATAAGAACTCAATCCCATAGCATATAGGATCTTGTAGACCTCATCAAGAAAGTCTTGGGGCTCATTATTCACCTTGGACCCAAACAACATTGGAGGGTTCATCCTTGTGAAGTCCCTCAAGTGAGAAGTCATAGTACTAGCATTTTGTTACACACGGGGTCCAAATTCCATGTTTTCTTGAGCCATAATGGATTGAGGTTCAGTAGCTACAGCTTGAGCTTGAGTAGTCATAGCTTGAGCCAAACATATGAAACCGGACTTTATCTCTCCATCCGTCATGGCTGAAGGAATGACCGGAACTTGGTCACCTTGTGGAGCTTCATCTTGGGGAAGATCTTGATTGTGTATGGGAGGAACTCCCTCATTAGTAATCTCTTCTTCAAATCTTCTTGCGTCTTCCCTTTTACAAAAGATTTTACTGTCATTCGTGGACGATGTTCCTAAGCAGGGGGGATAATGTAACACTCTAAAAGTCCATGACAAAATCTAGAGCCTCACATGTTGAACTAAGGTTTGTAACACTCTTTTAAGGCCTAAAATAATGTATATAAATCATTTAGGATGTTTTAGAGTTAAAACGTCAAGGAACGTCCGTGTCGTTCGGAGACTAGTGAATTAGATGCTAGTGTGGCATGTTTCATGGGGTTTTAGAAGTCGTAATTTAATGAAATTCGGTAGAAAATTGTGAAACATGTATTAGAGTGTGTTTAGGGTTGAAACGTCCAGGTAAGATTTCCCAAGGAGCACCTTAGGGTTCCTTCAGGAGTACCCTTCCAAATTGACCCAAAAGTTGTCAAATGACAGTGGCAGCCAAACGACGGACAGTAGTCTGGGGGACGAGGTATTGATGACCTCTGTAGGTGATGCCTTATACAATTTTCAAAAAAATTTCCAAAAATCAATCTTTTTCTCAAACGCCGATCGTGCAGTATGGGGCATGGGATGGCGCCGGTGGACTTACGGTGCATAGGTAAGGGAGTCCTCAACTGGGTATGTGTTTCACTGTCCAATTTTATGTTAAGGAAATGAATTTGTTAGTTTCTTAGTTAATTGATTAAGCTTTAAGGTTGTCTAATTAAGTTATTTAAGAGACTATAGAAGGCATAAACCTAATTAACCTAGCCCAACACCCCTCAATTCCTAAACTCAAATTTTCTTTTTATTCTCTCTACTTTATCTCTCCCCAAAGAATACTCCATTGAGTACCAAGGTCAAAGGTCTTAGGGATGCATGATTTCTTACTTTTCTCCATCAATCTTCAAGGATTGTTAATGTAAGATTCCGAAAATGACTTAGTTGAAGCTAGAGCCTAACGTGGTTTTCATGATGGTAAAAGTTCCTAAATTTGTCTTTAATGTGGTTTACATGCAGTGTCTAAGTGTTTAGGTGTATTGGAAGTCAAGCATCAAGGGACGACCAAGATGTTCGACGACTAAGTCACCTAAGTGCCTCAGATGTGATTATGTGTTTATGTGTGATTCATGAGGTTATAAGTCTTTAAATGAATTATTATGGTGTATATAGGCAGTGTGTCAAGTTTCGTGAAGTTTGGAGTTGAAATGATCAAGAACGTCTATGACGTTTGAAAGATGTGCCTTGAAATGACCTTGTGTGTCTAACCATGTTTTGTAGAGTTCTACGTGTTCTTTTTGGATGAAACTCATATTGGAGGTACTAAACTCGTATACAAACATATTTGGGTTGGGAACGTACGGGTACGAGTCCATGTAGGACCCACAAGGGTCCCTAGACCCCAACATGGAGCTCAACACTGCCAGGCAGTGGCAATCGACTTACCCAAACGACGACTAGTCGACCAGGTGATGGTCCATCGATGGGTGGCGTTGATGGAGCCACTTGGCCTTCAGGTTGAGGAGTTGAAGGAGAAAACTACGAGACCCCATCAATGGGGCGTGGGTGAGAGCACGGACCGTCGATACTGGGCGTCGATGGTGCTGTGACTTTCCTTCTAGTTTTTTGTTAAGGCTTGGGGGTTTTGGGAAATTCACCCAAGTTTTTTCAAATGTGAGGATGGTTGATTTAAGTGTTTAGCAGTATTTTAAGATATATAAGTTATTAAACTCTCATTTAAACCCTAGCACTAATATTAAAACCCTTTTCCTCCTAAAGTTTCTCCAAAAACCTCCATGAGAGCTCAATGTAAAGATGGAGCTTGGAGATGGATCTGCAATGGAGTTTCTTCTTCAATTAGGGTTCTTCAAATAAGGTATGGGAGTTCTTCATCTAAGGCTTTCTATCACCATAGATCCAATTTCAAAGATGATTTTCAAAGATTTCAAAAAGATGAAAAAGTCCATTTTTTACTCTAAGTCTTGGATTAGTGCATGGACCGTTTTCAAAGATTAAGATATGATGTTATTGATGTATAATTTATGTTTTCCAATGAAATTCTCCATGAAACCTTGATCTTCTCAAATCTCTAAATTTGACTATAATATGGATGAATTGATTATGCTTTGATATTAATGAAATCATGTAAAGATTGTTATGGGCTTTTGAATTATGTATAGATTATGTATGTATGGTGTATAGGATGTTTCAATTTATCAATTGAGTAATGAATACTCTTAGATCTATTGCATGTTAAGCCTATTGAATTGATATTAACCAAATGCTTATAGATTCTAGTGTAGATTTCTATGGTTTTATAATGATGTAAGGTTTGTATTAAATTGATATCTATTTGGTCTTAGATTGATAAATCTATATTGAATTGACTTAGATTCATTGAGTATTATTATTTATGCTATGAATTGATGTTCATGGCCATTGGTAAGGGCCTTCTGGTATTGAATTGAATTATTTAAATTTGGATTGAAGTTGTGAGTTTAAATGGGTAGTATGCTGCCCTAACTATCTTATTATTATGTATATATATTGTAATTTATATCTTGGATTATATGTGATTGGCATGACCCACTTAAGGTGGCGGTGTTATGTGAATGATGTGGCCTTGTCGGCGTTACCTTATGTAATATGATGATCATGGCCTTGTCGGCACTACTTGAAGTATTATGATGAATTGTGTTGTTGATTACTTGAAGTATGATCATCTCTACCTATATGTTAAGTAATGTGAAAGTATGTGTTCTCTTGTTGAAGTTATTAGGTGGTCATGTTATACTATGACTATGTGTTCATATGTGTAGTCTTAAAGTTGATGCATGATTGTTCCTAACTTGAATATATGAGTCAATGATGGTTATATTTATGAATATATAGTAGTTTATAATATGTCTTAAGGATGATAACGGTTCTTCCTATGTGCTTCTAGAATGACATGTAATATGTGATAAAGTTTAGTAATGTCGTGTCTTGTTTAGGCAGACTTGTGTCCCTTACTTGATGCATATATGAATATGAATATGTGATATCTTGACTTAGGAAGCTAAAACATCTTAGTCTTGATTGAATGAATGATATGTGACACCTTGAATGGGTCCATATGTAAAACCTTGAACATAGAAGGTAAGGTTATGGAACTTGAAGTCGAAAGCCGTAATGGTATCCTTCATGTAGTGTAATGATGGACTTAAGGTTGATTGGCTGGAATGTCATCATATCAATACTTAGGGAAGTCACGATGAGCTTCTTGTCGCCATTAGAAGGTAGCCCTAGAAGACCTCTTTGGTAGGGTAAATGTGATTGGGTTATGAACATGATCTAAAATCCTTTGTATGAACCTTAATGTGAATTACTCTATGAGAACAAAGGCTAGCACCGACTGAGAATGGCAAGGGAAGTAGTTCTAGTTAAAGGATGACATTGGAATACAAAATAAGCCTTTCATATTCCTTAACCATGTGCCTACATGGGATGTGTCCAAGTTCTAACCTTCGCAAGTAGAACAACCTCATCGGAGTAGGATAGAACTCCGGATTCCATGCTTTGCTAACATGTTCTATGTCGGTTATGGACTATTCTCATCATGTGGGATACTTACTAGTGTTGGAAGAGTTCTATGTAGTCTAGGAGGTGGTATGGGACGCTATCTAGACATTGCACAATAGGCTTTGAGGATGTTATTGAGAGTCCCTAGGTCTTCTCAAAGACCATTACTTGAATGTCCTTGTATGATTAATGTCTCTTAAATGAATTAGGGAATGTAATGACTTAAGTTAACAAAGAATTTTAAATGAATAAGTTCTTATCTAGAGTAGTTAAGGGTTGTCTAGTTAAGGTATGAAGGGGGAAGAGGAATGGTCACTTCATCTCTTACTTGGATAAGTCTTAATTGTCACGTCCGGGGAGCACCCCCTAGAAGTAACATGTACTTGACCTCTCGGAGGTCTTATACAAGTCAATAGTTATCATTCATCGCATTGACATAGTAAATTTAGCGGAAAATTTAAAACTTTTCATACCACATCATATACTAGAAACTTTACTTCATATATATATAAAATATCATATTACATACTTAGACCTTAAGTCTCTTTGCCATGTTAGACTCAACAACATTAGAATACATTAGGGACACGACCCATAAGACATAAACATAAGTACAATATTTAAGACTTTACAGTAAACCATAACATAGGAAATCCTTGCACTTAAGGATTCCTTTCCTTGAGCTTGGGAATCACATATCACGCTCCTCAATCACATAGAAATCCTTTAAGAATTTATAACCTACACTTTGTGTAAAAAGTATCGAAGAATGGAGTTAGTACAAGAATTCACTAAGTATGTCAACCATGCAAAAACATGCATTTAAATGGGACATTTCCTTGAAATCACACTTCATGCCGTTTTGAGTAAATCAACATAAAACATTTGTACAATAGCATTTATATAATTCAAATACTTCATATAGACATATTCGAAGGCCAAACATTACACAAAATCACATATAGAATTTAAGTCATATTTGAGGTCACTTTACAGAGAGCTCATTTCCCTTAACAGTGAGCTATCCTTGCTTTTATTAATTAACCTCCCAAATAACCCTCTAGTGATACTTGGTGCAATACATCACCGTAAGGTCACAAATAAAGCATACGTAAAATCTATACAAGGCAACACATACCATAATAGAAGTATCGTACAACATAGACATATTTAAGCCAGGACTATAAAGGACATTACATTGAACTCTTAGTCATTATGCACATACACTTATTTTACTTCACATGGAACCTTATAAGACCTTAATAGAATCCCAACCTTAATCTACTAGTGCAATGTACATGTGAAGCCCCATAACCTCACATATTCTTAGTAGACCCTTTATGAGACCACAAGCCTTAACACTTCATACATCGACATCACAAGTAAAGACAACTTCATTCATGACAATACAAGACCTTTATCATGTAGTTATTAAGACCAACATAGTACATATAAGGATAAGATCACATCATATACATTCATACCATGCACATCTTCATAACAAGTAGATAGATACTACAATGTCATTCATAAGGACATAAACATAATCATACACATTAGGTCACCTTCCTAGGACTTCCTAAGGAGATACTTGTGCAATGTCTAGATGGGTTCATTACTTCCACCTATCCTAAGTAACCTCCCATAAGTCATCCTAGTTAGGATCCTAGTCATTTACTTCCATTGTCCATTTTACTTTAGGGAAACTATAGTCTTAAGCGACACTAAGACCATGGGTTCTAAACATGGAATTTGGTGTCATCCCCTCACACCAAAAAGAGGGCATCTTACTTGCCAAGGTAAGACATGAGTATCATGCTAGCATTTTAGGTGATATCACTTGCTAGATCGTATGTGGTAACATAGTTTATGGAAATTGGGGGCTATCATGGAAACATCTCTGTAAACCTTTTTTGGGTCATGAGGCTATCCACCCCGTGAGGACCGTTAGTGGACCCTTTAGCCTTCCCTACTTAGGAAGGTGCCACCCCCTCATATACAAGTTCACTCGGTGCTAAGCTAAGTTCCCTTTTTATTAAAAAGCCTTTATTAACATTTCTTTTATAAAACATAGGCTTAGGAAAGTCATCCCCTCATATTCTTAGCTCATAGGTCATCGATGAGAGTTCATCAAACTAAATCATGTGAGAAATCCTTTCACGTGGACATAGCATATGTATTAGCACTATCTAGTTAAGGATACACATGATTACACCTTTCAAGGCTCCTTTATTGACTAAACCATCATTCATGTGTGTGTGTACTTATTTGTGAGCAACCCTTTCACATAACACATTAATGTCACACATGTTCATATATAAATGCATGAGTCTATATGTATAACTGTATGAGCAATCATTTCATGTTAACCCACTAAGACACTATGCACATTCATACTTCATCATATCATATAAGTCATATTCATAACATACATGTACATTCATTTTCATATTCATAGAAACCAAACCAAGGAACTATCCTATCAAGGTACACATGTGCAATGCATAGACAAGGTCCCATACCCTTGTCCATAGTAGTACACCCATCAAGTCATCTTAGTTAGGGAAACACATATCATACTTTCATATACATAAACTTAACATGCATAGTAATAGACACTAGTGAATATGAGAACTACCTTTCATTTAGACACCATGAACCTTTACTACTTTTAAGCATGCATGAAGAGTGAGTGTGTGTATACATTAGTCAACATGATCACATAATGGATATCAACAACATATTGAGGCAGCCACCCTCTTAAGACCACAATCATCTTTCAAGCATAGACCACACAACACACAATAGTATAAGAGGCAAGACAATCTTCACATTAAAATCAAGACTCCTAACTTTACCTATTTACACATTCACATAGGGGTACATGGGTAGGGGTAATTAATCCTTAACACTTCATTAACGGCAGCACCTACACATGATCTTAGCATAACCGTTTACATGCTCAAAACAATAGTAACATAACGTAGATTCATAACTATAATAGAAGACTAGGCACAAGTTACACATAAGGTAATCACCATCACCACTCATTAATATATTCATCAGTTTGCCTTAAAGGCCATGGTCAACACATATATGATGACAATAAAGTAAACACTCCCACCATAAGTGGACGATACCACGCAATGCCATACAAGGCTTTATCAACTACAATACTACAAGAAAAGTAGAGAGGAAGAGTCATTCTTACCATTTCATTATCCTTTGATCATCATTGATCAATACACCCTTTCAATCATTCATACAATATAGGGAAGTAGCTAAACATACCTTTTATCATGAAGCAACTATGTACAAGTTGCTACAAAATCATGCTACCATCCAAGACATTATATCACATATATGGTAGAAAGTAGAGAGCTATACATCATCAAGTAACTTCCCTATTTAAGTTCATCAACAATATTGTATAATTAATATTCATTTAAGGCAGTAGCTAAACAAATCATAGCCTAGATGAGATCCTACTACAATTGCCAATAAGTTCGAGATCACTGTGAACATGCTTCATGTTAGGAATTCATGGAAGATGAACTTACTTAGGTTAATCCTATTCAAGATATCATGCATTGATCGGTATCACATAATTCATCATCAATACACATTCTAGATAGTAGAACTAAGCATATTAACATACTCAAAATCCACTTATATACAATTAGGACCAATGTTACAGTGATCATAAGTTACTACTTAATATCTTAGAAGCACCTATATCAATTAAATCAATCCTTCTTTACATTGATCATACCATATTTTTATTCAAAATTCAACGAATTTATTAACCTAAGGCAGTAGCTACATGAACCACAACATAATCATATTCCACTTTATACCTTAAAAGGCTCATATTATAGTGATCACATTAAGGCATAGGTTAGTCATGTTCAAATCTTCATATATTGATCCACATGGATCTTTAATCATCAATTCATCCTTAATTCACGTAAATAACAGTAGGTATAGACAATTCAACGTAAGAGAATCACAATTAAACCATTAATAAGCCATGATCACAAAGCCCATGCGAGGACTAAATCGTTTAGGGAAGGAACATGGGTTCATCACGCAATTGGATTAAAATCATGTTCAAACCAATACATTAACATCAATTCATCATTATTTAACCATTTAAAACGTTTTTAGAAAGAACCCATGGCTAGATTGAAGAAGAAGAGATTTGATCATAAAACCTTCTTTGAATACTTTGAGATTAACTCTCTAAGTGAAAGGTGACTTGGAGATGAAGGATTACCATACCTTTATTATATGAAGAATCCACCAAAATTTGTTGAAGAACTCAATGAAGAGCTTCAACCCTAGCTTCAGTTTTACCCTTATTTAAAGAATCTTGAACAATCTTGAATTTTCTTTAATGGAGTCTTCAACTTTGATTTTTTTCTTGAGGTTTTGTCCTAGGGTTTGAGAGAGAAGAGAATGATGAATTTAAACATTGGAATTATGACTATTTAGGGCTTTATAGGACTTGTGAAATCCGTTTTATTTAGGTTTTCCTAGTGGAAAAGGAGAGGAAAATTACCTTAATAACTATTTTCCCGCGGCCAAAACGGAACTGCACTATACTATTCACTAAAATTGTTATAACTTTTTACTCGAAAACAGATTGATGAAAAATTTGTGCATTGGAAAGAGAAAATACATTTAATATAATAGGTAATGGCTCACATAGTTCTTTATATTCTATGAGATATGGTCGTTCCAAGGCAAACCTTTCGAACGTCATGGACGTTATTGGACGTTTGACCTCCAAACTTCACGAAACTTGACACACTACCTATAAACACTATAATAACTCAAATAAGGACCTCATAAGCTCATGAAACACACATAAACACATATAAGGCACATAGGTGACTTAGTCATTGAACGTCTTAGTCGTGCCTTGACGTTTGACTTCCAAATCACCTAAACATACTTTAAAGCACTGTATTAGCATGTTAACAAGCTTATAGGCACGAGTGAGACATTAGAAACCCTAACTCATTTTGAGGGTCTTACATTAATAATGATTCTAGTTAATTAATGTGATTGATTATGTGGACATGATCCTAACTTAGGTAACTCTTAAGGATTACTTAGGTAATCTTGAAGAGGTCAATTATGGACATTCTCTTCTTGAGTTACCTGAGTAGGTATTTTGATAACTTTTGAACGGAGAATGTCATGTTCTATGCATGCTATGATGTTATGTGAGAATGATTCTATCTTAGGTAGTCTATAGGATCCCTTGAGTGTGGGTGAAAGGGATTGTATGGGCGGTCACTTTACAACTCACTCAAGTGAACCTTAGAATCACCGTTGGTAGGAGGATTTCATGTTCATGTGCTTGATGTATTGTAAGTGTGTATGAGTCTCATTCTAAGTATTCTTAAGGATCTTTTAGGCATGCTTTGAGAGGGTGTATGGGTGGACTCTCTTTGTATGACTTAAGTGAGTCTTAGTACAACTTTTAGTGGGGTGACTACATGCTAGAAGGTTCCTTAAATGAAGGAAGACAAATTAACTGTACAGTGAAGGAATTCACAGTAACAGTGATTCGAGTTACTGGAAGGTATCTGCTATAGATATGATATTTGGTTTAAATGATTCCTTATGTATTTCTAAGTTTATAAATGTTGTTCTTATATTTATAGTATGATCTGTTAATCAAAATTCATGAAAAGCATGCTATTGACTAAAGGTCCCTTTTTCATTGTTTTTGCATGGCTTCCATACTTAGTACATCTAATGTATTAACCCCTTCTTTTCCCTTTTTGACTAAAGTGTAGGGAATTGGAAGTCTTGATGTGCCATGAAGGAAGGATAGGTTTCTAAGGGTTAAAGATGAAGCATTGGTGAGTCCTCATTGATTCGAGGACAATATCCACATGTTCTTTTATGCATTAAGTCTTCTCTTTATGTCTTGTATGGGCTTAGTCCCAAGTGTTGTATACTCTAAAGTTTAGATGGTTCAATGGGATGTCGTAAAGGTTTAATGTTTTAATGAAAGTCTTCCACTTGCGTATTGTTTATAGGAGTTCTTCTTGTGTGAAGAAAGTTTAAAATTCTTACTCATTGTAGAGTGTTTATTATACAATGAATGGTACGAGTGGCTTAATTGAGACTTCTTGAAGTCTCATTTGCCATGTGACGAACTCAAGGATTCCCTAACTTCTAGGGTGTACTTGAGGGTCGTTAAAAGGTTGGTATCAGAGCATAAGGTTTTAAAGTGTCATAGTTGTTTCATGTACCACATTTAATAGAGTCTTGTTTATAATGTGAAGCGCGCCACATTATGAATAGGAGGCTATTGGGTGCTAGGAAAAGTTTTACTTCTTCATTCATCTAATCATTCCTAAGAGCCTTGTATATGGTGTCTTTCCCTTGTCTCCCTTATGTGTTTGGTCATTTGAGTGTGACTCTATGAAGATTGGGTTGAGGGAGAGAAAATATGAGATGTGGCTTGTTAGAGGAGGTGTGAAACATGGTGTTGATGACCTTAGCTTGACTTAGTTACCTTTTGAAAGGTAGTGTAGTTGGAAATATTGGTAAGGTATAGAGTTAGAAATGTGAAGGAGTGGTTATTGAGGTGGTTTGAAGTTATTTAAGACCCAACCATAGAAAGGAAGGTGAATAAATTTGAAAGGGTAAAGGTGAGTTGTCCTAATAAGGGGGATGTAGTGGTTAGATGTTATGATGACCTTGGAATGTGTTTCTCCTAAGTGTGGGAGTATGGTGAAGAGTATAATTTTTGGGAGTAAGGTGCCCTTAACCTTTCATTATGTGCTTACTCAAGCCTCAAACCAAGAGTTTTTAATAACTTGTTTTATGTAGGATTCTTTCGTGGAAAATGAGTTCTAAACATTCTTCTTATGGTATGCATGTTTGGTTGAAATTGAATTTCATTAACTCCTTGCATTGTGCATTTTATTAAGCCATGATTATGTTGTAAAAGGTGTTTACATGAAGTTACCTTGCATACTAGCATGTTTCTATCATGAATTGCATAAAAGTTGAATTTTTTATTTTTTTTTGCACAATTCACTATAATGCATTGCCAGTTCACTGTGAAATTTTGTAAAATTTGACTAGTTAATTATTTTGTCTAAAATTGTTATAATGTGGTTTGAACTGATGTATATGAGTATGCTAATGGATATAAAATGAGTTTTGCTATTTGGATTGAAGGATGTGAGTTTTATAACATGATGAGTTATAGAATCTATTCTAGTTTCTTGTTGTGTTGTGATTCTCCTAATTATGTGAAATCGATGTTTTCTCCTTGATTATGAGTTATATGGTTTGCTTTTGAGCTTCTAATTGAATCTCTATTCTTGGAAGTATTTGGAGAGTGGCAAGTGTCATTCGAGGATGAATGTTGGTTAAGTGGGGGAGAATGTAAGATCTCAAAAATGACTTAGGTGAAGCTAGAGCCTAACGTGGTTGTCATGATGATCTAAGGTCCTAAATTTGTCTATAATGTGGTTTAGAGGAAGTGTCTAAGAGTTTAGGTGCATTGGAAGTCAAGCATCAAGTGACGACCAAGAAGTTCGACGACTAAGTCACCTAAGTGCCTCATATGTGGTTTTATGTGTTTATGTGTTATTGATGAGTTTATCAAGCCCTTAAATGAGTTATTATTGTTTATATAGGCATTGTATCAAGTTTCGTTATATTTGGAGGTCAAACGCTCAAGAACGTCCATGACGTTCGAAAGATATGCCTTGAAATGACCTTGTGTGTATAAGCATGTTTTGTAGAGTTCTACGTGTTCGTTTTGGATTAAAATCATGTGGGAGGTCCTAAAATCGTATATGAACATATTTAGGTTGGGATAGTCCGGGTAAGACTCCATGTATAACCCACAAGGGGTCCTAGAGGAGGACCCCAACTTGGAGTTCAACACTGCCAGGCAGTGGCAATCGACTGACCCAAACGACGGCCAGTCGACCACGTGACAGCCCGTCGATGGGTGGAGTCGATGGAACCACTTGGCATACAGGTTGAGGAGTTTCAGGAGTAAACCATGAGACCCCATTGACGGCCGTGGGTGAGAGCACGGACCGTCGATGCTGGGCGTCGATAGTGCTGTGACTTTTCTTCCAGTTTTCGATTAAGGCTTGGGTTTTTTGGGAAATTCACCCCAAGTCTTATAAAATGTGAGGACGGTTGTTTTAAGAGTTTAGGAGTATTTTAAGAGTATATAAGTTATTAAACTCTCATTTAAACCGTAGCGCTAAGATTAAAACCCTTTCCCTCCTAATGTTTCTCCAAAAACCTACATGAGAGCTCAAAGTGAAGATGGAATTTGGAGATGGATCTTCAATGGAGTTTATTCATAAATTAGCATTGGAATCTTCAAACAATGTATGGGAGTTCTTCATCTAAGGCTTGCTATCACCTTAGACCAATTTCAAAGATAATTTTCAAAGATTTCAAAAAGATGAAAAGTCCAATTTCTACTCCAAGTCATGGGTTCTTGCATGAAACGTTTTCAAAGTTTAAGATATGATGTTATTGATGTATAATTTATGTTTTCCAATGAAATTCTCCATGAACCCTTGATATTCTCAAATCTCTAAATTTGACTAAAATATGGATGAATTGATTATGCTTTGATATTAATGAAATCATGTGTAGCTTGTTATGGGATTTTGAATTATGTATAGATTATGTATGTATGGTGTATAGACTATTTCAATTTGATAAATTGAGTAATGAATACTCTTATATCTATTTCATGTTAATCTTATTGAGTTTATATTAACCTAATGCTTATAGATTCTAGTGCAATTTCTATGGGCTTTCTAATGGTGTAAGGATTGTATTCAATTGATATCTATTTCATCTTAGATTGATAAATCTATATTGAATTGACGTATATTAATTATGTATTATGATAATACTTTGAATTGATGTTCATGGCCATGGGTAAGGGACTTATTGTATCGAATTGAATATTTTAGCTTTGGATTGAAGTGGTGAGATTAAATGGGTGGTACGCTGATCTAACTCTCCTATTTTTATGTATAGCTATTGTAATTTAGCTCTTGGATTATATGTTATTTGTATGGCCCACTTATGGTGAAGGTGCTATGTTAATGATGTGGTCTTGTCGGCATTACCTTATGTAATATGCTGATCATGCTTTGTCGGCACTACTTGAAGTATTATGATGAATTTTGTAGTTGATTATGTGAAGTATGATCATATATACCTATATGTGAAGTAATGTGAAAGTATGAGTTCACTTATTGAAGTTATTAGGTGATCATGTTATACTTTGACTATATATTCATATGTGTAGTCTTAGAGATAATGCATGATTGTTCCTAACTTGACTATATGAGTCTATGATGGTTATATTAATGATGATATAGTAGTGTATAGGATGAGTTAAATATGATAATGTTTCTTCCTATATGCTTCTACAATGACATGTAATATGTGATAAAGTGAAGTAATATGGTGTCTTGTTTCGGTAGACTTGTGTCCCTTACTTGATGCATGTATGAATATGAATATGTGATGTCTTGACTTAGGAATATAAAGCATCTTAGTCTTGATGGAATGAATGATATGTGAGACCTTGAATGATGATAAGAGGGTCCTTATGTAAAACCTTGAACCTAGAAGGTAAGGTTATGGAACTTGAAGTCGAAAGTCGTAATGGTATCCTTCATGTAATGTAATGATGGACTTAAGTTTGATTGGCTGGAACGACATCATATATTAATACTTAGGGAAGTCATGATGATCTTCTTGTCGCCATCGGAAGGTAGCCCTAGAGGACCTCTTTGGTAGGGTAAATGTGATTGGGTATTGAACATGATGTAAAACCCTTTGTATGAACCTTAATGTGAATTACTCTATGAGAACAAAGGCTAGCACCGAATGAGTATGGCAAGGGATTTTTTTCTAGTTAAAGGATGAATCTAGAATACAAATTAATCCCTTCATATTCCTTAACCATGTGCCTACATGGGATGTGTCCAAGTTCTACCCTTGGCAATTAGAACAACCTCATCGGAGTAGGATAGAACTCTGGATTCCATGATTTGGTAACATGGTATATGTCGGTTATTGCCTATTCTAATCATGTGGGATACTTACTAGTGTTGGAGGAGTTTTATGAAGTCTACGTGGTGGTACGGGACACTATCTAGACATTGCACAATAGGCTTTGATGATGTTATTAAGAGTCCCTAGGTCTTCTCCAAGACCATTACTTGAATGTCCTTATGTGATGAATGTCTCTTAAATGAATTAAGGAATTTAATGACTTAAGTTAAGAAAAAATATTAAATGAATAATTCTTATCTAGAGTTGTTAAGGGTTGTCTAGTTAAGGTATGAAGGGGGCATTGGAATGGTCACTTCATCTCTTACATAGATAAGTCTTAATAATAACTCTAGTTAATGAATGTGATTGATTATGTGGACATGATCCTAACCTAGGTAAGTCTTAAGGATTACTTAGATAATCTTGAAGAGGTCAATTATGTACATTCTCTTCTTGAGTTACTTGAGTAGGTCTTTTGATAACCTTTGAAAGGAGAATGTCATGTTCTATGCATGCTATGATGTTATGTGAGAATGATTCTATCTTAGGTAGTCTATAGGATCCCTTGAGTGTGGGTGAAGGGGATTGTATGGGAGGTCACTTCACAACTCACTCAAGTGAACCTTAGAATCACCTTTGGTAGGAGGATCTCATGTTCATGTGCTTGATGTATTGTAAGTGTGTATGGGTCTCATTCTAAGTAGTCATAAGGATCGTTTAGGCATGCTTTGAGAGGGTGTATGGGAGGTCTCTCTTTGTATGACTTAAGTGAGTCTTAGGACACCTTTTAGTGGGGTGACTACATGCTAGAAGGACACCTTTTAGGACACCTTATATATATATATATATAATATATATATATATATATATATATGTATTTATATATATATATATATATGTATTTATATATTTATATATATATATGTATTTATATATATATATATATATATATATATATATATATATATATATATATATATATATATATATATATATATATATATATATATATATATATATATATATATATATATATATATATATATATATATATATATATATATATATATATATATATGTATTTCAATGTTGCCTTATTATGTGAGCAAATATCATTACTTGAACCTAGAAGTGAAGATAGTGTGCTTACCTTGTAGGGTGATGATGTGGGTTGGAATGACCTAGAAGTTACATTACTCTAGTATTGAAAGAAAAGAAAGAGGCCTTATGGATAATTCTCCTTTATTGCTTCCCCTAATGTTGTAAGACCCTTGGTTTCTATGGTATTCTTGAAGACCTTATGTGGTTGTGTAGTATGACCTAACTTGTGTGTTATGGATTTCCTTTGGGTGTTAGGCCTAGAGGGATGGTTATAATTGAGTTAGTAGACTCCTTGGTGTGAGATTAGGAGCCAAAACTCTCAATGATGTTAAACCTTCTTTACTAAAGAGTATGAAAGGTTTTTTTTTACTTGACTTGACCTTGGTATTTAAGGGGATGAGGTGATTAGGCATACCCCAAGTGTGGGATAGAGTGTGTAGATGGTAGGATTTTATATGCCTTTGGTGTCACTATGTTAAGTTTATGTAAATTCCTTTTTGGTTGGTAGTCACTTTTAATTGATGATGATGAAGGTTGATAAGCTAAGATCCTCTTGAGGTTGGGTTAAGTTGCTCTTAATTGGGTTTACCCTAAGTGGGGGATGGTGATGGATTAGTAAGGTTGTATATATTTCTACCTTGTCCTTCTATTCTTACTTGAGCTTGAATCTAATGAATTTTAGTAAAGCTTATTCATGATAGGTGCTTTCTATAAAGTATAAATTGCATGACCTATATATGTTTGGTATGTATTGATTGACACTATCTTAAACATATGTTGAAGATTCCAAAGTACTTAAAAATGAATTTTGATAAAATACATGTTTTCTCATGTTGATTGTGCATCTTAATACCCTTAAAATGAAAAATGGAGCCTCTTTAAAGTGAAAAATGTCGCGTCTCTTGAAAATTTGTGTGACTTTTATGGTTTGAAAAGCATGATTGTAGGCTCACTCTTAAAAAGTGAGGACATGTTTAACTAAGTTCCCTTGTGTGTGCCTATAAATTGTGAGTTTTTTCAATGTTTTGATGCTTGATAATGAAGGCTAGTGATCTACTCAAAATTGAAATTATGTGAAATGACTTCCTATTATTGTGATGTGTGTGGTGTGAATTACCATTTTGACTTCACTAGGAAGAAAGTTTGAGCATGTTTTGGTTAAAAGTTGAGAAAATTCTCATTTTTATAGTAAGTTGACCTTTATGCATTGCTTGAGTATGAACTCATGAGACATGTAAGTGTGTTTAGGAGAAGGACATTACTCCTTAAACATAACTAAGCATGGTAAGGTTGTGTATCACTTTCATGGACTTATGACGAAATAATAAGAATGCATAGTTGATTTACTTGACTCAAGTTTATGTGCATTGAAGTATGAGTGCTTACTCTCTTCTTGAATAATGTGGAATCTACCTATGTGTGATCATATATGATGAAATCCTAATAAGACGAAGTGTAAAGACCACATTATGATTAGGAGAAGGATGTTCATCCTATGAACATGACAAGAACATATGTGTTTAATTTATTTTGTAAGTGAGTGAATAAAAGGTTTTGCTTGCTTGTGTTGCATTGAGTGCTAATATGGTTTGAAGTTTGTGTTCCTTGTAAGTTTGGTGCATCGACTTCTATATTATTATGTTTTGAATGTTGTGAGTTTCTCTATGGTTCATTGAGTCCTTTATGTGTTTAAGATGTTCCAAGTGTCATTAGAGGACGAATGTTCCCAAGTGGGGGATATTGTAAGACCCCGAAAATTAATTAAGGTTCTTAGAGACTCACATGTGTCTAAAAATGTTTTAAAATATGTTCATCAAGTGTTTTATAGTATGTATACTTAATTTGAGGTGATTAGGAAGTCAAGCGTCAAGGGACGACCAAGACGTTCGACAACTAGTCACCAAAGGGCCTTAAGTGTTTTTATGTGCTTATGAGTATTTCATGGGATCTTTAGGTCCTTATATGAGTTATAATTATTTTTATAGGCAGTGTGTTAAATTTCATGAAGTTCGGGGTCAAACGTTCAAGAACGTCCAAGACGTTCAAAATTTAGCCTTTAAGACGTGCTATTGTGTCCTTGTATGTTGGCCTCATTTTCATGTGTTGTTTGGAGTGGAAATTAAGTTTAGTTGACCCTAGTACCTTAATAGACATGTTAAGGGTCAAAACATCCGGATACGAATCCCCGGGGACCACCCGAAGAGCCCCCAAGGAGGACCCAAACATTGGACAAGAGGTTGCCCAAGGTAACAAGCAGGTCCAAGAAATGGGCCTTGCGGTCACGACGCGCGCCTAGTACGCACCTCAATGCCTCAAATTTTATTTGGGGCAGAATTTGGAGGATTCCCTGCGACGCCCAGCCCACTCCCAGATCTGGTTGCGTCGTTTTTAAGTCAATGTTCACATGCCTAAAAGTCCCAATAAGCATGGGGTGTTTTGGTAACTTAAAGGGACGGTTACAGACTAATTTTATGACTTATTTAACCCCTTTTCCAAGCCAAAACCATAAATATGAATTTATGGTTTTGTGGGCAAGGATATGGGACCTTGTCTATGCATTGCACATGTGTGCCTTGATAGAATAGTTCCTAGGTTTGGTTTTCTACGTACATGAATATGAATGCATGGTTATGTTATGAATGTGTATAAGGTCTTAAATTGTTAATATGAAAGGATTGATCATATAGTTACACCTATACACTTATGCATTAATGTATGAACATGTGTGGTCTGAATGTGTTTATGTGAAAGGATTGCTCACATATATGGATACACACACATGTATGATGATCTAGTCAAAAGAGAGGCTCTAGGAAGGTGTTCCCAAGAGTACCCTAAGATAGATGGTGCTTTACATATGCTATGTCCATGTGAAAGGGTTTCTCACATGACATAGGTTGATGAACTCTCATCTATAACCTATGAGCTAAAATATGAGGGGTTATCTCTCCTAAGCCTGTATTTTATAAAGTAATGTAATGATAACCTTTCAATAAAGGAAACTTAGCTTAAAACCGAGTGAACTTGTAGATGAGGGGGTGGCACCTTCCAAATGAGGGAAGGTACGGTTCACCATAGTCCTCACAGGGTGGATAACCTCATAGACCAACAAGGGCATACAGTGATATTTCCAAGACGTCCCCAAGCTCCGTAAACTATGCTGCCACTTAATCAATTAATTAACAAACTAAATAATTAAATTCCTCAAATTAAAATTGGACATTGAAACACAGACCCAGTCGACGACTCCCCGACCTACAGACTGTAGGTCTATCGATGCCAGCCCATGCCCCCGTACTGCACAACCGTTGTTGGTGAAAAAGATTGATTTTTGAACACTTTATGTAAATTGGCTAAGGCATCACCTATCGAGTCCATCGAGTCCTCGTCTCCCAGATGACGGTGTGTCATTTGGCGCGTAGGTTGCCACTGTTATTTGACAGCTTTTGGGTCAATTTGGAAACGTCCTCCTCAAGGACCCATAAGATGGTCCTTGGGTAATCTTACCCAAATGTTTCGACCCTAAACACACTCTTATACATGTTTAACTTCTTTCTACCATATTTCATTGAATTCCGACTTCTAAACCCCATGAAACATGCAAAGGCACACTATCACCTATTTCACTAGTCTCCGAACGTCATGGACGCTCCATGACCTTTTGACTTTTGAATTTCATAAATGATTTATCTACATTATTTTAGGCCTTAAAATAGTGTTACCAACTTTATTTAAACATATGAGGCTCTAGATATAGTCATAGACTTTTCGACTGTTACACATACCTTAAGATTCCTTGAAGAATGATGGAGAAAAACTTGAGTCTTGAAGACTTAATAAAGCTTGGACCTTGGTCTTCAATGGTGGTCTTTGGGTAGTGAGAGAAAGTAGAGAGAAGTGAGAGTTAATTTGGGTTTGGGAAAATAATGAAGTGATGAGTTAGTTTATTGACTTATAACTCTTTTATAATTCACGACATACATAATTAACCACCCCATTAACCCCTAATCAATTAATTAACTAATTTCCTTAAAGTTTGCTGAAATTGGACAGTGAATTCCAAGCCTAAACGACGACTTCACGTTGACGGGGTGTAGTCCAAACCACGGGACGTACTGGTCATTCGTGGTTTCGATTAGAGACCTCCTTTTTGATCCATTTTGTAAAATATCTAAGTATAAAAAAATGAGCTCCATTGACGAGATCTTGGTGCATCGACGGCTCATCATTTGGTTCGTCAATGGCTATTGTCAATCGACAACTTTTAGAGTCAAATGTTAGGGTCCTCTTCAAGGACCCTTAGGGTGGTCCTTGGAAAGTTGTACCTAGACGTTTTGACCCTAAGAACACTCTAATATGTATTTCAAACCTTTCCACAAAATTTGACATAATTCCAACTCTTATAACCACTTGAAACAAACCAAGGCACACTAGTTCATTTTTCACAAGCCTCCGGACGTCTTGGTCATTTCTTGATATTTTTTATTCTAACACTTCTTGATTGAGTTTATTACCTCTGTTCCAGCTTAGAAACACTGTTTTAAGGCTTAGTTCATCATGAGAGACTCTAGACAATGTCATGGACATTTCAGAGTGTTAAGTAGTATTGAGCACCGATGTGGGGACGAGTTCATACAAATCAAAGTCCTCATTGTAATATTACACATTTAAGAAGTTGTAGGCGCCAACCTACTTTACCGTCCACGACCTGTGGATACGGACACATAACTTAGGTGTGGTCCATGGGTGGAACTACCTAAGAAAATTGTAAATGCCCACGAGCACGGCCTGACCAATGGACCATTGGTCAGACCAGGGTCCGTGGTTGGGGGCCATGGTTAATTGCCCAAAATCTAGCTAACTAACCAAGAACAATGATCATGTAGGACGTACTGTCGTCTTTACCTTGGTTTGTCGATCCTGGGTATGGATGGTAGGTCATTCACTTCATTCTCTTGAAATTCACATACAAGAACTCTTAAAATTTCTCTCTACAGAAAGCTTGAAGAAGAAGGTTTATACTGAGAATTTCAAGTCAAGTGTCAATTACTAAATTTAACATAAGCAATTCGCTTTGAGATAAGATAGTTTTCATCCATGGATTCTTTCCATTTATGGAGTTCCCAAATTTCTCTATTTTAAATGATATAAATCCCCAGGTGAGTAGGGTTTGCTTCAATGGTCATCGATTCTCTTGATTATTGATTTAAATGATTTGACCATGATCTTTTGTGCATGAATTGATGAAATACTATGTTTTTTATGATGATTTCCCTATGAACCCATGTAAATCCCATGTGTTCAGGTTATGATAATATGGTGTGGGATTTTTTTTACAATGGAAGAATTTTATAAAATTAAGCATGCTTTGATAGGATTAAATGAATTTATGATGAAATTTGTATCTAACCCATGTTTTATAAACAGATGATTCAAAGTGTGTATCGAAACTTGAAAGGTAAATTATGGAATAATGCATGTTCTTATGAAATCTATGCAAATGTTTTAAGGATGCTTTGAAAGTAAAGTATCAATTATAATGCTATTATTTTTTTATTGAAAGTATTCGCATGAAAGCATGATATGAAAAGTTTTCTTACATAATAATGTGTTCTATGGTTTAAAGATATTCTCACCTAACTGAATCAAAGATTAAGAGCTATCCTAATGGAACCTAGCTTGGATTGGTTATTGTATGATACGTTTCTGTGGATAATGACTTAGCTTGGATTGGATTGATGACATGCCCTTCCATGGATAATACGAACAAGTAAGATATTTTTTTTCCATGGGATTTATTCATAGCACCAAGATGATATTGAGATTGAAGCTTTGCCCTTGGTTCGGGAATAACTTAGTATTAGAGCACAAATTTTAGAATGGTCGTAGAATTTCTCATTAGGCACAGTAGAGTCATGTTCATAAGTGTGAAACGCATTAAATTTATTAACGAGAGGCTATAAGATATTTAGGAACCTCCACTTCTTTCATTACTCTAACGTCGTGCGACATAATTTAAATCTTTAAGGTATCTCTCCAAATCCAAATCCTTATTTGATACTCTTCAGAATTGTCACATCCGGGGAATACCTCCTAGACGTAACCGGCGTCGTCGTCCTCGGAGAGAACTAAGACTAGCCTCTTAGCATTCGTCATAACATATCATAGTTTAAAATGCAAAAAAATTTTAAACTTTATATATATATATATATATATATATATATATATATATATATATATATATATATATATATATATATATATATATATTGAGGTTTACATAGACCTCTCACATACTACATATAGAGTTTACTTAGACTCCTCGCATAGGAAGCTTACATTAGCTTCTCGTTTAGTCAACATAACAAACATATAAGGATTAATCTAATAATACCGTCTCACATTAAACCATCTAAAAAAAGTAGAACATTCAGGCATAGACCTTAAACAAATCTGTAATTTCCACATAGGTCTTACCACAATATCTTCAACAATAGGAAAGAAATGAATCTCTTTAGACAATAGCAATACTACTAGGATAGATCAAAAGGCGCAATCTTCGAACTTGGAGTACTCACAAACTACTTGGCGGAAATAGTCCAAGTATCCTTGCAAAGTGGCCTCAAAGCTCTTTAATGGCCGGAACCTATAATGTTGGAGAAAAATTGAAGAAATATAGTTTAGTACAAAACACATGTACTAAGTATGACTCCTATGCATAAAATCATCAATGCATGAGAAAAAGCACAATTTATTCGAAATAATGCTTTATGTTTGATAACTCAACATGCACATATAAGGAACATTATAATTCAACACAACATGATATTAACCCAACATATAAGCAACCCAAAGCAATACTTGTGAAATGCAAAGAATAGAACCCCATAATCGTATTTAAATCTAAACATCACATTAAGCAACTTACTACAAACATAAAACATAACTTCATACTTTACCATAACATGCTTCATTCATAAGTTCATATAAAACATGACATACATAACATGTAATTAACTTAATCATACAAGAAAACTACTAGGACCCTCCCTTAGAATCCCACATGTGCAATGTTTAAGAGAAGTCCCATACCATCCTTCACCCAATGTAGTAACCCATAAGACAATCCGTAATAATAGTTTGCATACTTGAGTTATTCATTTACCTTATTACATTTGAGAAAGAAGTGCAATAATTGACATGACCCCATGTGAGCTACATGGAATCCGGTGTTCTCCTCCCACACAAAAATTAAGAGGGTTAACACTTGCCTAAGGTGTAACAATTCTTACATAGCTATTTTGGTGGATCCACTAAGCTATAGTCCTATGTTGGCACATAGTTAAGGGTCAAAGAGATTGTTACTATAAACCTTGACTTGCTAAACGTGGAGGTTTTCATCTCATGAGACAACACATATCTTCGAAATCCAGACTTAATAAACTTGAAAAAACCCATGTGGGAGGCCTGACTTACTAAACATGAGACCTCTATCTCATTTGCATGCCCTTTCAGTGCTAAGAATTTATTCCCTTTAGTAGTCATCATATCATTCATACAAGATCACATTAGTCTCTGCTAGACCCCTATGTGAATAATTCATCATAATAGCTCATAGGTATTCATAAGTGAGTACTACCCTTTCACTTTAGAAAACTACATAGAAGTGAGTAAACCTTTCACTCAACACTTTACCATAATCATGAGAAGTTACTTTCAATCATATAATAATCATATCCTAATATACTTGCATACTTCATATAAAATTCAATAGTCTAGGGTTAAGGATGAGGAATACTTGCTATCAACATCAAAACCACACATTAGACATAGAAGCATTACAATCTAAATAAATCACATTCCATATTGAATTCAAGAAGAATCAATCGTCATACCTTATTGCCCTTCATTGCCTTCATACTTAAATTACCAAAGAATACATAACTAATGCATAAAAAAGGTAAATTGATGAAGTAATACATCGAAAGTACTATTCTACATTTTCATATAGTCATCATCTTCCACAATCACCATAGAACTTCAAGGCATAATGAGTGTAGGGAAAAACAAGGGTTCAAAGGGAAATCTTGAGTGATTAACAATAATTGACAATTAATACTTAGTTAAACAAAGATAAAAGACTATAATTCATCGCAATGGAATAACCATTTCATTTTGAAAAGAGAACCCACGTCTAGATTGAAACCCTAGTTCTGCAAAAGTTGAAAATTATCTTTGAAAGGGGCCTCTTGGTTAAACCAATCCCATGTGTGAAATAAACCATACCTTAGTGATGATCTTTCCAAGAATTTGAGATGAAAACCTTGTTGAATTCGTCCTTCACTTGGATCTCTAGTATTCCTTCAATGGAGGTTTGAGTTTGGGAAGACAGAGGCTAAAGATGTTAGAGAGATGTGAGTTTGGGGAAATAATGGTGTGTTAGGTTATTTAGTGATTTGGAACACATTATATTATCCTTAATTAACTTAATTAATCACCCCTGGTCCCCTAATTAATTACCTGACGACTAAACTAACTAACCTCTAACTTAGAAAATTAGGTTGTACGGTCGACCACTAACCCGCGACTACCCTTCTATGCCCCGTAGCATAGTCGATGGCCCAGAACTACATTGGCGTCGTTTGCGACATAGAGTGTTTTTTTTACCACTTTTGAAAAGTGTTTAAGGCTGGACCTGCGACTCCATCGACAGTCCGTAGACCCATTAATGGCTCGTCATTTTGCCAATAGCAAATTAACAACTTTTGGTCAAATTCAAGGGTCCCCTGCAAGGACCATTAGGGTGGACCTTGGGGGTTCATACCCGAACATGTTTACCGTAGACACACTCTAATACATATTTAGTACCATTTCACCAAATTTCACTAAGTGTCATTCGTTTCCGAATGACACTTAACTATTTTGTGGGGAGAGGATTAATCAAGACTAGCACCCCAACAAACAACAACATAAGCAACATAAAACCACTATGATTCATAGCCCAAATGAGTAATTTAGAACTCAAATTAACACATAACCATGATATTCCACACAGAAACTCAAAACTCAACTTACCACATATAAGAGCTCAATTTCACACCATGAGGAACTACCTTCTCATTGTCAACATGAACTAAATCATAAACATCAAGAGTCACTTATGCAAAAAACTTCCTTCAAGGAACATTAAACATGCTCAATACCATTTCATTGAAAAACAACTGTACACAAAATCACAAATAAGTGCAAATTAAAGAGATGAGCATATTTACATGTAAAACCATCCTAGCATGTACCTTTATCATAAATATGCACATATTAGTAAATCAAGAAAAATTCTACATTATTAATTTGTTCATTTTAAGAGTATTACTAACTTCAACTATGGCTAGAATGTAGTAACCTTGAATAGCAACCCTTATAATAGTTCACATACTTGACTTATTCATTTACCTTATTACATTAGGGAAAGAAGTGCAACAAGTGACGTGAGACCATGTGAGCTACATGGAATCTGATGTTCTCCTCCCAAACCGAAAAGAGAAGGCTAACACTTGCTTAAGGTGTAACCATTCTTACATAGATATCTAGGTGGATCCACTAAGCTAAATTCCTATATGGGCACATAGTTAAGGGTCAAGGAGATTATTACTAGAAACCTTGACTTGCTAAACGTGGAGTTTTCCATTCCATGAGACAACACATGAAATATCTTGGGAATCCAGACTTACTAAACATGAAGAAACCCATTTGGGAGGCCAGACTTACTAAAGTGAGAACTCTATCTCATTTACGTGCCCTTTCAGTGCTAAGCATTTATTCCATTTTGTAGTAATCATAACCTTCATACAAGATCACATTAGTCTCTTCTATACCCCTACGTGAAAAATTCATCATAATAGCTCATAGGTATTCATAAGTTAGAACTACCCTTTCACTTTAGAAAACCACATAAAAGTAAGTAAAACTTTCACTTAACACTTTAGTATAATGATGAGAAGTTACTTTCAATCATATAATGATAATATCTTAATATAATATCATATTTCATAGAAAATTCAATAGTCTAGGGTTAAGGATGAGGAATACTTGCTATCAAAATCACAACCACACGTTAAACATAAAAGAATTACAATCTAAGTAAATCACACTTCATAATTGAATTCAAGAAGAATAAATCTTCATACCTTATTTCCCTTCATTGACTTCATACTTTAATTAAAAAAGAATACATAACCAATGCATAAACAAGGTAAATTCAATAAGTAATACATAAAAATTACAATTATACACATTCATATAGTCATCATCTTCTATAATTACGATAGAACTTCAAGGCATAATGAGTGTAGGGAAAAACAAGGGTTCAAAGGGGCAATCTTTAGTGATTAACAACAATTGACCATTAATACTTAGTTAAACAATGATAAAAGACTAGAATTCATCACAATTGAATAACAATTTCGTTTTGAAAAGAGAAACCATGTCTAGATTGAAACCCTGGTATTGGGGAAGTTGAAAATCATCTGTGAAAGGGGTCTCTTGGGAAAAGGAATCCCAAGAGTGTAAGAAACCATACCTTAAATATAATCTTGCCACGAATTTGAGATGAAAAACTTGGTGAATTCGTCCTTGACTTGGAGCTGTAGTGTTTCTTCAGTGGAGGTTTGAGTTTTGGAAGAGAGAGGCTAGAGAGATGTTAGAGAGATATGAGCTTAGGTATATAATGGGGTGTTAGGTTAGTTAATAAGTTTGAACCCTTTATATTGTCCTTAACTAACTTAAATAATCACCCCTAATCCCATATTGAATTACCTACCCACTTAACTAACTTACCTCTAACTTAGAAAATTATGTAGCACAGTCAAACCCTAACACACGACTCCCCATCTACCCCCAGTAGCTCAGTCGATGGCCTCGTACTGTATGGGGGTCATTTGCGACAGAGAGTGGGTTTTTGGACTACTTTTGAAAAGTGTCTAAGGCTAGACGTACGACTCAATTGAAATGACTTTGACACATCAATGGCTCGTCGTTTGGTCCGTCGTTTGGTCACTACCAAATTGACAACTTTTGGTCAAATGTAAGGGTCCCCTCCAAGGACCCTTAGGGTGGTCCTTGAGGAGGTCATACCCGTACATTTCGAACCTAAACACACTCTAATATATATTTACTACCATTTCACCACATTTCACTAAGTTCCGACTCTTAAAACCCCATGAAACATGTCAAGGCACACTTACACACATTTCACAATCCTCAGGTCGTCATGGTCGTTTCTTAATGTGTTGACTTTAACACTTTCGGAATTGTTTTAATACGTTATTTTAGGCTTATTAACAAATTTTTTTAGTCTTAGTTCATATAGTGAGGCTGTAGACCAAGTCATAGACTTGCGGAGTGTTACAAGAACATGTCTATTCGAAGAGCTTATGCTAGGAGGAATGTGAGGGAGAATGCAGAAGAAGAATCTCCTCCACAACATCCTCAAATTCCTCTCGATTCTTAATTTGGCAAAGAAAGTTGAAAATACGTAGCTAGTAAGGGGATGTTTTTCTAGTGTTTGCTGAAGCCGTGACGACCCAATCCAATAGGAGGTTGTTGTTCCTATGAACCCTAATGTGGGTACAACGACATCTAGAGTGAGGGACTTTAAGAGGATTAATCCTCTAGAGTTTTATGGGTCCAAGGTTTAAAATACCCTCAAGATTTCATTGATGAGGTCTATATGGTTTTAGTCATCATGGGAGTGACGCATTTGGAAAAAGCTGAGTTGGTTGTGTATCAACTTAAAGTGTGGCTCAAATATGCTACAACCAATGCAAATAAGGGAGAAAATAAGATAAAGGTCCTTTTTATTGGGAAAAGTCACGATCGGGGAAAACCCCCTAGACGTAACGGGTGTCATCGTCCTCAGAGAGTACTAAGACTAGCCTCTCAGAATTTGTCATTACATATCATAGGTTAAAATGCGGAAAAATTTAAAAATTTTATACATTGAAGTTTACATAGACCTCTCACATACTACTTAGGGAGTTTACTTAGACTGCTCGCATAGGAAGCTTACATAGGCTGCTCATTTAGACAATATAACCAACATATATGAATTTAGGCTAATAATACTGTCTCACATTAAACCATCTAAACATAAGTCGAACATTCGGGCATAGCCCTCAATACAAATTAACAATTTCCACATAGGGCTTACAACAATATAATGAACAATTGGAGAGAAACGAATGTCTTTAGACTATTACAATACTAATAAGGTAGAATACGTGGCACCATCCTCGAAATTGGAGGACCTACCAAAACTTGGGAAAAAGTCTAAGTGTTCTTGCAATCAACCTTGATACCTCAACGGTCCGAACCAACATTGTTTGGGAAAAAGGGAAAGAATATGGCTTAGTACATCCACTTGTACTAAGTATGGAAATATATGCACATATAATCCTTGAAAGCATGCTTAAAGGGACATTTCATTCAAAGTCATGCTAAGTCACTTTTAAAAGCCTTAATATAAAAATAAGAACAGATACAAGCCTAAGGTCACATATTCATTAAGACTACTACATATGCAACACAAGACTAATATCACCCATAAAGTCAAGTCAACATGAATAATATCATTATAATGTCATGTCACATGATTAGTAACCTATTAAAATCATACAACCAAAGATACTCGAACATAATGTCATAACAACAAAGCATGTACAAGAGTTAATATCATCAAATCTTATAAGCCCCTTACAAACAATCCCATCTCAAGCATACAACTGCAATGCTTATGTGAAGTCCTATAACCCCACATAATCAAGTAAACAAGGAAAGAGATCATAAGTAATGCCTAACTTCATATGACATAGCATCATGAGTAATCATCATCATATATAGCAATATAGACCAATAACATGTTCATATGTGAAACTAACATCATATAGAATCATCAACATGTAAAATCAACATATGCATATCATTTACTTTATAAGAGAATAAGACCAACCTCATAGGACTTCCCTCAAGGCCAACTAATGCAATATATAGGTAGAGTCCCATACTCATACCTACTCTAAGAATAACCCTTCAGTCACCCTAGTTAGAGTTCACTTTATTACTTTCATTTTACTTTCGGGGACTATCGCCTTAACCGACAATAGACCATATGTGCTAAAAATGGAATTCAGTGTCATGAAACCCTACACCAAAAGAAGGTGCTCTACTTGTAAAGGTAAGACCACAACATGAACATAGTATTATAAGTGGATCCCCTAGCTAGTATTCCTATGGAGGAAACATAGTTCAAGAACTAGGAGACATGTGTTGGACTATCTTTATGCACAATTTCATTATAGTCTTTAAATCATGAGAACCCTTGGTGAATTTCCCTATATAGGGCAGTCAACACCTCTCATTGTTAAGTTCACTCGGTGCTAAGCTCAAGTCCCTTTTTGAAATTCCATTAAGTAATTCTTTAACAGTCATAACATAATTTAAGTCATAGGAGACTAACCCTCTTATATGGCATATCATTTAGCTTATTAGGCATAGGATGAGAACTTCCTTTCATTACACAACTATCATTAGTAACATAAGCATATAATTGTCTTATCATCTAGGTCACACAAGAGAAACCATCTTCAAACTTGCATTATCATAGCCTCACAATGATCTCACATTCAACATAATCATATAATGCCATCATATTCTTATTCATCACATCATATCTTCCTAATTATAATCACATGAAATACTTCAATTGCTCAACATCATCACCAAATACAATCCATCACAATTGAAGTAAAGAGTTGAAGATCACAATGTCTTATCAAATAATCTCCATGATCTTCATCAAGAATCTCACCCTCAATTCATTAAAATTATCAAATAACTCACTCATAATCATCATAATATAGTGAATTAATGAATAACATAACCAAACTGAACAACCCTAATCCTCTTCTAGTCCAATTCATAACTAGTGTTAGGGTAAAGGATTCAATTCATCACAAACTAAGACAATGACCAGGAATGTGACGTCCATCAAAATTAAATAAGGTATATAGAGCCTCATATGTGCCTAAAAAGATTAATAACATGTTAATAAAGTGTTTTATAGCTTTTATAATTGATTTGAAGTCATTTGGAGGTCAAATATCCAAGAACGTCCAAGACGTTCAAAAGTTAGTCGTTGGACGTGCTAGTGAGTCCTTGTATGTTTTGCCTTGTTTTTATGTGTGTTTTTTGGAGTGGAGAAGCAGTTTAGTTTACCTTACTACCTTAATAGACATGTTATGGGTCAAAACGTCCGGGTACGACTCCCCGGGGACCACCCGAAAGCCCCCAAGGAGGATCCAAACCTTGGAAAAGAGGCTTCCCAAGGCAGCGAGCAGGCCACGATTTGGGCATGACCTGGCGACGCGCGCCAAGAACGCACCTCACTATCCCAAAAAATTATTTGGGGAACAATTTGGAGTCTGCCCGCGACACGCAGCCCACTCACAGATCCGGTTGCATCGTTTTAAAGTCAATTTTTACATGTTTAAATGTCCCAATTCATTTGGGGGTGTTTTGGTAACTTAGGGGACGTTTTATTACCTGAATTTTGGACATTTTTAAACCCTTCCCTAATAAAAAAAAAATAAAACCAACACCCATTAAGAAATCAAATTCCCAAAGTTCTCTTCTCTTAAAAAAAAAACCCAAAACCTCCATTGAAGAACAATCTCAAAAACAAGCTATGGAGTGGTATTCGTGGAGCTTGATTCTCAGATTTTCATGGGATTTTTAATGTATACGGTATGTGATCCTTCATACCTAGATAACCATTCATCTATGGAGTCCTTTCAAAGGTTTTAAAAACATGATTGTAAGTCAAAAATCCTATCTCTCAATCTAGCCATGTGTTAATTATCCAATTGATTTCAAAATAATTGTAATGATGAATATATGTTTATCTACTAATTTTATAATGAATTTATATCAAATTTTATGAAGAATCCGTGATCCTCCTAATTTCTCAAATCAGCATATAATGTTGGTCTTGTGATCTTTATTTCATGTTTATAGAATTGTGATTAGATTGTATTGAATTGATTATTGCTATTACAATCTATCTCAATTAAATATGAATTGTGAGGAATGATCAAAGATGATCATTATCTTGGAGATTTGGTAAGTTGACCTACCTCTTCTAATTAGCCTAGAATGTACATTGAATTGTGTTGATTGGTATGGTCCACCTATGGTGGCGGTGTTTACATTATTGTACATGTTTATGTGCTATGATCATGGCCTTGAAGGAATTAGATGCAATATGAATTGATATGATGATTTATATATTAGGAAGTTGAAGGATTTAGCCTTGATTCTAATTATCATGTGCTAAGTGAATTGATGTTTTGTTAAGTATATGAATAGTTGTTAGACCCTCAAAATGAGCTAGGTTAATATAGATACTCACACTTGTTCCATGATGTTTTAAAGTAATAAAATAGTTAATAATAGTGTTCTTAGTCAGTATATGAAGTTTGGAAGTGTTTGGAGGTCAAACGTCCAAGACGTTCGGAAACTAGTCGAACCTGAACTAGTATGTCGTACTATTTTGTAGTTATGTTTTTGCGGATGGTTTGAAGGTGAAATTCAGCATCAAGAGTTCCTACGCATAGCCTGACATGCAAAGAGTCGAAAAGTCCGGTAATGACGCCCCGGGGACCATCAAAAGGGTCCCCGAGGAGGACCCAAACATGGGCCAGCGAAGCTGCCAAGCAGCCAAGATTTGGCATGCTGTTGCGCGACGCGCAGCTGATATGCAGTAGGCAAAATTCTTGCCCTGCGATGCGGGGCTGTCACAAACTATTCTGTCCAAGAATTTTTGAAAAATAAGATTTGGAAGTGTCTCCGCGACGCGCAGTAAAGTCCAAGATATTGTTGCGTCGTATTTAAGTCAAATTTGAGTTGGTTAATTTGTCCAATAAATGTAGGGGTCTTTTGGGTAATTTAGGGGTATATTATGGACGGCTATTGGACCTATCTAAACCCCTAACCTCACCAATTAAAGCAAAACCCTCATCTCAAAACAAAACCTCTCCATTCATTCTCTCCAAAACTTCATTGTTGAAGCTCTGAAGCTCCAAGGAAGAAGATAGGTTTGTCAAGTTTTTATTCATCAATCTTGTGGGCTTTTCATCACAATTACTGTATGGTTATTCATCCTTGAAATATCTTTCTTCAAGGAGTCAATTCCAATGATTTTAAAAAATGATCAAAAACATGAATTCTCCAATTTTGTGATCTAGCCATGGGTTCTTGCATAAATGGTGTTGAATCAATGTTTTAGGATTGAATTGATGTTAATGCAATATAATGCTTTAAATCTATAATTCTTATGAACCCATGCAAGCCATGCAATTCTTATTTTGACTATTTTATGGGTTAAGTGATCATGTCTCTCTACTTATAAATTATAGTGTAGTTTTCTATGGGCTATCTAATGATGTAAAGATTATATGCAATTGATGTCTAATTGGTCTTACGTTGTTAAATCTATATTGAATTGACCTAGTTTCATCTAGTATTATGATTTATACTTTGAATTGATTTTCATGGCCATGGGTAAGGGCCTTATGGTATTGAATTGGATGATTTAGACATGGATTGAAGTGGTGAGAATGGATTGGTAGTACACTACCCTAACTCTCCTTATTTTATATTAATTAGACTTCAATTATGTTATGATTGGTATGGTCCACCTATGGTGGCGGTATTTTGTTCTTTACTTGCAATTGATGTGGCCTCGTCGGCATTATTTTAAGTATATTGATGATCATGGTCTTGTCGGCACTACTTGAAGTACAATGATGATTTGTGTAGTTGATTTTGTGAAGGATGATAATATCTTCCTATATGTGAAGTAATGTGAAAGTATGTGTTATTCTATTGATGGGATGTGTCCTAGTTCTACCCTTGGCAAGTAGAACACCCTCCATCGGAGTAGTTTTATGACCCCGGATGCCATGCCTAGCTAGTATAGTCTATGTCGGTTATTGCCTATTCTCATCATGTGGGATACATGCTAGTGTTGGATAAGTACTAGGAAGTTTAGGTAGTTGAATGGGACGCTATCTAGACATTGCACGACTAGACTTTGAAGATGTTAGTATGTGAGTCCCTAGGTCTTTCCAAGACCATTATGTGAATTCTTTAATGAATGAAATGTATTCTAAATCACATAATGAACGTAATGACTTTAGTAAAGGAATGTTAATGAAAAAGTACTTAACCAGAGTAGCTTTGAGGATTGCTTAGGTAGGCTTGAAGTAGGTGTATGGGCGGTCTCTTCATGTCTTACTTAGGTGAGTCTTAGAGTAATTCTAGGTAGGGAGTTTAACAAATAAAAGTGAGAATGATCTTATCTTAGGAAGTCTTAAGGATCATTTAGGTGTGCTTAGAGAGGGTGTATGAGAGGTCTCACTTTGTCTCACTTAAGTGAGTCTTCGGATAACCTTTGGTTACAAGGATGCAAGTTAAAGAGGTTATTGTAAGGTGACATAGTTCACTGTAAAATTCTTCAATATTCGATTAAATGCTTATATGATATATTACATGTTTCTAAGGTGTTAAATGTTGTTCTTATGCTTATACTATGATGTTTTAATCAAAAAGAGCATGTTTTATACCAATGTCCAGTTATCATGAATTTATGAATTATCTCATACTTAGTACAAGTGTTTGTACTAATTCCATACATTTTGTCTATCTCTAAAGGTGTAGGTGGCCTTTGAGAGGAGTCTCCAAGTTGAAGCTTCGATTAGTGTTCATTCCAGTAAAGAATTGGTATGTCCACACTAGATTCGAGGACATCTTTAAGTTTTGATTTCCTTATTTGAAGTATTGTAATAGACTTAACTATTTTCTATATGTTGAAGTATGGGCCGTATCCCAGTATATTCCTATGTCTAAGATGGTGACTTTGTGACTTAGCCTTTCATTATGTTTTTCTATAAAAGAGATACTTTGAAGTATTATTATTTCGTGTGAAAATTTCAATTCCGCACTACTTTTCATACATGTATGCAATGAAAGGTACGAAAGGGATTTTCTTAAACCTCTGAGAGGTCGACGATGCCGTGTTTCGGTTTGGGAATGCCCTAACTTCTAGGGGGTACTCTCAGGTTATGACAAACTTGGTATCTGAGCATAAGGTTATGAAGTAGTCTTAGGAATCAAAAAGTCTCAAAAAGTCACGTCTAGTAGAGTCTTGACAACGGTTTCAGTCGCGACACATCTACGGGCCAGAGGCTATAGGACGATAGAGTTTCCATTCTTTTCTACTCCTATGTCGTGTCGTAGAGATTAAAAGATATGAGTGTACTTTTCTTATGGTTTTCCTTGTGTTTCTAGGATGATGAATATGAGTAGGACACCGGCTAGAAAGAGTTGAGGAGAATGATGTGGATGAGGGACTTTCTCCCCGAGGTGGACATGAGCCACAAGTTGAAGAGGTTCCTCAAGGTGTTCAAGGTGCTCAAGTTGATCAAGTCCCTATTGGGGAAGGAGGTAATGAGGTTCCGGTGGGTCCCCAGGGAGATGGCTAGAAGGGAGATTAGAGAGGCTATGCTTACCCTAGCCCAAGCTATGACAACTCTAGTGAATAGAGATATTGGGCCTAGGGTGAATGCTATGGAGAGTACTATGACCTCTAGACTGAGGGACTTTGTGAGGATGAATACTCCTATCTTCTTTGATTCGAAGGTGGGAGAAGATCCCCAAGCTTTCTTGGATGAGGTATATAAGATAGTCCATGTTGTGGGAGTGATGTAACATTTCGGAAAATTACACGTCTATTAAAGAGCCCTATGGGTCCTTAAGAATGTGAATTGGGGGTACATAGGCATCCCGATGCCCAATATTGAAAAATATTGGGCATAGTATAGAAAATTGTCTAAGGGGTGTTAGCCAATTTCTATAATAATATCCAAGTAGTCAAAACATGCTCCAATATTATTTGAAATTGTATCTGCAAAGAAGACCCTAAGCTAAAATAGTTATCGCTAATGCAATACTTAAGGCGTGAGGCATCCAAGTGTCAAGCCTAGATACCATAGCACATAACAATTAAAAATGATCATGTAGAGTAAGCAGTGCCCAAGGACATAGTGAGGATCCTTGGGACAATAAGTGAATATTCCAAAGGAACCTTCCCAATAGTTAGTTAGGAAAATACAATAAACACATGGGATTGCACATGGGCAAGGAACGGTCGAGGGGACCACACTAACCAAATCGGTTAGGGCGGTTAGAGGGACCATGCATGTGCGGGTCCAACCGCATGAGACCGGCCCCTCTAACAAACCCTAGGCCCTAACAAACTAACTTAACTATCTAACCACCCCTAGACCGACCTATTACGGACAGCTAAGATACCCGACAACCTAGGACCTTGTCGGATGACACATACCTAATCTAACTAACTTATGGACAACCTAGTACCTAACCTAGGATTGTCCAAATGGTTGACTTTAGTCCTAACAACCTAGGGGTATTTTAGTAATTACCCTATACAAATTAATTAATTAATTTAGCAATTTAATTAATTAAAATAAAAAGACAAAACCAAAACTACAAGGAGACACCCTAAAATCGGTTAAGACAATAATTCCCTAAGTCTAGTCAATCTAGGAAGGGCATTTTGGTTATTAACTACCTAAGCTATTTTAGTTAAGTATATAAACTAAATTCACCTGATTTACAATCAGTTCTCAAAATATTTAGACCTAAAAGCTGCTCACCATTAACGTCCAAATCGCAAGAACAAGAACCGTGACCTAAGCCTAGAACGCTAAGCAAGGATCTTCAATGTTTTTCATGCAAAGTTCGTATTGATCTTCATAGATTCAATTCTACAGCAAGGTATTGGTTTTATCTCGTGGAATTCTTTATCCAAGAGGGTTTTCAATTATTACTACTTCAAGAATATCGAAACTAGGGTTGTACCATCGAATCGCATGTTCATCTCCCTAGTTTTCCTGATTTCCAATTTTTGTAGTATAGTGTCACTATTCTCGTTGCATTTCTGATTGTATATGGTGTTAACTTATCTTATATGTGTGTTTAAGTGATTTATATGTCGAGTGAAATACAGGTGATTATATCCGAATGCTAGGGTGTTATTTACATGAACGTTGAATGTTATAATACCTACTTATGATCGAGAATATGAGTTGCTTATGAGTTATTTGTGAATTGCTTTTATGTGTTAATTAAAGGTTACATGTCCTAGTCTCAGAACTATGTTGCCAACATAGGGGCACATAGCTAGTGGAGGCCACCCACTAAACACGCTAGCAAGTTAGGATTTACCTTGGCCGGTGATTCCACCTCTTTTCGGTGTGGGGGAGACACCGGATTTTATGTTTAGCTCACATGATCTATGTCGGTTATAGCTCAGTACAATTATTCGGTTCATTACTGCCGTGAACCCCCCTTTACGATGTGGGGAAGACATCGACCAATTCACCTTAGATGGTGAATCCCCATTTTTGGTGTTGGGAAGACATAAAGCTTGGTTTACTTTAATTGGTAAATCACCCCTTTTCAGTGTGGGGAAGACACTGAATTTTATGTAGCTTGCATGATATACTTCCATCAATGCTAAAAGAATTTTTTAAGAGAGTAAGAAAGAATATGTAGCAAGTTCAAAGTGAACAATCGAGCAAGGGAGTGGAATCATAATTTCATTGTAGAGTAAGAGCTTAATAACATGAATCCTTAGTGTTTGTTAGACATAACAACTTGGGGGTAGCCATAATGGAGCGTGAATTATGTCCCAAGAACTATATATTATGAAATAATCAAATAAGGTGCATACCCAATAAAGATTGGCTTATTAATGTAACTTACCCAACATAATGAAGAATGAAAAATCTAATTAATAGGTAGGTAGATAATCGTGTCCCTAGTCTTGTGAATTGCTTACTCGATTCATTATAGGTATGGGACTAGAATGAATCATTGCATTTGTAAGTGAAACATAAGATCAAAGGAGATCATTGAACTACACAACAAGAATATAGAAAAGACTGAAAAATAATCTAAGTGTGAAAGAGAGGCACTCTCGGCCTAAGCATCGAAAATAAGAAACATCGTTTAAGTTGTTCTAAAATTATGTCCATGATTCCAAGGTCCTATGTTCATATAGAAAAAGAGTTGTATGTCTTAATTGCATGAGAACGTGTCATATTTACATCATTTAACAAGATTAACGTTTCAAGTGAATATAGACGTTGTGACCGTGACTTGACACTTCTTTAGGAGAACAGCTTTCCTTGTTCATGCATCGTCCCTTATGTGTTATGTGCATACACCCATACTTAGTACAAGTGTGTATTAACCCCATATATTTTTACTATTTTTATAGACGCAGGTTCTCAAGAAGGTTAAAGTCCATCGAAGTTGTTTGGAAAAGCGATCTGCAGACTTTGGTAGGTCCTCTTGAGTTCGAGGATGCTACGTTTTATTATTATAGCTTAGTTCATTAGATTTAACTAGTGACTATTGTCCCTAGTGTTTCTTTCCAAGTATTTATTTCAAAGCGTTGTAATAAGTCCAATTGGCGAACTATTATTATTATTATTACGATCATTTATTTCATTGTTTAATCTATTGATAGATGGTTGTAAAGTTTGAGCTAGTAAAATATCACTTTTATACAAAACTATATGGAGTCTATGTATACTTTGTTAAGTAATTAAAACTTTTAAATTTTCCGCAAATTTAACTGTATGATTGTGATAAAAGCTAAGAAGAGGCTTGTCTGCGACCTTTGAGAGGTTAACGACGCCGGTAGCAGTTCGGATTCCAGAATCCGAGTCGTGACAAGTGACTTCTAGGGAGAAAGCGTAGTTAGCTTTGTATCAATTGAAAGATGTTTCTCAAGTATGGTTTACTCAATGGAAGGATAGTAGACCGGTTGAATCGGGTCCCTTAGAGTGGGTAGAGTTTAAGGAAGCATTCTTAGAAAGGTACTTTCCCCGTGAGAGGAGGGAGGTTAAGATTGAGGAATTTATAAACCTTAAGCAAGGTAGCATGAGTTTTGAGGAGTATTCCCTAAAGTTTATCCTATTGTCTAAGTATGATCCATCTTTGTTGTCTAACCCTAGGGATGAGATGTGTAGGTTCTTGACCGGTGTTTTGGATTTGGTAAAGAAAGAGTGTCGTACAGCCATGCTACATGGTGACATGAATCTATCTAGGCTTATGGTGTATGCTCAATCCATTGAAGAGTCTAAACTTTGGAGGAGAAGTAGAGATACTAAGAGGGGAAGAACTGATGAGCAAGTTCAGACTAAGTTTAAGAAGAGGGCTCCAAATCAAGATGGTTCTAGTTCTTCTAGGTCTAACTATGAGAGAGGTGGTGGTTCCCAAGTAGTTAAGCCTACTTGTGCTACTTGTGGGAAGAAGCACTTTGGGAAGTGTTTAGCCGGTACTAGTGGGTGCTTTGGTTGTGTGAAGGATGATCACAAGGTGAGAGACTGTACTACTATTGCAGCTAGAGGAAGAGAGGCCCATAAAGTTCCTGCTAATTTTTCGGATGGTGGTGCTCCAAAGAGGAATCGCTTCTATGCTCTTCGAGCCAAAGGAACAAACCCGGATGATGATGATGTTGTCACGACCCGAAGGCACCCCCTAGAAGTTAGGGAAAACCTTCGAATCATGACAGGGCGTACTTGACCCCTTTGGGGTCTCGTACAAGCCCTCTAACTAGCATTCATAACATAAAGCATGAAAAGTAGTGCGGAATTTAAAACTTTTCATGATAATAATAATAAAAGGAGTCTTTTCATAAATACTAAGAAATCTTATCGTCACAAGCCAACTTAAAGACACAATTTGGAATCTTAGGGACACGGCCCTTTACGATAAAAGTAAATACATTTTTAAGTATTAATAACGAAACTAAGAAACATAAAACTATGTCCTCGAATATATGAGGACATACCAAATTCTTGAGAGATAAAGTTCCCAAGCTTCGACTCCGATCCTCCCAAAAGGTCTTCCAACCTATACTCATAAGGTATAAAAAGTATGGGGTTAGTACAACAATGTACTAAGTATGGCATATGCAAAAACATAAAGGGACATTTTAGTAAAGATAGCTTTTTAATTCAAATATAACCTTCATGAATCTAGAAGCAAACCCACATAAGAATCAACAATTAACACTTTATGGCTATTTTACCAAACTTAAAGTAAACAAAAGGAACATTTCAATTAACTTTGCTAAACTTGCAATAAAATTGAATAAAGCATCATAGTGAACATTTTGAATTCTTACAATGAAGACCTTACAGTGAATGGAACGGTCCAAGTCATATGAACCCTTTTCCTTTGAAGTTTCCCTAACCCAAGGTTATCCTAAGACTCCCTAAGGTGAGCCAAGAAGGGAGTCTCATTACACATCCCTTCAAAGCACACCAAAGCGACCCTTAAAACTACCAAATCTTAGGATTACTTTGTTAGAAATCAAATCCACGCCCTTGGCTAACATATGCAAAACACTCATGGAAATATAGGTCATACCAAGTGCAATGTGAGAGTAGCATCCCATACTACCACTCCCACTTAGTACTCCTAATGGATTCCATTTACTCAAGTACTCCACAATAATCCTCCATAACACTACACCATAGTACTCATTCACACGGATTTCATGAAGGTACTTTTCTCCCATAGTAGATATAGGTCACACCAAGTGCAATGTGAGAATAGCATCCCATACTACTACTCCCACTCAATGCTCCTACTCGGTAACTAATGTGGATTGAGCACTTCACGACATACATACACAAGATAATTAGTTTCAAATTAATTCTTTTGTGGGAGTTAGCTTAAAAGCCAAAGACCATGAGAGCTAGACATGGAATCCCGATATTAACCCCTATCGGATGAGGGATCCTTACTTGCCTAGTGTAAGGTCATGCTTCTTAGCGTTTATGGCTTTTCCAATAGCTACACCTATGCGGGCACATAGTTAAGGGATAAGGAGATTGTTACTAAGTAACTCACTCTCTACTAACGAGGAGTACTCATCTCAAGAGGTACTTTGGATTACAACATCTCAACTAACGAAGTGCAATCCACCTCCCCTTCATATCCTCTCGGTGCTAGGCATAACTCCACACGGATTTCTCAACATAATAGTCTATCTTAGAAAGCTCACTAGGAAATGGAGATGTTGTTACTAGACACTACATCTCAACTCACGAAGTGTGTCCACCTCAAGATTTTCCCTTTTTGCTCAACTTGACATAATACAAATCTTAAAGGAGTGTGTGTGTACATGTGCACACCTTGCATATAAGCATCATTTCATTATCATCAAGTTCTACTCATACTTTAACCTTGATTCATCAATCTACACATTCTACTTACTTCTCATAATCATATACTTCATTTAGACATAAACTAGGTCAAACATGCAATTCAAGCTACATCAAACACGACACAAGGCCCATTTCTAATATACATCTTCATTCACATAATAGACCTTCAAGATCACGTACTCAAACCATACTAAGTAACATCAAGTTCATCAATTAGCACAGCCACCCATAAGGTGGACCATACCACTCAAATAGCAATTCATAATAAGAATTATACAATGAGAGTAACTCATCAACAAATCAAACCATCATTAACCACAAGCAATTTATCAATATTTCACCATATTAAGGCCCTTAGGGCAGTAGCTACACCAACACGACAAATACAAGAAGACCCAAGTTCATACCCTACTCAAATCATGCTCACATGACCCATTTTCAAGTCAAAAATTGAAGTATGCATAAACAAGAGTTTCATGGAGTTTTAACATCAAAATCATCTATTCAAACCAAGATAAATACATTTAAACCATTAGAACTTAGTTACAAGAAGACCCATAATGGAAACCAAAGTTTAGAAGAAGTTGAGTTTAAAACCCCTTTTTCAAAACCATTTTGGAAGTTGGCTTCTTGAATGGAAAGGTATTCAAGAATGGATACCATACCTTTATGAGAAAGAAACCCACAAATTTGAGGAAGAAACACGTCCAAAGCAGCCCTCCTTTCCTTCCTTAACCTCTAGCCTTCAATGGAGTCTTGGAGAGAGTTTCTTTAGAGAGAGAGATGAATTTAGAAGTGAGGGGGTCTTGTCTAGGTCTAGGGTTTAAAACTAACTTAATATAACCTAAAAACACCAAAATTATACACCTAGGGTTTTATAAGACTTGGGGTGTTTTAACATAAAACACCCCAAGTTGGCAGCCTTAAGTCGTGCACTGGCAGGCCTCGCCGACGAGACCTCCTCGACGGACTGTCACGTTCACCACGGACCGTCATGGGGTCCCGTCGAGGAACACTTGGCTCCAACTAGAGCCAGTCCAAGTTCCCCTCTCTGTCACTCGCGACGCCCTGGATCGACGGACCGTCCTGAGTGCGACGGACCGTCGCCATGGTCGTCGTGAGCCACTGATGGGCAGACTTTGCTCAAGTCTTGGGCCCTTCATCTAGGGCCCCTTGTGGGTCCTAGGTGGGGTCGTGCGCAGACGTCAAACCACTAAACTAAGTCGTCTAGGTCTAAGGAACATCCGACGCATGTTTCAAGTAAAACGAACACATAAAACTCATCCAAACTCGCCAAGACATACCAGTACATTCTAAGGCATACCATCCGAACGTCATGGATGTTTTTGGGTCGATTGAACTCCAAACTTAACCAAACTTTGCACACTGCCTTAGGACACCAAACTAAATCCGTTTAACTTAAAATTAACACAAGAAACAACCATGAGGCTCTAGTTCACCTTAGTTCATTTTGGGGCGTTATATTCTCCCCCACTTGGAATAACATTCGTCCTCGAATGACGCTTAAATTTTAAGAACAACAAGGACTCACTTAGCATCATATAATAAGCTTAGATCATGATCAAAACACTAACAATCAAAGCATCCACTAGCAAGGAACATCATTTTACACTTTCAACACTTAGCAACATAGGCAACTTTCACCAATTTTCACAAAGTAAAAAAATTCAACCTCAATCTTCTTTTATGGAGGAACTACCTTCTCCAACGTTAAAAATGCTCATAAACAATGCGTTTACACACATTGAAACTAAAATTCAAGACAAAACAATTTTCTTCAAAAGGCCAAATTTTTTATTTTTTTTTTTAACAGTGAAGTTGACTGCCATCTTACCAAATATTTTGAAAATTTCATCCTCTAAGCAATTCATCAAAACGACATGATCATAGGAACTATAAAACCATATATACTCATTTCATAACACAAAAGCAACAATAACCAAGAGTTGAGACTTACCAAAACAATCAATCCGGATTAAATATCCTTTCTAGCCCCCATCCCATAGGAAGGGTTCTTCTTGGGAGCATTAGGATCTAGGGAAGCTTGATTGACATCTCTCCCCCTTGATTTAAGGTTTGGGCAATGCCTCATCTTGTGGCCTCTATTACCACATGCAAAACAACCATCCGTTCCGGCAAGACACTTACCCCCATGTTGCTTGCCACAAGTAGGGCACCTAGCCCTTTCATAGGAATGACCACCACCTTGAGAAGATTGATTTGGAGCCCTATCCTTGTTTCCCATAGAAGAATCTTGGGGATAAAACCTCTTCTTAGGCCTTTGGTGACTAGAATCATCCGACCTAGGTCTCTTACCCTCTTGCCTTATCTCCCTAATTTTGGACTCCTCAATTTGTTGCGCATAAACCATGAGCCTAGAGATATCCATGTCATTAAGAAGCATAGCCGTACGACACTCTTTTTCCACCAAGCTAGACACGCCCATCACAAACTTGTTCATCCTAGCCCTAGGGTTGGCTACCATGTTTGGGGCATACTTAGAGAGTTGGGTGAATTTGAGAGAGTACTCTTGCACACTCATTCCCCCTTGACGGAGGTTCATGAATTCAACCATCTTCTTCTCCCTCCACTCTAAAGGAAAGAATCTATCTAGGAAAGCCTCTTTGAATTCCTCCCAATCAACCGGTCCTCTTTCTAAGGGTCTCTCACCCCTCCATTGCTCATACCACACTTGAGCAACATCCTTAAGTTGGTAAGCGGCCAATTCCGCTTTCTCCCTAGGGGTCACACCCATAGCATCTACCACCTTGAAAACCTCATCTATGAAGCCTTGTGGATCTTCATCCACCTTAGTGCCATGAAAAGTAGGAGGGTTCATCCTCATAAAATCCCGAATCCTAGAAGCGGGAGTACTAGCATTTGGTTGGGGCCTATCTCCTAGGTTAGCTTGGCCCACAAAGTGATTGTTGACAACTTGAGCTTGAGCCGTCATGAGTTGGGTCAAGTTCATTAGGGCAGCCCTCAACTCCGCATTAGTCATATCACCCTCAACAAAAGGAGCTTGAGGCATAGGAGGCACTTGAGGTCCTTGAGGTTCGGAGGCACTTGAGGTTCTTGAAGAGGAACCTCCTCATTTTCCTCCCCTAAGCCAACAATAGGAACTTGGTCAACATGGGGAAGGACTCTCTCATTTGGTACACCTCCCTCCTCCCTTCTAGCGGTCGATCTCCTCGTATTCATGTCCTAAAAACACAAAAGAAGAGGTTGAGAATAGACACCTTATATACTCAACTCTAAGGCACGATACTAGAATAGAGAAGAAAGTGAAACTTCTAGCATCCTATAGCCTCTTGTCCATGGATGTGTCGCGACTCACACCAATGACCAAGATACTACTAGATGTGGCTTGTGAGACTTTCAGACCTTAAACTATTTCCCAAAACCTTATGCTCTGATACCAAGTCTTGTCACGACCCGAAAGCACCCCCTAGAAGTTAGGGAAAACCTTCGAATCATGACCGGGCGTACTTGACCCCTTTGGGGTCTCGTACAAGCCCTCTAACTAGCATTCATAACATAAAGCATGAAAAGTAGTGCGGAATTTAAAACTTTTCACGATAATAATAATAAAAGGAGTCTTTTCATAAATACTAAGAAATCTTATAGTCAAAAGCCAACTTAAAGACACAACTTGGAATCTTAGGGACACGGCCCTTTACGATAAAAGTAAATACATTTTTAAGTATTAATAAAGAAACTAAGAAACATAAAACTATGTCCTCGAATATATGAGGACATACCAAATTCTTGAGAGATAAAGTTCCCAAGCTTCGACTCCGATCCTCCCAAAAGGGCTTCCAACCTATACTCATAAGGTATAAAAAGTATGGGGTTAGTACAACAATGTACTAAGTATGGCATATGCAAAAACATGCAAAACGGGACATTTTAGTAAAGATAGCTTTTTATGCAATTCAAATATAACCTTCATGAATCTAGAAGCAAACCCACATAAGAATCAACAATTAACACTTTATGGCTATCTTACCAAACTTAAAGTAAACAAAAGGAACATTTAAATTAACTTTGCTAAACTTGCAATAAAATTGAATAAAGCATCATAGTGAACATTTTGAATTCTTACAATGAAGACCTTACAGTGAATGGCACGGTCCAAGTCATATGAACCCTTTTCCTTTGAAGTTGCCCTAACCCAAGGTTATCCTAAGACTCCCTAAGGTGAGCCAAGAAGGGACTCTCATTACACCTCCCTTCAAAGCACACCAAAGCGACCCTTAAAACTACCAAATCTTAGGCTTACTTCGTTAGAAATCAAATCCACGCCCTTGGCTAACATATGCAAAACACTCATGGAAATATAGGTCATACCAAGTGCAATGTGAGAGTAGCATCCCATACTACCACTCCCACTTAGTACTCCTAATGGATTCCATTTACGCAAGTACTCCACAATAATCCTCCATAACACTACACCATAGTACTCATTCAACGGATTTTCATGAAGGTACTGCGTCGCCCATAGTAGGTATAGTACACCAAGTGCAATGCCGAGAAATAGCATCCTACTACGACTCCACCTCAATGCTCCTATCGGTAACTAAAGTGGGGATTGAGCACTTCCGAGATCATACACAATTTCCAACAATACAAAAAAAAAACAAAAAAAAAAAACCCAAGATAATTAGTTTTCAAATCAATTACTTTTTGTGGAGTTTAGCTGAACCCCAAAGACCATGAGAGCTAGACATGGAATCCCGATATTAACCCCTATCGGATGATGGATCCTTAACGTGCCTAGTGGAAGGTATGCTTCGTAGTGTTTACATGCATTTTCTAATAGCTACACCTATGCGGGCACATAGTTAAGGGATAAGGAGATTGTTACTAAGTAACTCACTCTCTACTAACGAGGAGTACTCATCTCAAGAGGTACTTTGGATTACAACATCTCAACTAACGAAGTGCAATCCACCTCCCCTTCATATCCTCTCGGTGCTAGGCATAACTCCACACGGATTTCTCAACATAATAGTCTATCTTAGAAAGATCACTAGGAAAATGGAGAGGTTGTTACTAGACACTACATCTAAACTCACGAAGTGTGTCCACCTCAAGATTCCCCTTTTTGCTCAACTTGACATAATACAAATCTTAAAAGTGTGTGTGTGTACATGTACACACCTTGCATATAAGCATCATTTCATTATCATCAATTTCTACTCATACTTTAACCTTGATTCATCAAGCTACACACTCTACATACTTCTCATAATCATATACTTCATTTAGACATAAACTAGGTCAAACATGCAATTCAAGCTACATCAAACACAACACAAGACCCATTTCCAATATATATCTTCATTTCACATATTAGACCTTCAAGATCACATACTCAAACCATACTAAGTAACATCAAGTTCATCAATTAGCACCGCCACCCATAAGGTGGACCATACCACTCAAATAACAATTCATAATAAGAATTATACAGTGAGAGCAACTCATCAACAAATCAAACCATTATTACCCATAAGCAATTTATCAATATTTCACCGTATTAAGGCCCTTAGGGCAGTAGCTACACCAACATGACAAATACAAGAAGACCCAAGTTCATACCCTACTCAAATCATGCTCACATAACCCATTTTCAAGTCAAAAATTGAAGTATGCATAAACAAGAGTTTCATGGAGTTTTAACATCAAAATCATCTATCCAAACCAAGATAAATACATTTAAACCATTAGAACTTAGTTACAAGAAGACCCATAAGAGAAATCAAAGTTTAGAAGAAGTTGAGTTTAAAACCCCTTTTTGAAAACCATTTTGGAAGTTGGCTTCTTGAATGGAAAGGTATTCAAGAATGGATACCATACCTTTAGGAGAAAGAAACCCACGAATTTGATGAAGGAACAAGCCCAAAGCAGCCCTCCTTTCCCTCCTTGAGCCTTGGCTTCAATGGTGACTTTGAGAAAGTTTTCTTTTTAGAGAGAGAGTTTGAATGTTGAAGTGAGGGGGTCTTGTCTAGGTCTAGGGTTTAAAACTAATTTAATATAACCTAAAAATACCAAATTTATACACCTAGGGTCTTATAAGACTTGGGGTGTATTTACATAAAACACCCCAAGTTGGCAGCCTTAAGTCGTGCACTGGCAGGCCTCATCGACGAGACCTCCTCGACGGACCGTCACGTTCACCACGGACCGTCATGGGGGTCCCGTCGAGGAACACTTGGCTCCAACTGGAGCCTGTCCAAGTTTCCACTCTCTGTCACTCGCGACGCCCTGGATCGACGGACCGTCCTGAGTTAAACGGACCGTCGCCATGGTCGTCGTGAGCCACTGATGGGCAGACTTTGCCCAAGTCTTGGGCCCTTCACCTAGGGCCCCTTGTGGGTCCTAGGTGGGGTCGTGCCTGGACGTCAAACCCCTAAACTATGTCGTCTAGGTCTAAGGAACATCCGACGCATGTTTCAAGTAAAACGAACACATAAATCTCATCCAAACTTGCCGAAACATACAAGTACATTCTAAGGCATACCATCCGAACGTCATGGACGTTTTTGGTCGATTGAACTCCAAACTTAACCAGACTTTGTACACTGCCTAAGGACACCAAACTAACTCCATTTAACTTAAAATTAACTCAAGAAACAACCATGAGGCTCTAGTTCACCTTAGTTCATTTTGGGGCGTTATACTTGTCGAAATTGAAATTCATTGATTCCTTGCATTGTGCATTTCATTAGGTTATGATTATGTTTTAAAGTGAGTTTATATGGTTTTATCTCTCATGTTGTCATGCTTCAATCATAAATTGCTTATGGGCTGCATTTTTGGAAAGTTGACCATGTGTTACTATAAAGAAATTTGTGTTCATTGTAAAGATTTTTAAATTTTGACTAAATTGTTCTTTCATGAAAAATGGTATGATGTGCATAGAACTGATGTATATGAGCATGATATTATGTGGAGAAGGAAGTTCCTCCTATATGAAATGAAAAATGTGACTCTTATTGCGTGATGAGTTGTAGATGTAGTTCCTACTTTCTTGTTGTGTTGTGACTCGCTTTGTTATGTAGATTTGACGTTTCTCCTATATATGTGAATCTTTTATTGTGTGGTATGGTTATGATATGTTAGTATTTGAGTATTAACCCTTAAAAATGTTTAAAGTGTAGCAAGTGTCGTTCGAGGACGAATATTGTCCAAGTGGGGGAGTATTGTTACACCCTCAAAATGAGCTAGGTTAAGCTAGAGACTAACACTTGTGCCATGATGTTTTAAAGTCATAAAATTTTTAATAATAGTGTTCTTAGGCAGTATATAATGTTTGGAAGTGTTTGGAGGTCAAACGTCCAAGACGTTCGGAAACTAGTCAAACTTGAACTAGTGTGTCGTACTGTTTTGTAGTGATATTTTGGGGGATGATTTGAAGGTAAAATTCAGTATCGAGAGTTCCTACGCATATACTAACATGCCAAGGGTCGAAACATGCAGGAACGATGCACCGGGGACCATCAAAAGGGTCCCCGAGGAGGACCCAAACATGGGCCAACGAAGCTGCCAAACAGCCAAGATTAGGCATGCTGCTGCGCGATGCGCAGTTGACACGCAATAGGTAAAATTCTTGCCCTGCGATGCGGGGCTGTCACGAACCATTTTGTCCAAGAATTTTTGAAAAATACGATTTGGAAGTGTCTCCGCTACGCGCACTAAAGTCCCAGATTTCGTTGCATCATTTTTAAGTCAAATTTGAGTTGGTTAATTTGTCCAATAAATGTAGGGGTCTTTTGGGTAAATTAGGGGTATATTATGGACGGCTATAGGACCTATTTAAACCCCTAACCGCACTAATTAAAGCAAAAACCCTCATCTCAAAAAAAAACCTCTCCATTCATTCTCTCCAAAACTTCATTGTTGAAGCTTTGAAGCTCCAAGGAAGAAGATAGGTTTCTCATGTTTTTCTTCATCAATCTTGTTGGCGTTTCATCACAATTAATGTATGGTTATTCATCCTTGAAATATCTTTCTTCAAGGAGTCAATTCCAATGATTTTAAAAAATGATCAAAAACATGAATTCTCCAATTTTGTGATCTAGCCATGGGTTCTTGCATAAATGGTTTTGAATCAATGTTTTAGGATTGAATAGATGTTAATGCAATGATTTAAAGCTATAATTCTTATGAACCCATGCAATTCTTATTTTGATTATTTTATGGGTTAAGTGATCATGTCTCTCTACTTATGAATTATAGTGTAGTTTTCTATAGGCTATCTAATAATGTAAAGATTATATGAAATTGATGTCTAATTGGTCTTACATTGTTAAATCTATATTTAATTGACCTAGTTTCATCTATTATTATGATTTATACTTTGAATTGATGTTCATGGTCATGGGTAAGGGCCTTATGGTATTGAATTCGATGATTTATACATGGATTGAAGTGGTGAGAATGGATTGGTGGTACGCTGCCCTAATTCTCCTTATTTTATGTTAATTAGACTTCAATTATGTTGTGATTGGTATGGTCCACCTATGGTGGCGGTGTTATGTGCTTTACTTGCAATTGATGTGGCCTCATCGGCGTTATTTTTAGTATATTAATGATCATGGTCTTGTCGGCACTTCTTAAAGTATAATGATGATGTGTGTAGTTGATTATCTGAAGTATTATCATATCTACCTATATGTGAAGAAATGTGAAAGTATGTGTTATTCTATTGATGTTAGGTGATCATGTTAGACTAGTGACTATGTGCTCATATGTGTAGTCTGAGAGTTGATGCGTGATTGTTCCTCCTTGACTATATGAGTCTAGAATGGTTATATTAATGATGCTATAGTAAAGTATAGGATGACATAAAGATGATAAGGGTCATTCCTAAGTGTTTCAAAGAATTATATGTTATATGTAATAAAGTAAAGTATGTTGTGTCTTGTTTTGGTAGACATGTGTCCCTTACTTGATACATGTATATGATGAATGTGAACATTTTGACTTAGTAGGGTTATTCACCTTTGTCTTGTATGTGTATGGATGATGTTGAATGAAAGTCTAGGATCGGCAGACCTAAGATGGTGCCCTTATATGCATGCCTAATATGTGGAACCTTCTATATATAGAGAAGGTTAAGAATTGAGCTATCCTTATAGATCATTGAGTGGCAGCCCTAATGGGCCCATCTTTGGTAGGTGCATTATGACTAGGTAATGACTAAGAGATGGTACCTTTTCATATGCTCCTTTATATTGAACTTACTCTTTGAGAACAAAGGCTAGCACCGAGTGAATATGTTATGGTTTGTAGCTCTACTGAAGAAGGATACTAGAGTACAATGTACCTCTACTTGAGAACGAGACTAGAGTACATGAAAGACCTTGATATTCCTTAACCATGTGTCTACGTAGGATGCGTCCTAGTTCTACCTTGGCAAGAACACCCTCCATCGGAGTAGGTTTATGACTCTGGATTCCATGTCTAGCTAGTATGGTGTATGTCGGTTATTTCCTATTCTCATCATGTGGGATACATGCTAGTGTTGGATAAGTACTAGGAAGTTTAGGTATTGGAATTGGACGCTATCTAGACATTGCACAACTAGACTTTGAAGATGTTAGTATGTGAGTCCCTAGTTCTTTCCAAGACCATTATGTGAAGTCTTTAATGAATGAAATATCTTCTAAATGACACGTAATGACTTTAGTAAAGGAATGTTAATGATAAAGTACTTATCCAGAGTAGCTTTGAGGATTGCTTAGGTAGGCTTGAAGAGGGTGTATGGGCGGTCTCTTCATGTCTTACTTAGGTGAGTCTTAGAGTAATTCTAGGTAGGGAGTTTAACAAATAAAAGTTAGAATGATCTTATCTTAGGAAGTCTTAAGGATCATTTAGGTTTGCATAAAGAGGGTGTATGGGCGGTCTCTCTTCGTCTCACTTAAGTGAGTCTTAGGATAACCTTTGGTGAGAAGGATGTAAGTTAAAAGAGGTTACTGTAAGGTGACATAGTTCACTATAAAATTCTTCAATATTTGATTAAATGCTTATATGATATCTTACATGTTTCTAAGATGTTAAATGTTGTTCTTATGCATATACTATGATGTTTTAATCAAAAAGAGCATGTTTTATACAAATGTCCATTTATCATGATTTTATGCATTATGTCATACTTAGTACAAGTGTTTGTACTAATTCCATACATTTTGTCTATCTCTAAAGGTGTAGGTGGCGTTTGAGAGGAGTCTCAAAGTTGAAGCTTGGATTAGTGTTCATTCAAGTAAAGAGATTGTATGTCCTCACTAGATTCGAGGACATCTTTATGTTTAGATTTCCTTATTTGAAGTATTGTAATAGACTTAGCTATTTTCTATATGTTGAAGTATGGGTCGTGTCCCAATGTATTCCTATGTCTAAGATGGCGACTTTGAGATTTAGCCATTCATTATGTTTTTCTATAAAAGAGATATTTTGAAGTATTATTATTTGGTGTGAAAAGTTTTAATTCCGCACTACTTTTCATACATGTATGCAATGAACGGTACGAAAGGGCTTTTCTTAGACCTCCAAGAGGTCGACGATGCCGTGTTTTGATTTGAGAATGCCCTAACTTCTAGGAGGTACTCTCGTGTCATGACAATATCACTCAAAACTAGTTGCATGACCTAGGTGTTGGGATAATGTTATATGTATATGTGTGATGATCATGTTAGGGTTAAGTGTGGTCCATATGACTAACGATGAAATATATTCCTATAGCATGACCCTTACCTATATGAACCCTATATGTATGTGTGATCAAAGTATGCTAGGAGTGTTCTATTCTATTGTTGAATATGTACTTGCCTCCTATGATGTATTGTGTGTGTGTGTAGTCTATAGTCCTAAATAATCTAAATGTGTTTGACTCAAGACTTGAAGAATGTTGTACATGTGTTGTGATCTTTAGAGGTTGGCTTCCGCAAAGGTTATTGTATAGCTATTATGTTATCATGTTGATCAACATACACACACACACTTTATGCATATATATGAGTAGGATAGATTCATGAGAACTAAGGAAGGGATAGTTCTCCTATGCATCGTTACCTATTTCTATGTATGTAAAGTATATGATTAATGAAGTTATGAACATGTGTCCCTAAATGTGTTATGTGAAGGTACACCTCACATATATGTACACAAACATGCATGTATGAATGAAGTATGTTAATGGTAGTCTAATGAATAAGTGAGTCTCTTGAAAGGTATTACACAATTGTACTCTAAACTAGACTATGGTATGAATATGATATGATTATGTGAAGAACATTCTCACACAATGTAGGTTCTATGATGAATGTACAATTTTCAGCATAGATACCTTTGAGCTATATGATATATGAGGGAGTAAGACCCTAAGGCCTTCATTATGACTTTATGCATTAAAAGCTTAAATATAGATTAAAAAGGGAGTTAGAGCCTAGCACCAAGTGAACACGACAAATGAGAGTTGGAGCTTCACGTTAGTAAGTCCGGATTTTCACAAGAGAACCTTCACGTTATTAAGTCCGGATTCCCAACCTAGATGTTGTCTCATGAGATAGAAACCTTCACGCTTAGTTAGTCCAGGTTTCTAGAAGCAATCTCCTTGTTCCTTAACTATGTGCCCACATAGGACTCTAGCTTAGAGGATCCACCTAGAATAGGTATGTACGAATGGTTCCACCTTCGGCAAGTGTTAACCCTCTCATTTCGGTGTGGGAGTAGAACACCGCATTCCATATAGATTATATGGCCTATGTCGTTTATGACTATGTAACCCAAAGTTTAAGATAAGAATATGAACTCTATCTAAATTCCTTGAGAAGTGTACTTGGTATAGGAGGAATATGGACCCTACCTATACATTGCACTATATGACTTGAAGGAAGGATAGGATTGGAGACCCTTATGAAGTAAAGACTTATGTTATGTATGACTTGTATGAATTCATGTTAAGTGACCTTGTTATGTTAAGACATAAAATATGACTATGCATATGAATTACACTTGTGGCTTCTAAATGGGTTTACTTAGTATATGTGGGGGTATGGGACTCCATGTGTACATTGCACAAGTAAGCTTGAGAAAGGGGTTATGAGGCTGGTTTACCTATGATATGAACTAAGTGATTTATGACTATGGTTGTAGTAAAGGAAAGAGTCCTTATATGATGATATGAAGTATGTGGCCTTATGTCTAATTCTAAGTGAATATGTTATGACTTGTTGAATATGTTATGCCTAGTCTAGGGTGACTTCTTAGGTACACTTGGTGGAAGTACTATTATGGGATGCTACCTACACATTGAACTACTGTGACTTAGGAGTTCTCTTAGGTGATGGTTCTTATGTGAAGTTGATGTCTATGAGATGTTTATGACTTATTATATATGTGCTTCTGTTATGAATCATATTATGAAAGATTATTTTAAGGTGACCTCAAATTGTTACATTATACTAAGTACACTTGAGGGTTACTTAAGGAAAGAAGTAAGATAAAAGAGAGGTAATGTATGGTATGTATTGAATATGTTTCAAAGTATGATAAATGGATTTATGTGCTATTATGAGTAGTATCCATGTCAATATTATGTATGTGAACTATATTGAGCTTATATGTGCCTATGTTCATTAAGTTTACTAAAAAGACATGTTGCATGATTTCAAACGAAATGTCCTCTTTAAATGCATGTTTTTGCATTGTTGCCATACTTAGTGCATTCTTGTACTAATACCATACTTCTTCATCTTTTTACACAAAGTTTAGGTTGTGATATCTAGAGGATGTATCCTAAAATAAGATATTGGATAGATCTCCCAAGTTCAAGTAAAGGGACCCTTGTGATTCAAGGGTTGACTACGGCAAGATGTTCTTAAAGTTAATGTAATAGCTTAGACTTATATTTTATGTTGTTAAGGGTAGTGTTCGTATTCTATTCTATTGAGTTGTGTCTTAAGATATCAAAGAGACTTAGAGTTTAACTATGTATTATGAAATTATATATATATATATATATATATATATATATATATATATATATATATGAACTAATGATTCTAGCATATGATGTGCTATGAAAAGTTTTAATTTTCTCGCTATTTTTATTACGATTATGCAATGAAAGATGTATAAGGGCTTGTCTTACACCTATGAGAGGTCGACAACGCCGTGTGGCGATCTAAGAGTACCTTAACTTCTAGGGGGTACTTTGGGTCATTACAAACTTGGTATCAGAGCATAAGGCTTTAGTATTTGTCTTTAGGTTTCAAAGTCTCGTGGTGCCACGTCTAGTAGAGTCTCGTATCATTGGTTATGAGTCACAACACATCAAATGATACGGGAGGCTATAGGACGAAAGAGTTTCCCTTCTTCACTATTCTCATATCGTGACATAGAACTTAACTCTATAAGATATCTCTCTTATGTTTCCTTGTCCGGTTGTCTTTTAGATATGATTGCTTGGAAGGGGTGATTTCTCAATGCTTGAGGGAGAAAAGGTGAGTTTTGATAATTACCTTGGTTTTATGGTGTGATGAGTATATGTGAAGGTGAATTTAGTATATGTTGATGTGGTGCCATTTAAGTCTATAGGTGGCTTATGGGGAATGAGATGTAATGTTGAGAAGTTATAAGGTGTGATTATAGCTTGTTAATAGTTGTTATGGTTAAATGGAGTTCCCCATGGAATGATAGAATGCCTTATAATTATGTAGGATGGTAGCATGATGTTATGGTGTGGGCTTGAAAAGTCTTGGAGAATGTGGTGAATAGTGAGAAAGATGAATGTTGTCTTTGTATATGTGAAATGCTTCATAGTTATCCTTGTGTGGATTTGAAACCTTTTGTTTAGGCTTGCTCCTAAGGAGGGGAGATAGTGTGTTAAGCCTTGTAAGGTGATTATGAAGTATGCTAGTTAATGGTAGAAACCTTATGACTAGTAAATGATTCCCACTATGAACTTATTTTAAGAGTGGGAAAAAAAGGATTTTATTTCATAAATGGGAAGTCTGATTACCCTAAGGTTACTTAGGGGGATGTATGATATGTAACCCCTTAGCTCTTCAAGAGAAAGAGAGAATTGAGGTTGACCTACTTTGAAGTTGTTAGTTGTATTTTAGGCTTGAATTTGAAGTATGGTCAATTGAGGAATTGCTTAGATGTTACCTAGGCATGGTTGGTTGGAAAGGACCACCAAAAAGTGATGACCCTTGTAGGTTGGTCTTGACTTGCCTTGACCTTGGTCTTTCAAGGAATGATGTGCTGCTTACCCCAAGTGGGGGATATTGTGCATAGATGGTATGATTTTTAGAGCCCTTGATTCCTCTATGTTGAGTTCCCTTGAACTTGTCTAGGTTAAAAATCACTTTGTAGTGATCGTAAGAAGAGTTTTCATAGGCTTAGATCCCAAGAGAGGAATAATGTTCTTAGTCAATAAGGTTTGTAACCTAAACTTCCCCTAGAGTTGAGAGGGGTTGCTCTTAAATGAGTTTATCCTAAGTGAGGGAGGATGATTTGAGTAGTAAGATATCCGTATATTTTCCTTCTATTCTTACTCAAGCTTGAAACGAAAGAGTTCTTAAGTAGTTTGTTCATGATAGGAATCTTGCATAAAAGGATAAGTTGCATGTTTTCCATATGTTATGCATGTCTTAAATGAATGTTCTTTATATTATGAAAGGTCATTACTTCATGAAAAAGGAAATTTTTATAAATTTGCATGTCTCTCATGTTGTTGTGCATCCTTATATGAAAAATGTGCAATATGATTTTATGAGATAGCTTAATGAGAATGCTTGATGACACTTATTATGTGTGGGAAATGGCCCCACAATGAGAAATTGAGTCTCCTTTAAGTTAGACAAGCTGTGTCTCTTTGAAAAATGGGTGACTTTTGATATTTGGGAAGTGATATTATAGACTCACTATTGAGAAGTGATGGTTGATCTAACATAGGTTTAATTGTGTACCTATAAATTGTGATAAATTTTCCTTGATGATGCATGCTTATAAAATATAGTGATGTGCTAGAAATAGAAAGATATAAATTTACTTCCTAATGTTGTAATGTGCTTGGTGTGACCTACCATGTTGATTTCATTAGGAAGGAAGTATAAGCATAATGTGGTTTGGAGAAAAAAATCCTCCATAATATGAATTAACCTCTATGCATTGCTTTTATTTGAACTGTATGATGCCATGTGTATATGTTGTGACTGGGAGAAGGTAGTTCCTCCTTGACCAAAGCTAAGCATGGAATGTCATATATGACCTTGATGGTATATGACTAGACTATAAGATTGTAGTCAATCTACATTATTCATGATTTGTGTGCAACTGAAATCCTTAGTATGATTAACCTTGTGATGAAATAATGAACATGCCTAATGTTGGAGATGGTATTCCTCCAAATGGCAATGAAAATGAAGAAGTATGTATGCATGGAAAGGATTATAGAAGTCGTCAATGTTTGATTATGTTGCTTTGGTTGAATGATAGTATGAAGTTGGTGTTCCTTGTATGGTTGGTGCATTAACTAATGTGTTGTACCCTGTTGAGTGTTGTTAGCTGCTATATGGGTCATTGAGTCCTTATAGGTGTTTATAATGTTTCAAGTGTCATTCGAGGACGAATGTTTCCCAAGTGGTGGATATTGTGATGACCCTCAAAATAAACTAAGGTATCTAGAGCCTCACATGTGCCTAAAAAGATAAATAACATGTTAATAAAGTGTTTTATAGATTGTATAATTGATTTGAAGTTATTAGAAGTTCGAACATCCAAGAATGTCCAAGACGTTCGAAAGTTGGTGGGACATTAGACGTGCTAGCGAGTCCTTGTATGTTTGCCTTGTTTTACGTGTTTTTTTTTTTGAGTTGATAAGAAGTTTATTTGACCCTAGTTCCTTAATATACATATTAAGTGTCAAAACGTTCGGGTAGGACTCCCAGGGGACCACCCAAAGGGCCCCCAAGGAGGACCCAAACCTTGGACAAGAGGCTGCCCAAGGCAGCGAGCAGCCAAGATTTGGCTTGTCCTATGTGACACGCATCTAGCACGCACCTCACTGTCCCAAAAAACTATTTGGGACAGAATTGGGAGGATGCCCGCGACGCGCAGCCCACTCCCAGATCCGGTTGCGTCATTTTTAAGTCAATTTTGACATGTCTAAAAGTCCCAATTTGTGTGGGGGTGTTTTGGTAACTTAGTGGACGTTTTATTGACTGATTTTAGGACCTTTTAAAACCCTTTCGTAAGAAAACGAAAACTCAACACCCATTAAGAAATAAAATTCCCAAAATTTCTCTTCTCTTCCAAAAACCTAAAAATCTCCATTGAAGACCAAGCTCAAGAACAAGCTATGGAGTTGCATTCTTTGAGCTTTCTACTCAGATTTGTATGGGCTATTTAATGTATAAGGTATGGTGATCCTTCATCCCCAGTTAACCATTCATCTATGGAGTCCTTTCAAAGGTTTTCAAAATATAATTATAAGTCAAAAATCCTATCTTTCAATCTAGCCATGGGTTGATTCTCAAATTGATTTCAAAAGCATTCTAGTGATGAACATTGTTTATATACTTATTATATGATGAATTTATATCCCATTTTATAAAGAACCCATGATCCTCCTAATTTCTCAAATAAACCTATAATGTGGATCTGGTGATCTTGATTTCATGTGTATAGAATTGTGATTATATTGTGTTGAATTGCTTATTACTATTGCTATCTATCTCAATTGAATATGAATTGTGAGTAATGATCAAAGATGATCTTTATATATGAGATTAGGTAAGTTGACCTACTTCTTCTATTTAGCCTAGAATGTACATTGAATTTTGTTGATGGGTCTGGTCCACCTATGGTGGTGGTGTATACATTCTTGTAAATGTTTATGTTCTATGATCATGTCCTTGAAGGAATTAGATGCAATATTAATTGATATGATGATTTCTATGTTAGGAAGTTGAAGGATTTACCCTTGATTCTAATTATCCTGTTATAAGTGAATTTATGTTTTGGGAAGTATATGAATAGCTCTCAAATTAGTTGCATGACCTAGGTGTGGGGATAATGTTATATGTATATGTGTGATGATCATGTTTTAGGGTTAAGTGTAGTCTATATGACTAATGATGAAAGATATTCATGTAGCCTGACCCTTACCTATATGAACCCTATATGAATATGTGATCGAAGTATGCTATGAGAGTTCTATTCTATTATTGAATATGTACTTGCCTCCTATGATGTATTGTGAGTGTGTGTAGTCTATAGTCTTATATAATCTAAATGTGTTTGACTGAAGACTTGAAGAATGTTGTACATGTGTTGTGATCTTTAGAGGGTGCCTTCCTCAAAGGTTATTGTATAGCCATTATGTGATCATGTTGACCAATGTACACACACACACTTCATGCATATCTATGAGTAGGATAGATTCAAGATGACTAAGGAAGGGATAGTTATCCTATGCATCGTTACCTATTTATATGTATGTAAAGTATATGATTAATGAAGTTATGATTATGTCCCTAAAGGTGTTATGTGAAGTTAGATCTCACATATATGTACAAACACACATGCATGTATGAATGAATTATGTTAATGGTTGTCTAATGAATAAGTGAGTCTCTTGAAAAGTATTACTCAATTGTACTCTAAACTAGACTATGGTATGAATATGATATGATTATGCAAAAGGACATTCTCACATAATGTAGGTTCTATGATGAATGTAGAATTTTCATCTTAGATACCTTTGAGCTATATGATATATGAGGGAGTAAGTCCCTAAGGCCTTCTTTATGACTTAATACATTAAAGGCTTAAATATAGATGTTAGAGCCTAGCACCGAGTGAACATGACAAATGATAGTGGGAGCTTCACGTTAGTAAGTCCGTCTTTCCACAAGAGAACCTTCACGTTAGTAAGTCCGGGTTCCCAACCTAGATGTTGTCTCATGAGATGGAAACCTTTACGCTTAGTTAGTCAAGGTTTCAGAAGCAATCTCCTTGTTCCTTAACTATGTGCCCACGTAGGACTCTAGCTTAGTAGATCCACCTAGAATAGCTACGTACGAATTGTTGCACTTTCGGCAAGTGTTAACCCTCTCTTTTTGGTGTGGAAGTAGACCACCAGATTCCATGTAGCTCACATGGTCTATGTTTCTTATGGATATGTCTCCCAAAGGTTAATAATTTAACTAAGATAAGAATATGAACTCTAATATAAATTCTTTAAGAAGTGTACTTGGTATAGGAGGACTATGGACCCTACCTATACGTTGCAAAACTTGACTTCAAGGAAGGATAGGATTGGAGACCCTTATTAAGTAAATACTTATGTTATGTATGACTTGTATGAATGTATGTTAAGTGACCGTGTTATGTTAAGACATGAAATATGACTATGCATGTGAATTACACGTGTGGTGATCTAAGAGTACCTTAACTTCTAGGGGGTACTTTGGGTCGTTACAAAGAACTACAACAATTTACCCATATACAATCATATTCTATCGTCACTTATCAAAGGAAATCAACATTAAATCCAATTGAAAGACAATTCAAGAAATTGGAAAGAAACCCATGTTTTTGAAATCTTTTGAAATCAATTTGAAGGAGCCTCTTGGGGAAAGAGATCCCAAGAGTGAAGAGCTTCAAAGCCTTAAAAATCCTTGAAAATTGATGGAGAGAAATTTGAATTCTTTCTGCCCTAATCCCCTGGAACTTTGGTCTTCAATGGTGTTCTTTGGGGAATGAGAGAGAAAGTAGAGAGAACGTAGAGAGAATTGAGTTTGGAATTGTCGGGTGTTCGGTTAGTTTAATTAGGTTTATATCTAATATATCCCCTTAACTAACTAAATTTCACACCCCTAACCCTTAATTAACCACCTAAGTTACTAATTAATTAGGTCACTTGTTAAAAATATGGACAGACCAAAACAGACCCTGACCTATGAAAGCACGACCTACGTTCCGTAGGTCCATCGACGGCCCCGTACTGCACAGGCATCATTTGGATCAGAGACCATGTTTTTTGTCCATCTTGGAAAATGGCTAAGTGTCTATCCACTGAATCATCGACGGAGCATCGATAAATCGACGACTCTTCAATTAGCTTCGTGGATGCACACTGTCAAACACTGCTTTTTTGGGTGAATTTGAAGGGTCCTCTCCAAGGACCCTTAGGGTGGTCCTTGGGGAGTCGTAGGAGACGTTTCGACCCTAAACACAATCTAACACTTGTTTAACACCTTTGAACCAATTTTCATTGAATTCTAACTCATAAAACCCCATGAAACGTGCCAAGGCACACTGGTGCACATTTCACAATTCGCCGGACGTCATGGATGTTTCTTACTGTTTTGAGTCAAATACTTCCTACTAGTTTGAATACATTATTTTAGGCCTATAAATAGTGTTCTAAGTCTTATTTCTTCATGTGAGGCTCTATATTAGGTCTTGCACTTCCAGAGTGTTACATTATCCCCTCCTTGGGAACATTCGTCCCCGAATGACACTAAAATCGTTTTATAGGGGAAAGGATAGAATCAATACTAGGAGCCAACCAACAACAACAAAATCAACGAAATTAACATGAGTTACAATTCAAACAAACACATAATTATGATCTTTAGACATAGAAACTCAAAACACTATTTACAAAATATAAGAGCTCAACTTCCCAATATGAGGATCTACCTTCTGAACATTATCATGAGCTCAACATAACATTAAGAGTCACTTACGCAAAACTTCTTTTCAAGGCTTATTATTATGCTCAATACTATTACATGAAAGTAACTACACACTAAGTCACAAATAAGTGCAAGTTAAGCAACAGGGCATACTTACAAAAACTCATTTAAGCATGAACCTTTACTAGAAATATGCACATTTTAGCAAATCAAGTCAAGTTCAAATTAACTCATTATTCTTAAGAGGATTATTACTAACCTCACCTTTGGCTGGAATTTTTAGGAAAAAGATAAGGATAACGAGACTTCATATTTGTGTCGGCCTCCCATGTTGCTCCCTCAACTAGGTGGTTTCTCCATAAGACTTTTATGGAGGCCACCTCTTTGTTCCTCAACTTCTTGACTTGGCGATATAGAATTTCCACTGGAGGCTATTCATAGGAAAGGCTATCATCCACACCTAACCTTTCAATAGGGATAATAGACACGAGATCACCAATAAAATTCTTAAGGATGGAGACATGAAATACCGGATGAACCGAAGATAGTTCACTAGGTAATTTCAACTCATATGCAACTTTTACGACCAATTCAAAACATCATAGGGACCCACATACGGGGGAATTAACTTCCCATTTTTATCGATCTCATCACCTCTTTCATAGGTTAAATCTTCAAATACACCATATCACCTACTTCTAATTCAATATCTCTTCTTCTATTGTCGGCATAGGACTTTTTCTGACTATAGTTTGTTTTCAACTTATCCCTTATCACCCGAACCTTCTCTAAAACATCATAGATTATCTTGGAACCAAGGAGTGAAGACTCACAAACCTTAAACCACCCAACCACAGACCTACATCTACTTACATAGAGTGCTTCAAATGGAGCCACTGAAATACTCGAATGGTAACTATTATTATTGGAGAACTCAATCAACAGTAGGTGATTGTCCCAATTCCCTTTGAAATCTATCACACAAGATCTTAATATGTCTTCTAGGGTTTGAATAGTACACTCCGCTTGACCATCCATTTGGGGATAAAAAGCGGTGCTAAGCTTCACTTGAGTACCAAACCCTTTTTGGAAAGACCTCCAAAAACGAGAAGTGAATTGAGTACCTCTATCAGATATGATGGATAAAAGAATCCCTTTAAGACTCAAGATCTCATCAATGTATATTTTTGCATAATCCTCCGCCGAATATATAAACTTGACGGGGATAAAAAGGGTGGATTTAGTCAACCTATCCACTATTGTAATGACTGTTATAATGAACTAGGTAGAACTAGATCTTAGCTAGTGTTTCATGAGTTAATAATATGTTAAGCATATCTAATTTTAATGTTTGATGTCAGTTTTGTGAGTTTGGAGGTCAAACTTCATGGGACGTCCAAGACCTTTGACGACTAGACGTCTATGTACTTACGTGAGTTCTTCTGTGCCTTGGCATGTTTGGTGAGTTGTTTGGAATCCAAATTGATGGTGGAGGTTCCTAACACCTACATGACCATGTATATAGGTTTAATGTACTGGTACAACTCCACCTAGGACCAACAAGGGGCCCTAGAAGAGGACATCAACATTTAGGGAGAATCTATCAAAAACTGATCTACGACTCTTCATCAATGGACCATAGTCCAGTTGACGCCTCGTAGTTTTGGGGCGTATCTACACCCTTAGTGGTGGGATCTTTACGCCTAGGAGACCAGCCCCAGAACCAATTTATGCCCCAGCAGAACGGGCTATCGATCAAGTGATGCCCCATAAATAGAGTCAGTTGATGGTGGTTTGTGAAAAGCTGTCTAGACACGGCTAGACTTGGGGTGTTTTCGTAAATTCACCCCAAGTCTTTTATGAACCATGGACGTTTTTCAAGGGTGTTTAAGGTATTTTAAGTTGGTTTATAGTCCTATACCTAGACAAAACTTCACTTTCAAATATTCAAAAAACCCATCCCTCAAGAAAGAACTCTCTCAAACTCCATAGAAGCTAGAAATCAAGGAAGGGATAGAAGTGATGGTTTTGGACGTTTTCTTCATCACAATTTCGTGGTTTCCTCATATTGAGGTATGGTAGTTTATCCTTGAACCTTCTTTAATTCAAGGAGTCATTCCGAAGAGATTCCAAAATGGGTTTTAAACTCCAACTTCTTCTATTTTTTACTCTAAGCATGGGTCTTTGCATGAAAATGTTTTAAGGATTGAACTATGTTGTTTTTAGTATTAGTTAATGATATTAATGTCAAAACCTGAATTAAACCATTCTTATAATTATTATTAACTTTTGTCTTATGAAGTGGGTTTGTTTCTTTTATCTAGATAAAGCTAGGGTTGAGTTTCTTATGCTTTATTTTGGGTTTGCTACATCCTATATATGCCTTATTATGTTTTGTTGGTGAAACAATGATGAAAGATTGTAAAATCTTGGATGAAGTGTAAGTTGTTTTATCTTGTTTAGTTCCCATTGAAATGATCTTGAGTGGTATGGTCCACCTTTGGTGGCTGTGTTTACTTGAAGTATATGAATATGTATTTATATGTGTATTATGTCACGACCGGAGTCTACATCCAGACGAGACCGGCATCGTTGACCTCTCAGAGGTCGCAGACAAGCCTACTTATGTCATCTAGGTTAATTTTAGCGGAAAATTTCAAACTTTTTGTTTCTTAACTTACTTATTAAACATTCTCATTAATACAGAAGTGTTCACCTTCAAACATCTAATATTAAGATCATCAAATGAAAGAAATAGCATAATATAGTAATAAAGATGTACTTGCCAAAATGGCACCAATACAATGTCTAAATAAAACAGGAAAGAAACGCTAGTGGAACATGCTCCACTAGCTCAACTCTAAAACTAATCTAAAATATAAATGGCAGCATCCTCAAAATCATGAGGGCCTACCATGTCCAGATGAATGCTCGACGTCCGGATAGCTTCAGCGTCAACCTATAGTTCTAGCGTCCACCTGTGCCTGCACCTAAAATTGTAGAGTTTTATAGGGTTAGTACACACTTGTAGTAATTATGGGTATATGAAAGCACACACCTAGGACATGCATGAGAAAGGATAGCTCTTTCCTAACAACATGTTTATAGAAAGTCAAGTCAGTGGACTTGCCAAATTGAGATTAGGAAAGTTAGTGAACCTTCCAAATTTGGATTAGGAAAGTCAGTGGGCTTTCCAAGTTTGGATTAGGAAAGTCAATGAGCTTTCCAAATTTGGATTAGGAAAGTCATGCCATGAGAGTAACATGCATCATCATAATTATCATATTGCACACAGGACATAACATCATCCACATAGCACATATCATATAGCATACAACACATAACATCTTTTATAACATTCATTCATATGCCATGAGACCTTGGAATCATTGACTTGACATTAAGACTTTCCAAAATGAGGGCTCAACATATGGGATCTCAACTAAGGAGTCTTCATTAGAAAACACAGAGTCTGCTTCATTCATTCATACGTACTTTATTTCATTTCGTTCATAGGCCAGTGTGAACACCAGCTATACCTAGGGTATAGTTTAAGACTTTCATCGGTTTTGCTGTGCAATGATCAAGAATAACCTAGTGTCATTAACTGAATCTAACTCACCTCTTGATTATCCTATCCTAACACCTTTGGTATCATTAATTTCATTATGTGCTTCATTTGAGGCTGGCCTCATTCATTCATTGGGAACTTTAACTTTCACCGACATAGATCATGTGAGCATCATGAAATCCAGTGTCTCCTCCACACCGAAAAGAGGTAGAATCACCGGCCAAGGTGACCCAAAACATGCTAGCGTACATGGGAATTTAACCCCGCCAGATCCCTATATTGGCAGTATAGGTTCGAAGACCAGGAGATATAAGGAGACCCATACCCGGCAAGCCGGACTGTCTTATCTCATGAGAGTTACGTGAACCTCCTCCCTTCTTGAAAGAAGGCATCACCGCTCATAGCTAGTCTATCGGTGCTCAGTATAAAGTTCCATTACATTCAACTCATACGTCATGGAAGCTGGCTTCTAGTATGAGGACATCATAGCTCATTATATGATTTCTCATCTCATCAATAGTATTAAGTGTGTGAATCTCAATACTTTCATTAGAGTGTTCATAGAGACTGGTCTCTTCATTAACTTTACACTCTCATAGGTGAGTACGTTTTGGTAATATTTACTTAGGCTCATTTGAGATTGTTTTCATCTTTTACATTAGCCTCATATCATGTTGTCACCACATTCATTAACATTAGCACATTTTCTCTTCATAATTACTCACCCCTTTTTACGTGAATGTTCATTTCATCATATGCCAATGCACTTGGCCATTTGTGTTTTTCACACCTTTACTTAAACCTTCTAGGGTTTCATTATTTCATTACATAATAATCATTTCATTGTATGCCAATGCACTTGGCCATTTAGTGTGTTTCACACTCGTACTTAACCCCTTCTAGGGTTACATCATTTCATTACATACATCTTAGGTTCACTTCTTTTAAACGTATGCTAGACTTATGAGTCTATACAAACAAGCCATGAGGCTTCATTCATAGTTCGTTAAGTGACTCATACATTCCTAAGATTATGTAGTACAAGACTTATGTATTTTGTATATATGCCAAGATCTTGATTTCGATCAAAGTAGGTGGCATTATTCTTGGATACTTTTTTCACGTATGACTTATGTATCAATACGGAAGTTTGGGCAAGGAAACCCAAGTTCGAATCACTTGGATAACATTTACATTTTTCATTGATTTTATTTTTAATCTCCATGACATTGGGACTCTAAATTGAACCCCAACATTAACATTGTATCGTTAGTCTTCTACTTGGTTTTCCTCTTAATTTGGCCGAAGGGTTGTGGGTTCGAACCCCCACAACCCCTTTTTGTTTTTCTTTAAAATACTATAGTCCCATTTCACCTAAATCAAGAGGTTGTGGGATCAAACCCCCACAACCTCTTTTATTTTATTCATCATATACGCTGGGAATAGGGAGGTTGTGGGTTCGAACCCCCACAGCCTCCTTATTTATGTTTTATATTCTCTAAGGCTGTGAGGTTGTGGGTTCGAAACCCCACAGCCTCCTATTTTTATTTTTAATTAAAACTCCCTAAGTTAGGCGTTTGGTAGTGAGGTTGTGGGATCGATCCCCCACAACCTCACTTTGTTTTCTTCATTAATTTCGCCTTTCTCCCTTCTATCCCTGAGGTCGTGGGTTCGATTCCCATGCCTCACATTTTCTTTTTCTTTAATTTCTCTTCTCTCATTCGCAGCCTGGAGGTCGTGGGTTCGATTCCCACGCCTCCCATTTATTTACTTAAATTATTTCCCTCTTCTTTCCCAACCAGTAGGCCGAGTTCGACTCCCCCAACCCTATTTTTCATCTCTTTCTTTTTCCGCGAATTACAGTAGCCATACGGGTGAGGTCACAGGTTCGAATTCTGGTGGCCTCACCCCTTTAAAATTTTTTATTAAATTTCCAGATTCCTTTATTAAACTTTAGTCTAATTTAACATTGCATTGTTGCTGGAAATTTTGGTCATTTTTCAATTCATCTTTATCAACGTTTTCACTTGAACTCCTAAGGAAATTCCTAGACCATTTTAACACATTTTTAAGCGCATCTTTCATAGGTTTGTTTGGCTAAAAGATTGTTATTCAATCAGCCACAATTCATTACAATGAGCATCACGTTATGTACAACTTTTGCACATAAAATACAAGGATTAAACATGCCATTTCACACCTCCAACAGTGACTAAGTTCACTACCACACGTTGCACACACACATCACTTTTTCACATGATTTCGGTCAACATATTCAATATTCATATAATTCCAAACATGCATACATAAACATAAACATCACGAAAACACATTTCATCCCTACTTTGTACCAGCAAACATACCCAACCTATAATTCAATGGGAGCTAGTGACAGGTAAATGCAACGGGGAACAATCCTAGTTTTCGGAATGAATATCTTGAATCTTAAGGGGTCTCTTGGGAAAGGGACCAATAGATAAGAAACCCATACCTTATTTGATTGTTCAAACGTTGAAGTTGCTGCCCAAATCTTTCTCCAAAACCACGTCCAACTCACCTAAAGTTTCACCACCAACTCGACGGAATCTCCCGTTGCCTTAACGTTTTTGATTAGCTTACTTTCTTAGATTTTTTTCGTGAGTTCTTCAAGTGTAAAGAACTTTTGTTATAGTTTCTGTTCTTCACGTTAATTGGGAGAGAAATAGTGTAGTTTGAACGTGTGAGTGAGAGATAAGCGTGATAGGAGAGTGTTACCATAGGTTTAGGAGTCTAATTCAAGACTTAGTCAAATAGGGTTTTATTAAATTAATAAAATCTGATTTAATTAGTTTAGTGAACTGACCATAATGCCCTTAAAAAAATCAGATTTTAAACAATAATTAAATCACCAATTTGTTGCTTCCATTGGGACTCGAACTCGGGTGGAGTGACCACCACGAAATGGGTTGTCTCGATTCGACCCAACCCTAACCTGTTCTTTAATTAAATTGATTAATTCCTTAGGGTAATTAAAATATTACCCTTGGCCTGGAAAAGACCATTTTACCCCTGGACCGTCAAAACTTAAGATTTCTTCTTTATAAGTTCGGTAAATACTCCTTAGATTAAATCTTCCTTTTCGAGAGCTCTACATGGTTGGTTCGAACCTTTCCAAGCTCAACTAACTCCCCAAGTTAGTTGGCTTGGCCGTAGTAAGGGTTTTGAGGTCTGGTTTTACGCGTATCAATCCGTGTGAAATTTGGTCTAATCGCAAGCATTCTTGACACCTTAAGCATTTATCTTATTCATTTTTAGGGTTGTTACATATTATGAGTATGACCTTGAAGTCTTAATATGCTATGTAAAGTAATAATGATGATGTTCATGTTGATATGCTTTATGAAGTTTGAATTGTATATCTTGTATAGATTATGTCTAAATTAAGTACGTGTATATGTGGAGCATACTAGTGTGTGAAACATGATGAATAAAGGTGTAAGCATGTTAGAAGTCAATGTTATTAAAATGGTGATTTTGTGAAAGGTGTGCTCACATGTACTCACACACACTATGAATGAATGAATGAAGTTAATGAATATGAATAGGGGATTGTAGGGTGGACACTCTTCGTGAGTAGAGATGAAGGGTCTAGCCCATCCTTACTATTCCTATAGTATGAAATTTTGGGGTGAACACTCTTTGTGAGTTGAGATGAAGTGTTTAGTAGTAACCTCACTATTCCCAAGAGCTTTCTAAGATAGGTTGGAGGATGAATACCCTTTTTGAGTTGAGACGTGTTGTCCAATACTCATATTTAGTAGAGAATGAGTAATTAGAAGCAATCTCCTTATCCATTAACTATGCACCCACATAGGAGTAGCTATTGGAGAATCCATGTAAAGGCTCAATAATGACCCTACTCTAGGAAAGTGGGGATCCCTCATCCGGTAGGGGTTAATATCGGGATTCCATGTCTAGCTCTCCTTGTCTATGTTGGTTAAAGCTATCCCCCACAAAAGAATGAAACACTACAAAAAAAACAATGTTTAGCGACAGACACAATCCTTCACTATATGATGAAATCCGTCACTAATCACGATTAGTGATAGATTAGAAATAGAATATTGATTGTTGCTATTATGCTCGTTAGTATGCTCTTAGTGATGAAAAATGAGTTCCGCCACAAGTTTAGCGACGTCTTAGTGAAGAATAACTTCCGTCGCCATATGTTAGCGACAGACTTAGTCGTCATTATATTTATATAATTTTTTTGCTAATTTCATAATTCTATGACGAAAAATGATGTTTCATCTCAATTTTAGCGACGTCATAGTGACAAAGCATTTTCGTCGCCACATGTTAGCGACGTACTGATTCGTCATTATATTTATATAGTTTTGTTGCTAATTTCATAATTTATTTTTTTTATTTTGGATAAATTTGCAATAAAATTTTTGTTGCAACATATTTTGTAACAACATATTAGGCCTTTAATAATTCATCGTTGATTCATCGCCAAAATTCTTTTTACAGCAACGACCAAATAGTCGCTAAATTTGTTGCTAAAAATTGTTCTTATGCACTGCTGAAATATATTAAATTAAAATTACTGAATACTCCAAAATTAACAAACAATCATATAATAGAATAACCATAGACGATTCATAATATACAAAAAGAAAAATCCAAAAAAACATATTTCTGGTTAAAAATATCCAAAGAAAACTATCAAGTACTCTTAAATGAACCCATGTTCATCAAAATATTACTACGCACAATTTATAGTTTCCAAAAAGTATGACATTATTAAAAACTGAAGTTGTGGAGGTATCAACTTGAAATAAAGGTATCAACCACGTACACATTACTAGCAGGAGGCATGGGCGTCGCATAAGATGGATTGCCTAATGGAGTAATCGATGCTTGCACCTGCTCAACAATAATATGAACAAAATGACTAGTTAGTGCAGGCATCATTTTCTTTACAAACTCTTCCATACTTGTTTTCGATGTTGATTGAGAAAATGGATGTGGTCAATAATTATATGCTAATTGGAAGTTGTACCACACAGACAGTGACAACTAACTATTCAGGGAAATCCCCCTCCCCAAAACACCACCCCAACACACGCTAAGTTCAACACTGATTGACTTTTGGAAGCTAGCTCGAGTCAGGTACCTTCTATATGATACATCAAGCTTGTATGATGTATCATACTGGAGAGTACTTGATCAAGGTTACATTACACTAAACAAAAACAACAAGTTCTCACTAAAACAAGACTAGAATCACAGTAAAACAACTATTGATTGGTCTATGTAGATATATGACTGCCACATGTGAATTTACAACCAAATGTTTCTCTTTGTTCCAAACGTCATGCTGCACTAGAGTCACAGTAAAATAACACTAGAATCAAAACAAAACAACACTAAAATATCACCAGAAAAGCCTCAAAACAGTGGCACTAGTTTCTTTATAAAATGATACTAGAATTGCATCTAAAAGTCTCAAAACATCATTAGAACTATACCAAACAGCAGCAACAAATACACTTTAAAACAGGAAAAAATTGCACCATAAACTCCAATAGGAAAGAACTGAAATACCTCCAACTTTTAGACTTACATGGATATCTCGAAAACGCTCACCAACAAATGATTTTCCATCATGTCCATGTGTATGAACATGCAAATGTAACTCACTCGGCGTAGCATCTTGGCCTTTTCCAATAGCCTATACAAAAGAAATCATGTTATATATATCATATAAGAGAAGATGTTAGTTATAGAGTTTGTAGAATATATATACTCACAAGTTTCTTGCGATGTTCTCCTTTCGAAATAGAGCCACCAGTGTGAGTCCCAATAGCAGTTTCACGGACACCACGACGATTTTGCGAATTAATTTCTGATTTCCTAATAGACTCTGCACTTCATCAAAGCTCCATCCATCTTTCCCACACATTTTCTTGTACGTAGCCTGGCCTAACCCTCCTTTTTTATTTTTGAAATGAAATTCCTATAGTTCAAATGTTTCCTTAACCATCCAATGTGTTTGACTTCGTTTTCACTAATGGTAGAAAGACCCTAACCTATTCGGTTACTCTCATTTGGTGTAACTAGAGGTGTCTCAGATATGGTTGGGCTAATACTTTTAGTTGACGTTACAATATTGGTCGGGGTACCACCTTTTGAAAGAGAAACTCTAGTGGGCCTGGGAATAGTTGGCCTGCCTACACGAACAACAGGTTTACTCCAACTTGAGGATTTTCCATGACCTCTGCCTCCAGCCATATCTATAAACAAATATAACATTGTTGTTAGATAATCTGGAACAAAGATGAAATATGAAATTTGTCTCTGTAAGAGCTTGTTGATATGAAATCTATCATGTGCTTCTGATAAGACTCCAAAACCTGATGGTTACACAATCATTGTCAAGTAATTTCATTCAATTCAAAGAAATGATCACAAATTTACATTACAATAAGTCTCCCAAAGATTTAATGAGGAATTGAAATAACAAATAGAACACACGTAGTTGAAAGACAAGAGCTATTTCTTTTTAAATACTAAACTGAAAAGCAGAAACTACAACAGATTATCCTCAATTGAAAATCAGAAACAAACAAAATATAGTGAAAATACAATAGCAAATGATCATGCCACAAAGATTCCCCATGGTAATTTTTTTCTTCAGATCCAAGACTGTATATTCTTCTTTTCTTTTCTGTCCCCCCCCCCCCCCCCCCCCCCCCCCCCCGCAGTTTGGTAATATGCCTAATCGTTTCAACATCCATGAACTTAAAGTTGTGACATTTCGTACATCGACATCTAACTTTATTACCGCTCATCCAATTCTGTTGCAAACATGCAAATTGGATAAATTTATCCACTTCAATTACGAAACTAGAATTTATAGCCCCTAAGCCATCCAACCTATCATACATCCAACCACGCTCTAGATTATTCATGTTTCTAACAATGTTAAAATATACAAAAAAAATTAGTAACAAGCACAAATCGTGGACCAGAAGGTACTCTCATTCATATTCATCAAATAAGAACAAATCGTGCATTTCGGCACAACAAGAACAATTTCTAATGTTATTCACTAGGCAAACTTAAAAAAAACTTATGAACTATTTAAGCAATTATTAATTATAATCAACTTACCAAAAATTACTGGAACATTCTAATTTTAGTCAACTTATAGAACAATTAAAGTATTCTGATTCAAATCAACTAACTGAAGCATTCTAGTTACAGTGAACTTATTGAAACTATCTAAATACTATATTAATCCAACAAAATTGATGACAAACAAAAGGTATTGAAGAATTACAAATAATTTACAGTACGAACAACACTTTTCCAGTGTGTGAGAAGGTAGAGCAAGAAAAGACTTTGGATCCAATACTACATTTCATCAGCTACAAATATAAGCACATTACATGAAAAACATCAACAGAAAATATTTTTATGATAGTGAAAAGAAGATGGGGAAATAGAACAATTACCGTATGTCTATGTCTTTCTTCGACCTTCACATACACCAGATGGTTTACCTTCAAAACATAGGCGAATAAGAAGAAATAGGTGACGGAAACAGAAAGCTGAGGCAGAGGAAAAATTCAATCACTTAATGAGATGGTTTGTTGTTGATATATACACTAAGGACATAACTATAATGACCCGAGACCACACCCTAGATGTTAGGGAACATCTCGGATTGCGACCGGCTTACTCGACCTCTTGGAGGTCTTATACAAGTCCTTTCATATCATTCATTGTATATACATACTGAAAAGTAGTGCGGAATTTAAAACTTTTCACATAATATAACATAGTCTTATAAAATCTCTTTCATCTCATCATCTTAGACACAAGAGTACTTGGGACACGGCCCATACGCATATTGAAAACGTAGTACTATATAGTCTATTACAATACTTCATAGACGAAACATAAAAGACATATATGCCATCGAGTCAAATGAGGACACACTTCAACTTCTCTTGAACGATCTTCTAATTCCAAGTCTTCTTCCCAAAATCTCTTCACCTACCAAGCACTATATAGATAAAAGCATGGATCAGTACAATCACATGTACTATGTATGGCTTATGCATAAAAATCATGAAAATGGATATTTATTGAAAATATGCATTTTGTTATTTGGGAATCATATTAAAATCATAAGAACAACATTTATCAACTTATAAACACATAAGATAACATTTAAATAAAAATCATAATTTTTTAAGCTACTTTACAGTAACCTCATTCACTGTTACACTGAATTTCTTCACTGTTGATACGCTCAAACTTACTTCTCAAATAAGAAGTAAAGCGGTTGTATCAAGTAAAGAACCCAACTAATGAGGTTGGGATCGATCCCACGAGAAAAATAGTTCAGACTTAACTTTATTCTATTATTACTACTATTTAGCCAACTATTTTCCAAGAAAGACAAAAAGGGGGGGGGGGTTATTTCTAAATTAAAGAAAATGATTAACTAAATTAAAGTAAACAACTAACAGATTCAAACTTCGGAGCTTAATCAATTAATAAAAGTAACTAGGGCTTAACTGTTCCCCACAGGTTCCTAACTTGATAACTCTAACTATAACAATTCTATCCTAGCATCTTGCATGTAAAGTGATAAGTTATGTATCTCTAAATCCTTGGTCCGGCATCTAGAAAATTTCACTCCGCACCTTGGTCCGGCATCTAGAAAATTTCACTCCGCACCTTGGTCCGGCTACGTGTGTTGCTTTACTAACCCTTATCTTTACCTCATATTAAGCATTGTATTCGGTATTTGACTAAGTTATTACCTCTTACCAACCAATACTATCCTATTAGATAGTCTACACTAAATTTATGTTGATAATTCTTTTCCTATTATCTACCTCCTTGGTCCGGCAAGTAGCATTAAGGCGAGTTCTAACGTTGGCCATCCGTTAAAAAGACTTCTACACGAAAGAATTATCAATACATGCAAGACACCATTCTAGAATTGTTATTTTAGTTAGATTTTACCTTATTATTTCCCCATGGTTCCCACAACCCTAGCTATGGAGTTTAGTTACCCATGGTCATATTTACACAATTCATATTTTTCATGGAAGAATTCATGTACTTACTTTAATGAGAAAGAATAAAATCCAGAATCTAACTTGATTAATCAACACAAAACACCAACAATCAATTCCAGAAAAAGTGTATCAATTACTGAAATTAATTCTTCAATACTTGAACAAGAGAACTAAAAATTATCAAAACGTCTAACCCCAAAAACGAGCTTTTTTAAACTATTTATAATAAAAACAAAACCTAATCAAAGAAGGATTCTATTTACTGAAAATTTGTCCAAACGCGTCTAGGTCGACGGACCTCGTGACGGACCGTCATAGACACGACAGACCGTCATGGCCTTCGTCATCCCATACTTAACATAATCTTCTGCTGCTTTCTTCATCCCCCCGACGGACAAGTATGACGGACCGTTTCAAGCACGACGGTCCGTCGAGGGTCTCCGTTCCAAAACACTTGAACTTCTCGGAATTTGGGTACTAGGACTACTTCTCTGATCTTCACAACGAACAAGCAGGACGGACCGTCGTGACTATGATGGTCTGTCATGGACTTCCGCAATCCCATACTTGGTCAGACTTCCCCATCTTCCATCAGCAGCTTTTCTCCTCACTATAATGCCACCTACGGACTGTCACAGCCTCGACGGACCGTCATGAGCTCCGTAGGTGGTCTCTTCTGCATTTCTTGCTCAAAAACTTCCACGTTCATCCTTGGACAGATTTCCTGCAAACAAAGAGAAACTTATATAAAACTCAACACAAAAAGGCTTTCGACACATAATAAACTTAAGGAAAAAGCATTAAAAGTACCATGAAACCACGGTACATCAACACCCTCAACTAAAATTCGTTGTTTGTCCTCAAGCGATGCACTATGACTCACTATAAAATCTTTGTACACGAGTATCCATTTTTTTAGCTTTCGCAATCATTTGGCTATCAATCGCGATCATTCTCATTATGTTCATGCATGTTATCACTATTAGGCATTGACTTATGTAGAATCAGACCATGACACAAACTCACTACGCAATGAAACCTATCCTCTTCAATTTCTCACCGAGGTGCTAATATTTCCGGTATTGCAACTACTGTCCTTACTTAAAATAACATCCTCATTTTTCACACAATGATTTTAGTTATAGTATAAGGATTACTTTTCGACACTCACTCTCAGAACAAATCCACAACTCATTTATACATATTGACATAGGCTTGCCCTTATTTTCACTACTTTAAGTTCGCCATACAACTCTTAGGATCACAATAAGACTTTTTAGCTTGTAACATAGGCTCAGGGTCAGGTAGGGTATATTTAGGTATCCTTTAGTGACTTGTTGCCCTCCTTGACATATCGACTAAACGCACCATCTTTCTATCATTCTATTTCGCCCAATTTCTAAATTTTCTTTTTACCTTACTATTTTCCCTTTCTCATCCTTCAATGTAAGTGACTTTTCTCTTTTCTTGTGTTTTATTATCATTATATATATATATATATATATATTTATTTTTTTTTATTTTTTTTTTATTTTTTTAGTCACTTCTGTTTTGTTCTTTCTTCCTCTTCATACTTTCAACCCCAATTTTCCGGAGTATTCCTTATAACAGCCACCCTCAACTCATGACTTTGCCATGAGTTAAGGTTCACAATACCCATGGTTGGGTCAGGGCCACGACAAGGTTGCTTATTAGCCACCCTCAACTTATGTTTTTGGCATAAACTAAGGTGCACATGTCCAAGGAGGGACCAGGGCCAACACGTTGTTCCCCGAGATAATCAGTTGGGATGAAAAAGAATGATCTGTTTTTAGGCTAAAATCATTTGGATCAATAAAAGGGTTAACTTCATTTGGTTTTCTGTTATTTTTAGGCTCAAGATTGACTATTTCGAACAAAGGCCTATGATCCTTTCCTAATTATTTGTTTTGGCTCACTTTTAGCAAGACTAACCAGGCAAGTTCTAGCTCAGTATTAATGGTGGATATTCGAATTCACCTCACACTCACTTGACATTCCTTACATTCCCAGATTATTAGACACCTAGTTTTAGTCTTAGATTCAGGATCATGCAGTAGTGTATCTTTATTTCATGTTTCAAACTACACAATTATCAATTACTATGCCTAGTCATGCATCATTTTGATTATCGGGATATCATATTTGTTTTAGCCATCATGCTTCAGATTTATACTATGTACATAAGATATGACATGCCAGTTCAACAATAAAAGTAATCAGTCTTTTGGGGAAAAAAAACACAGGCATTAAAACCCCAAGAGAGGATCGTGAATTGGGCTACTCAGACTTCACCCTAACATTCACTTTCCATTTACCCCACCCCACCCCCCAAGAAAATATGCAATTGTCCCCAATGCATAAAAAAAAACTAAAGTACGTGAATGGTCGGTGAAGCAAACCTGAGGCGCAAAGCGCCGACGATCAATAAGCTGGTGGGTCCGGTTCCCCGGAACCCACTCCCTTCGTAGTCTGGACACCCTCAGTAGTGTCCTCAGCAGCAACAACACTATCAGTAGTTCCTCTCACTGTATCCACAACTCTGGAGCTAGACGCCCCGGCAGCTAACTCTACAGCCCTCAACGTACGAGACTCCTCGTCAGCAATCGAGGCTCTCCTCGCAGCCTCCATCTCACGGCGCTCCTTATTCCTTTCCCTATCCTCATCCTCCTCTCGACCCCTGCGCCTCTTGGCATGCTCTCGTGGGGGAGGTGGTGGAACATCAGAAGTGGCAAAAAGAGCAGCCATCATTGTGTCCTCAGCAGGCTCTGCAGAAGGGGCCTCAGACTCAGGCACCCTAGCCTCTAAGATCATATCAAGATCAGCCCGTAAACTCGCAACCGCAGCCTGAAGGGTCGACATGTCCACCGGAGGTACTGGTCGGGATAGCACTCGCAACTCAAAAGCGTATAAGCACTGATGCACCTCTGCGATCTTCCTCTCTGTGTGCTGTGTCATCTTGCGCTCCAAGCGCTCCTCTGCCTCAGAAGTAGACCTCTGCATCCAAGGCTGGATGTGATGCAGAAGTGTAGCCATCTGTGCCTCGAGTTTCTGGACCATAGCATGTGGGACCAGAGTGGCAGAAGGAGCCAAGCGAGAGGAACTCGGGGCAGTGCTACTACCCGGGATAGACTCGACCGGGGTAGTGTCAGTAGGTGCAGAAGCAGCCTGGGAAGCCGCATGAGCCTGCTCTATAGTATCTGCCAGGGTCTCACCAAGTGAGACCACCTCCGGGCGGGGCCCTCTGCGTGGAGCCAACTCATTGTCCTCATCCCTGATGAGGCCCATGTCAAAATTGCCCTGCGGGGTCTTGAGCTGATCAATGTGCCAGATGGGCACACTTGCGGACCTGCATAAAGAGAAAACCATGCAAGGAAAAGGGTAAGTCGTCGTGACCTTGAAGGCCCTCTCGTGCATGACAGCCTGTAGAAGCCAAGCGAAATCAACCTCGAACCCTGCCATGATTGCGGCCATCAGAACTGCACGATCCCATGTGACTATATTATCTGCAGCAGTGGGGGAAAGGCAGTGGCGGACTATCAACCATAGAAACTTGGCCGTAAAGGTCAAGTTGGCCTTCCTGATGGCTCCCTTTGTCTCCATTACCCAATCAGTAGCCTCTCCATCAATAGACAAGTGATGGGCCATCCACCTCTTGGTGGTCTGTCTCAGCGATGGCTCACGTAAAAACAGGCCCTCTTTAACAATGTGCCACCGGTAGTCGAACTCGATAGTGAGAGGTGTCCTGGTAGTATCAGCATCCTCCCCATACAGATATTGGCGGATGGCTGGCAGGGAGATGTCGACCTGTATGCCGCGTACTCTGACATAATCAAGTGGGGCCTGTTTGGCGGGGGAAGCCAGCCTGTCGATCTGTGGTCGGAGAGTAGCCACATAGGAGGCGTAAAACTCTCGGACCAACTCCTCACTGTTCTGACCCAAAGCACGAGCCGTCCACTCTAATCGGTGTCTGGTGAAGAGGGTGTGGATATCCGGCATGGTGGGAAGACTACCCGTAAGGACTCGCCTCTCCAGTATAATGGTCCGTGTCATGACGCCTTTGTCATTTAGTAGCTTGGCGTCTGAATACACTTGGTATTGCCCGTCGACACACCACCGGTTGGGCTGGTCGGCAACCTGGGCAGGAACTCCAGTCGGTGAGCCTGGGTTGGAATCAGTACTGTCAGCCTCATCTGCCAAGGTAGACTGTGCAGCCGTGGCGTGTGCAGAGGATTCTGCGGACTCGGAGGCTTCCTCCGACCAAGACACTCCTAAGGAGCCAGACGCTGACCCAGATTATGTGCCGGTCAGTGTGCGCTCCTCATCAGACTAGGAGGTAGTACCTACGTCGGACACCACCTTTTTGGGCGTCGCTCTGGTTGCACGTGTAGCTCGTGCTGGAGTGGCAGTGCCTGGGGGCACGTACTCAGGATCATGCTCATCATCTGAGCCTATAACTAGTCGGGCAGACGGGGCGACAGATTTGGAACGCCCACGTGCGTAAACGCGATCTTTTTCGGTGCCATGAGAGGTGGTACCTGTAAAGAATCATTATTAGTACTAGAAGGAGCAAACAAGACGATCAGAAATGAGACAAAATACACATGAAATCAAAGAAGTAATGATAGCTCTGTAGTTGCAGTGAGGCACGACGGACCAGGTGACGGACTGTCATTAGTTTGATAGACCGTCGTGGGGTCCGTCATGTCATACTTAACAATATAGACTCTTAGAAGGAAAGTCTCTGACTGGTACGACGGTTGAGCAGGACGGACCATCGTGGGCACGATGGTCCGTCGTGGATGTCTGTTAGTAGACACTTACAAAAAGTATTGAGACCCTTATCCTAGGGGTCTCTGACAACCAAGACGGTTTTGCAGGACGGACCGTCGTGGGCATGACGGTCTGTCATATGTGTCCATCAGTGGAAACTTAGAAAAAGTATTGAGACCCTGAGAACAGGGGTCTCTGACAACCAACACGGTTGTGCAGGACGGACCGTCGTAGGCATGACGGTCCGTGACATGTGTCCGTCAGTGGACACTTAGAAAAGTATTGAGACCCTTAGCCCAGGGGTCTCTGACAACCAAGACGGTTGTGCAGGACGGATAGTTGTGGGCATGACGGTCCGTCACATATGTCCGTCAGGGGACACTTAGAAAAAGTATAGAGACCCTTAGAACAGGGGTCTCTGATAACCAAGAGGGTTGTGCAGGACAGACCGTCGTAGGCATGACGGTCCATCATATGTGTCCGTCAGTGGACACTTAGAAAAAGTATTGAGACCCTGAGAACAGGGGTCTTTGACAACCAAGACGGTTGTGCAGGACGGACCGTCGTGGGCAGGACGGTCTATCACATGTGTCCTTTGGTGGACACTTAGAGAAAATACATAGTAGGGTGTTGGGACGGACCCTATGATGGTCCATCGTGGTTACGAGGGTCCGTCATCGTGGTCTCGTTCTGTCATTCAGAGACAGAACTGGGTATGCCACAATCAACCCAAGTGATTCAAACCAACGAACCAACATTTCCCTACAGCTTTCTAACCCAAATACCTATCAAATTTACAAGGCGAAAGCACCCATTTCTCGAGTTTTATCAATGAAATTTGTGGGACTAATAACCTAGGTCAGACAAGTTTTGGTCAAAGATCAAAGACCCACAAAAAGAAATATGCAAAAAGTAAATTAAAAACCAAAATGAAGAGTAAAAGGGTAGTGTTCAGAAGCACATACCTTGGAAGAGGAGAAAACAAAACGGAAGTGAGGCACCCAACTATGAAGATGAGAATCACAACAGCAGACTCCGACCAAGAAAGGAGATTTGGGGATAGGGAAACTGAGAATGTGGGGATATTGGGAAGGGAAGGAAGTTGAAAAGGGAGGAAATGGGAGAAAGAGGAAAAGAAACGGTTGAATGAATGGGTGGGGAGTTTAAAAAGGTGTAAAACTTTTAAAATTCCCCAGCCGGGTCGGGTCGGGTTGCTGGATAATGAAACAACGAGACCCCGACGACGGTCTATCACATATGGGATGGTCCGTCACAGGTTCCGTCTCATGTGCCCTAATTTTTCAAAGCAATAAAGAACGTACCTGGCACGACGGAGTCATGCGACGGTCCGTCACATGCGTGACGGTCCGTCGATGTATCCGTCAGTGAATGTGGCAGAGTAATTTTCTGCAGAACTTCCTGGAGATGTGCTACCTGAAAATCTAAAAACCCATTAGTAGAAAATGCTACCATTACTAGAAAGAAAACTATAATTTGGTTAGATGATACATATTGGGTTGCCTCCCAACCAGCGCCTGATTTAACGTCGCGGCACGAATGAGGACACTCGATTACTCAGACTTCATCAAGATGGTATGCCTCAATCACCTCATTCGCCGATTTTGCATGCCCTATACAGATTTTTAGACGTTGTCCATTCACCTTAAACCGCACACCTTCCTGGTTTTCCAACTCAACCGCTCCATGAGGGAATAGTTGGGTGATCAAGTAAGGTCCAGTCCATTTGGACTTGAGCTTGCCCGGAAACAAGCGCAACCTAGAGTTGAATAAAAGAACCGAATCCCCAACCATAAACTCTCGTTTCTCGATTTTTAGGTCATGGTACTTCTTTATCTTTTCTTTGTAGAGGGCTGAGCTTTCATAAGCTTTTAGGCGAAATTTATCAAGTTCATTCAACCCATTTAACCGTTGTTCTGCAGCTTCGTTCCAGTCCATTTTTAACTTCTTCATAGCCCACATGGCTTTATGCTCTAATTCAACTGGAAGATGACAAGCTTTCCCATATACTAGTTGGTATGGGGACATACCTATGGGAGTCTTATACGCTGTCCGGTAGGCTCAAAGAGCATCATCAAGCCTCCTTGACCAATCTGTTCTACTAGCGTTCACTGTTTTTGACAAAATCTGTTTGATCTCCCTATTTGACACTTCAACTTGCCCACTAGTTTGAGGATTGTAAGGAGTGGCCACATTATGGCGAACCCCATATTTCTCCAATAATCCCTTGAACAATTTGTTGCAAAAGTGGTATCCCCCATCACTAATAATTGCCCGTGGGGTACCAAATCGAGAGAATATATTATTTTTCAAGAACGCAGTGACACTCTTCCCCTTATTGTTTGCGAGGGCGATGACTTCCACCCACTTAGATACATAATCAACTGCTACTAAAATATACTTCATTCCATAAGAACTCACAAACGGACCCATAAAGTCAATACCCCAAACATCAAATAACTCAATCACAACAATGGGGTTTAGAGGGAGCTCTTGCTTTCTTGAAATGCCACCATCTCTTTGGCATCTATCACACGCTTTTGTGAACTCATGAGCATCTTGATGAATAGTTGGCCAATAGTAACCACATTGCTAGATCTTATGAGCAGTCCGGATACCACTATGATATCCACCAAAGGGTGAGGAATGGCATGCCTCTAAAACACTCAACATCTCAACTTCTGGCACACAACGCCGAATAAGCCCATCAGCACAACTCCTATATAAGTATGGTTCATCCCAAAAGAACTTCTTCACATCGTACATGAACTTTTTCCTTTGATGAAAGGACAAGTCCGATGGAACAATATCACTAGCTAAATAGTTCGCAAAATCTACGAACCATGGAATCAAGTCTTGTGAGGCAGCCAATACATGCTCATCGGGGAACGTGTCATCAATATCAGTCTTATCCCCCAACTCCCTCATAGCTTCATCTGCTAGATGGGACAAGTAATCAGCAACTTGATTTTCGGTCCCTTTTCTATCCCTTACCTCAAAGTCAAATTCTTGCAGTAGTAATACCCAACGAATCAACCTCGGTTTTGCATGCTTCTTTGACATCAAATATCTCAAGGCTGAATGGTCAGTATGCACTATAACTCTAGTACCTAGCAAATAGGAGCGAAAGTTTTCAAAAGCAAATACTACTGCAAGGAGCTCTTGCTCAGTTACTGTATAGTTCTTCTGAGCTTCATTGAGGGCTTTACTAGCATAGTAAATGGGATGAAGAATTTTGTCCCTCCTTTGTCCCAGTGCCACACCAAGGGCAACCCCACTAGCATCGCACATCACCTCAAATGGACTGCTCCAATCCGGAGAAATAATGATAGGTGCAGATACCAATTTTTCTTTTAGCTCGCCAAATGCTTTAAGACAGGATTCGTCAAAATAAAAATTAAAATCTTTCTCCAGCAGTTTGCACAACGGATGTGCAATTTTTGAGAAATCTTTAATGAATCTCATGTAGAAACCTGCATGCCCAAGAAAGCTTCTCACACCTTTTACAGAGATAGGTGGAGGAAGTCTCTCTATTACCTCGACTTTGGCTCGATCAACCTCTATGCCCTTTTCTGAAATGCGATGACCCAAAACAATATCTTCTTTTACCATGAAGTGGCATTTTTCCCAATTGAGTACTAAATTGCAGTCTTCACATCTCTTAAGAACCTTAGATAAATGGCTCAAGCACCGCTCGAATGATTCACCAACCACAGAAAAATCATCCATAAAAACCTCAATAGTATCTTCCACCATGTAGGAGAATATTGACATCATACATCTCTGAAATGTGGCGGGTGCATTGCACAACCCAAACGGCATTCTCTTGAACGCAAAGGTCCCATATGGACAAGTAAAGGTGGTTTTCTCTTGACCTTCTGGTGCAATAGAAATCTGATTATACCCCAATTAACCATCAAAAAAACAGTACCACTCTTTTCCAGCAAGTCTATCCAACATCTGATCCATGAAGGGCATAGGAAAATGGTCTGTTTTGGTCCATGCATTTAATTTCTGGTAATCCATACACACCCTCCATCCAGTCACCGGTCTCATTGGAATAAGTTCATTTTTGTCATTGGGGACCACAGTCATTCCCCCTTTCTTAGGTACACACTGAACAGGGCATACCCAACTACTATTGGCGATCAGATATATTACTCCGGCATCCAACCATTTAATGATTTCCTTCTTCACGACCTCTTTCATAGGTGGATTTAAGCGTCTCTGGTGCTCAATACTTGGCTTATGATCGGGCATTAGTTGGATTTTATGAGAACAAATACCAGGAGGGATCCTAATAATGTCTGCAATAGTCCACCCAATATCTCTTTTGAACCTTTTTAGCACTTTCACCAAACTCTCAACATGTTGTTCATTCAGGTCTGATGCAATGATTACCGGCAATGTGTCACCGTTTCCTAAGAATTCATACGTGAGATGAGGTGGGAGAGCTTTTAGTTCTAACTTTGGAGCCTCCTCTATATATGATTTCGCGGGTGGAGACTCGCGATTCTTCATGTATAGCTCATATTTCTTCGGTTTAAATCGAACATTACCACGATCAAGACCAGCGACTAATGTGTCACATCCGGGTTTACCCCCTAGACGTAACCGGCGTCGTTGTCCTCTCGGAGGACTAAGACAAGCCTCTTAGCTTCATCATAGCATTCATCGACTAAAAATCAGTAAGAATTAAAAACTTTTTATCTAGAACTACTCAGAGGTTTACATAGACCTCTACATACACATCATTATATATATCAAGTATACATAGACTTGTTCATATACGAAGATTACTTAGTCTTCTACTTTTATTTCATACACTTATATATTCAGAAAATAATAGTCATAAAACCGTCTCATCTCATAGACCATCTATCGATCACAATAAGTCTTGGGCATAGCCCTACATCAAATGAAAGAAGCCACATATAGGCTGTCTACTACATCGTCTCAAGAGAACAATAGAGTCAACATAGAATCATAGTAACTACACATCATAAAAGAGAGATATCGGCCACGTCCTCGAGAGAGTGAGGACCTACCACTTGGATGACAAATTATCCATGTCTTCCTTCCTAGCAATTTGGATCAAGCTCAGCGACCCGAACCTAAAATGTTTGGGGAAAAGGGAAAGAAAAGGGATTAGTACTCCACATGTACTAAGTATGAAATCTCATATACAATTACCAATCAAATATATTTAGAAAGGGACATTTATGAAAACATAATAGACTACATATGAAATTATACCATAGCAAAGCAAAGCATACTAATGATAACCTTCAATAAGTCACAAGTGCAATGATCAAGTAAAATTACCATATCTCCTACTCAATCAAGTAACCTACCAAGACTACAATTAGCAATTTACTCACCAACATACTCGTCATGTCATGATACATCCTACTTCAAGCAAAGACAACAACATTATATTCATAAGCATGTTACTCAACATACCAACCTTTTTCATCATACTATCGCCTTACATACATAATATTGACCTCTCAAAGTTCCTATCAAGGCAAACTCGTGCAAGGCGTAGGTAGAGTCCCATACCCCTACCTAAGCTAAAGCAAACCTCTCAAGTTACTTTAATTAGCCTATACCTTATTCATTCATTCATTTTAGTTTAGGGAACATTTGCCTTAACCGACATAGACCACATAATCGAATGTGGAATCCGGTGTCATGAAACCTTACACCGATGGAAGGTGGTCTACCGGCCAAGGTAGAACCTAACGTGAACATAGCTATCTAGGTGGATCCACTAGCTAGTATCCTATGGTGGCAACATAGTTCAAGAACTAAGAGATAGGTATTCCCTCTATATACCATTCGGTAATGGGGCCTCATCTCATGAGAATTCATGAGTGAATATTTCTCAAGGAAAGTCAACACTTCACGTAGATCCATAGGTGAGTATTCCTCTAAGGGAAGTCAACACTCTATAAGGAACAAATGGTGAATATTCCTCTAGGGGAAGTCAACACCTCTCAATGTCAAGTTCACTCGGTGCTAAGCTAAGTCCCCATTTGTAGAGAAGCCTTTAATCTTTATTAATCTTCTCAATTTAATTACATAGAAGGGTCAATCCCTTGTATATCATCATTATAGCTCAAATAAGAATTGTATGAGAATTATGTCCTTTCATTAACAATTCATATAGGTGAAGTCAACCCTCGTACATCTCATCATAATAGGGCACATCGAACAACTTCCCTATATTACATTACACTTAGCAACCTCACAACCAACCTAAGCATATAAGTTCATGTATCATATCATCTTATCACATCAATCAAAGCATACTTCAACATAACATTATCACTTGATGACAATTAACCATAATTTGAAGTGAAGGCTAGGATCATCAAGACTTACCAATACTCCTCCCTAGTCCATCAATAAAGGGCCTTACCATCAACCCATAGATCAACCAATCTTAGATCATCACATCGATGTAATTCAATAATAAATCACAAGAACTAATCAAGGAGAAGCACTATACTATGAAGCAATACTACATCAAAGCCTAGTAACATGATCTCAAGTGTATCTTCTTAACTTAGATTCAATATTCAAGAACATAGGTGTGAAGAACTTCAATTCATCATAATAGATCCATAATCAATACAATGACAATCATTAAAGACCATTTAACTTATTATGAGGTCAATTCTATCAAACTCAACCTAATCCATATCAATTCAACATTTAGGGTTAAGGGTTAGGGGTCATCACCCACAACCTAGATCAAACTACATCAATTGACCATAATCAAGTTACAATTCATGATAATCTATTCATTCTAACCCAAAGAATACATAATTAACTCAATTCACATGATCAAATTCGGATTTGGATGAAACCCATAAGAAACTCAACTTTTTGGAAAAAGCTTTGAAGGAACCCTTTGAGGAAAGAATCTCAAAGGTGAATTAGATCCCATACCTTAAGGTTTGATGACGTTTTGATGGTGAATTTCTTGCTAAATCAACCCCCAATGATTTCCCCAAGTTGATCTCCAATGGAGTCTTCCAATAGAGAGAGAAAGTAGAGAGAAGGAAGAGAGTTTTGTTTTTGAGAGAATGATTAGGCTAATGAGGGTTGGGTATTTATAGTGGGGTCTTAAGTCACTTAATTAGTCTCTCTTAAACCCCTAATTACCCCTAAGTCAATTAATTAATTAACTAACTAAAACTAACTTTTCCAAAACTGCCACAGACCTTCCACGACGGATCCCCGACGACGGTCCGTCGTGGTCATGACGAACTGACATCCCTCCGTCCTGCACATCCGTCACGTTGGTCAGAGACTTGTGCAGGCGGAGGCTTTCTCCCCAGACACCAAGGATGGCACGACGGTCCGTCGTGGGCGTGACGGACAGACATCCCTCCGTCCTGCACATCCGTCACGTTGGTCAGAGACTTGTGCAGGCGGAGGTTTGTCCTACGGCACCAAGGCTGGCACGACGGAGACCTTGACGTCCCGTCGCGCCTGTGACGCCCCGTCATGGGGTCCGTCATGCCCTGCTATTTCTAGGGTCCTCCTCGAGGGTCCTTGTTTGGTCCTCGGGGAGTCGTACCCTGACTTTTCCAGAATGAAACCATCCCACACTATATTTTACACCTATGGTAACAACCATTTACCATATTCCGACTCTTTAACTAGGTTAACTCAAAAGGACACTCTAGCCCTCTTATGACCCAATTTGCCGGACGTATAAGAATTTCGGTTAAAACACCACTTCAAAGACTCTAAATATGCCTAATTGGGTAGGAACACTGGTTTAGATCCTAAGGAGACCATTTAAGTCTTATCACATGACCTCGGTATTTCAAAATGTTACATTATCCCCCCCTTAGGAACATTCATCCCCGAATGACACCAAACACTCTTAAAATGTGGGAGTAGACTCAAGACTAGCAGCTCAACCAATCCACAATATTTAGTTAGCATGTACTATATTATTTCATAAAAAAAATACTTCAAAACATCAATTTACCATATCTAAATCACCAAACTTGTCTCAAATATGCAAGAAACCAAACAACTTCCAAATTTATCTAAGGTCACCTTAAAGCGCCTTCATTTTAGAAGTCTCCAAACTAGGAGTTTTGCAAAGTTTCACAAAAACAACAGAGATTCACAATATCTAACGTATTTTTATCATTAGAGAGAGATACTAACCTTACACATCAAAAAGATGAGGATAACGGGTTTTCATGTCGGCTTCCGCCTCCCATGTTGCACCCTCAACTAGGTGGTTCCTCCATAGCACCTTTACGGAAACCACCTCTTTGTTCCTCAACCTTTTCACTTGCCTATCAAGGATTTGAACCGGAACCTCCTCATAAGAGAGGTTATCCTTGACTCCGAGGCCTTCAAGAGGAAGAATAGACTCGGGATTCCCGACACACTTCTTCAACATGGAGACATGGAAAACCGGATGAACCAAAGCTAGCTCATTGGGTAATCTTAAACGATAGGCAACTTTACCAACCCTTTCTAAAATCTCATAAGGGCCTACATATCGAGGGCTCAACTTCCCTTTCTTGCCAAATCTTACCACACCCTTCATAGGTGAGATTTTTAAATACACTTTATCACCCTCTTCAAACTCCAAGTCCCTTCTTCTATTATCGGCATAGGACTTTTGTCGACTATAGGCTGTTTGCAACCTATTTCTTATGATATGTACATTCTCCAATGTCTTGTAAATCAAGTCGGGACCGAATATCGATGACTCACCTACTTCAAACCATCCTATAGGAGACCTACACCTCCTTCCATACAAGGCTTCATAGGGAGCCATGGAGATGGACGAATGAAAGCTATTATTATACGCAAACTCCACCAACGGCAAATGCTTATCCCAACTCCCTTTAAAATCAATGATGCAAGCTCTAAGCATATCCTCAAGAGTTTGAATCGTGCGTTCCGCTTGACCATCCGTTTGAGGATGGAAGGCGGTACTTAATTTCACTTTAGTACCCAAACCTTTTTGAAACGACTTCCAAAACCTAGATGTGAATTGTGCACCTCTATCCGAAATGATGGATAACGGAATACCATGACGACACACAATCTCATCTATGAAAATCTTCGCATAATCTTCCGCCGAATATGTAGATTTGACGGGGATAAAGTGAGCGGACTTAGTCAATCTATCAACAATCACCCATATAGAATCATATGACTTTTGAGTCCGAGGCAACCCTACTACGAAATCCATATTAATGTCTTCCCACTTCCAAGTAGGAATTTGGATCTCCTGTAGTAAGCCACCCGGCTTTTGATGTTCCGCCTTCACTTGTTGACAATTCGGACATTTAGCAACAAATTCCGCTATATCCTTCTTCAAACCTTCCCACCAATATATTTCTCGAAGGTCATGATACATCTTTGTAGAACCGGGATGGATGGAATAGTGGGATCCATGGGCTTCATCAAGGATCCGATCCCTCAACCCATCCACATCAGGAACACACAACCTCCCTTGATACCTCAATACACTATCTTCTCCTAAGGAGAAAGACTCGTTCGCCTTGCCAAGAACCGATTCCTTTAATTCCATCAATAGTTGGTCAAGGTGTTGTTTGGACTTCACCTCAACCACCAATGATGACTCGGAGCTATGATGAACCGTGGCACCTCCATTTAGCGAACTCACCAATCGCACTCCCAATCTAGTCAAACGATGAACATCTTTTACTAGATCTTTCTTGTCTTCATCTATATGAGTCACACCACCCATAGTCATACGGCTTAAAGCATCTGCCACCACATTTGCCTTGCCGGGATGATATAGGACACTCATATCATAATCTTTCAACAACTCTAACCACCTTCTTTGTCGAAGATTCAAATCTTTTTGAGTAAACACATATTGAAGGCTCTTATGATCAGTGAAAACATCTACATGAACACCATACAAGTAGTGTCTCCATATTTTTAAAGCAAACACCACGGCCGCTAACTCAAGGTCATGAGTAGGATAATTTCTCTCATGCACCTTAAGTTGCCGCGAAGCATAGGCAATCACCTTCCCATTCTGCATAAGCACACACCCCAAACCTACGCGGGATGCATCACAATACACAATGAACCCTTTAGATCCTTCCGGTAAAGTTAAAACCGGAGCGGAAGTAAGCCTATCCTTCAATAATTGAAAACTCTTCTCACATGCCTCTGACCATTCAAACTTTTTGCCTTTTTGAGTCAATGAAGTCAAAGGAGATGCAATGGAAGAAAAACCTTCTACGAACCTTCGATAATAACCCGCTAGACCCAAGAAACTCCTAATATCAGTTGGGGTCAAGGGTCTAGGCCAGTTTCTTACCGCATCTGTCTTCCTTGGGTCTACCTCAACTCCCTCACTAGAGATGATGTGCCCAAGAAATGCCACCGACCTTAGCCAAAACTCGCACTTGCTATACTTGGCGAACAATTTATGTTCCCTAAGGGTTTGCAATACTACCCTTAGATGATCCATGTGGTCAACCTCATTTTTCGAATACACCAAGATATCATCGATAAATACAATAATGAATGAATCAAGGTACTTTCGAAACACTCTGTTCATCAGATCCATAAATGCCGCCGGAGCATTTGTGAGACCAAAAGACATAACCACGAACTCATAATGCCCATATCGAGTCCGAAAAGCTGTCTTTGAAATATCTTCATTTCTCACCCTAAGCTGGTGGTATCCTGACCTCAAATCAATCTTTGAGAAGTAACTCGCTCCTTGGAGTTGATCAAATAAATCATCAATCCGAGGAAGAGGATACTTGTTCTTGATGGTAACCTTGTTGAGTTGCCGGTAATCAATACACATCCTCAAGGACCCATCTTTCTTTTTCACGAACAAGACCGGAGCACCCCATGGAGAAATGCTAGGCCTTATAAAGCCCTTGTCTAGCAAATCTTTAAGTTGTGCATTCAATTCCTTTAACTCGGCCGGAGCCATTCTATAAGGAGGAATAGAAATAGGATTTGTTTCCGGTAGCAAATCGATACCGAAATCGATTTCCCGTTCGGGAGGAATGCCAGGAAGGTCATCAGGAAAGACCTCCGTAAATTCACTCACCACGGGGACTGACTCTATAGGAGGAACTTCGGAATCCACTTCTTGGACTCTCACAATATGGTAGAGACACCCCTTCGAGATCATTTTACACGCCTTTAGGCATGTTATGAAACGACCTCTAGGAAGAGAATTTCCACCCTTCCACTCTATAACGGGTTCATTTGGGAAACAAAACCTCACAATTTTGGTCCTACAATTGATGGAAGCGAAACTAGCATGCAACCAGTCCATACCTAATATGACATCAAAATCAATCATGTCTAGCTCAACTAGATCAATATGAGAAACTCTATGAGGTATTGAAATAGGACAATTTCGATAGACTCTTTTTGCTACCACTGACTCACCCACCGGGGTAGACACCAAAATAGGTTCATGCAAAACATCGGGTAATGTACTAAATTTCTTAGCTACCAATGGAGTAACGAAAGACAACGTAGCACCCGGATCAAGTAATGCATACACATCAATGGCAAAGATTTGTAACATACCAGTCACCACATCGGGAGAGGCCTCTTGGTCATCTCTAGTACGAAGAGCATAAAGACGGTTCTTTTTGGGAGCACTATTAGAACCACTTGGATGACCACCCCTCTCTTGTCCCTTAGCATTTGGACAATCCCGCACCTTGTGACCAATCTTTCCACAACCATAGCAATTTCCCGTTCCAATCAAACATTCTCCATAGTGACCTTTACCACACTTAGAACATGTAGGCTTCTCATTAGATGAGTTCCCATCCTTTCCCTTGGCAACTTTTGGTCTAGGAGCTTTAGAATCCCTAGTCTTGGGAAATTTGGATGGAACGTGGTTTGAGAACCTCTTTTTGAATCTAGGCCTGTCTTGAATTCCCAACCTATCTTTGGCAGTTTCACTCTCAGAAGACCTTGTCCTCCTTGAGTCCTTATCCTTCCTTTTTGATCTAGCCTCCTCAACCCTTCTTGCATGCACCATGAGACGACCAATGTTCATGTTATCATGTAGCATAGCCGATTGACACTCCTCTTGTAAATCGTCCGATATACCTGTCACATATCGACTCATTTCGTCTCTAGGATCGGAGACCAAAGACGGAGCATATTTGGCCAATTGAGTAAATTTCAGAGAATACTCATGAACACTCATCGTTCCTTGGCGGAGATTGATGAATTCCACCACCTTCGTTTCCCTCATCTCTCTAGGGAAGAACCGATCAATGAAGGCCCCTTTGAATAACTCCCACGTCACTAACCCACTTCCAAGTGGCCTGTTGTCCTTCCATTGTGCATACCATATCTGAGCGACATCTTTGAGTTGGTAGGAGGCCAACTCGGCATTCTCGCTAGACGACAGCCCCATAGCACACAAAATCTTGTGAACCTCATCAATAAATTCCTGAGGGTCTTCATCAACCTTCGACCCATAAAAGACAGGAGGATTCATTCGAGTGAAATCCCTAAGTCTAGAGGCCATAGTCTGTTCATGGACTCTAGGTGCCAAATCCCTATTGGCTTGGGCAGTCATAGCTTGGGCTTGCACTGTTGCGGCTTGAGCTTGAGTAGTCATGGCTTGAGCCATTTGAGCAATAATAGCTCTTCATCTGAGCCTCTGTCATCGGTGGAGGATCAGCAGGAACCTGGTCATCAATAGCAACCTCTTCAAGAGGAGGAGCAGGTTCGTCACGAGGAATTCCCGCAGCAGCCATCTCTTCCTCAAGTCTTCGAGCCGCATTTCTTCTAGTATTCATCTCCTATAACCAAAACACAAGGTTCAGGCGAACGCATATCCGACATACATTCTAGGGGCACGATATGGATTTCCAACAATGAGAATGATTCCTAATCATCAAATAAGTTCCTATTCATAAGTGTGGCGCGCTTCACAATTATGAATACAAACTTAAATAACGTGGTTGAGAGAGAGACGTTAACATCAAGGATATTCAACCTCATGCTCTGATACCAAGTTTGTCACATCCGGGTTTACCCCCTAGACGTAACCGGCGTCGTCGTCCTCTCGGAGGACTAAGACAAGCCTCTTAGCTTCGTCATAGCATTCATCGACTAAAAATCAGTAAGAATTAAAAACTTTTTATCTAGAACTACTCGGAGGTTTACATAGACCTCTACATACACATCATTATATATATCAAGTATACATAGACTTGTTCATATACGAAGATTACTTAGTCTTCTACTTTTATTTCATACACTTATATATTCAGAAAATAATAGTCATAAAACCGTCTCATCTCATAGACCATCTATCGATCACAATAAGTCTTGGGCATAGCCCTACATCAAATGAAAGAAGCCACATATAGGCTGTCTACTACATCGTCTCAAGAGAACAATAGAGTCAACATAGAATCATAGTAACTACACATCATAAAAGAGAGATATCGGCCACGTCCTCGAGAGAGTGAGGACCTACCACTTGGATGACAAATTATCCAAGTCTTCCTTCCTAGCAATTTGGATCAAGCTCAGCGACCCGAACCTAAAATGTTTGGGGAAAAGGGAAAGAAAAGGGATTAGTACTCCACATGTACTAAGTATGAAATCTCATATACAATTACCAATCAAATATATTTAGAAAGGGACATTTATGAAAACATAATAGACTACATATGAAATTATACCATAGCAAAGCAAAGCATACTAATGATAACCTTCAATAAGTCACAAGTGCAATGATCAAGTAAAATTACCATATCTCCTACTCAATCAAGTAACCTACCAAGACTACAATTAGCAATTTACTCACCAACATACTCGTCATGTCATGATACATCCTACTTCAAGCAAAGACAACAACATTATATTCATAAGCATGTTACTCAACATACCAACCTTTTTCATCATACTATCGCCTTACATACATAATATTGACCTCTCAAAGTTCCTATCAAGGCAAACTCGTGCAAGGCGTAGGTAGAGTCCCATACCCCTACCTAAGCTAAAGCAAACCTCTCAAGTTACTTTAATTAGCCTATACCTTATTCATTCATTCATTTTAGTTTAGGGAACATTTGCCTTAACCGACATAGACCACATAATCGAATGTGGAATCCGGTGTCATGAAACCTTACACCGATGGAAGGTGGTCTACCGGCCAAGGTAGAACCTAACGTGAACATAGCTATCTAGGTGGATCCACTAGCTAGTATCCTATGGTGGCAACATAGTTCAAGAACTAAGAGATAGGTATTCCCTCTATATACCATTCGGTAATGGGGCCTCATCTCATGAGAATTCATGAGTGAATATTTCTCAAGGAAAGTCAACACTTCACGTAGATCCATAGGTGAGTATTCCTCTAAGGGAAGTCAACACTCTATAAGGAACAAATGGTGAATATTCCTCTAGGGGAAGTCAACACCTCTCAATGTCAAGTTCACTCGGTGCTAAGCTAAGTCCCCATTTGTAGAGAAGCCTTTAATCTTTATTAATCTTCTCAATTTAATTACATAGAAGGGTCAATCCCTTGTATATCATCATTATAGCTCAAATAAGAATTGTATGAGAATTATGTCCTTTCATTAACAATTCATATAGGTGAAGTCAACCCTCGTACATCTCATCATAATAGGGCACATCGAACAACTTCCCTATATTACATTACACTTAGCAACCTCACAACCAACCTAAGCATATAAGTTCATGTATCATATCATCTTATCACATCAATCAAAGCATACTTCAACATAACATTATCACTTGATGACAATTAACCATAATTTGAAGTGAAGGCTAGGATCATCAAGACTTACCAATACTCCTCCCTAGTCCATCAATAAAGGGCCTTACCATCAACCCATAGATCAACCAATCTTAGATCATCACATCGATGTAATTCAATAATAAATCACAAGAACTAATCAAGGAGAAGCACTATACTATGAAGCAATACTACATCAAAGCCTAGTAACATGATCTCAAGTGTATCTTCTTAACTTAGATTCAATATTCAAGAACATAGGTGTGAAGAACTTCAATTCATCATAATAGATCCATAATCAATACAATGACAATCATTAAAGACCATTTAACTTATTATGAGGTCAATTCTATCAAACTCAACCTAATCCATATCAATTCAACATTTAGGGTTAAGGGTTAGGGGTCATCACCCACAACCTAGATCAAACTACATCAATTGACCATAATCAAGTTACAATTCATGATAATCTATTCATTCTAACCCAAAAAATACATAATTAACTCAATTCACATGATCAAATTCGGATTTGGATGAAAACCATAAGAAACTCAACTTTTTGGAAAAAGCTTTGAAGGAACCCTTTGAGGAAAGAATCTCAAAGGTGAATTAGATCCCATACCTTAAGGTTTGATGACGTTTTGATGGTGAATTTCTTGCTAAATCAACCCCCAATGATTTCCCCAAGTTGATCTCCAATGGAGTCTTCCAATAGAGAGAGAAAGTAGAGAGAAGGAAGAGAGTTTTGTTTTTTGAGAGAATGATTAGGCTAATGAGGGTTGGGTATTTATAGTGGGGTCTTAAGTCACTTAATTAGTCTCTCTTAAACCCCTAATTACCCCTAAGTCAATTAATTAATTAACTAACTAAAACTAACTTTTCCAAAACTGCCACAGACCTTCCACGACGGATCCCCGACGACGGTCCGTCGTGGTCATGATGAACTGACATCCCTCCGTCCTGCACATCCGTCACGTTGGTCAGAGACTTGTGCAGGCGGAGGCTTTCTCCCCAGACACCAAAGATGGCACGACGGTCCGTCGTGGGCGTGACGGACAGACATCCCTCCGTCCTGCACATCCGTCACGTTGGTCAGAGACTTGTGCAGGCGGAGGTTTGTCCTACGGCACCAAGGCTGGCACGACGGAGACCTTGACGTTCCGTCGCGCCTGTGACGCCCCGTCATGGGGTCCGTCATGCCCTGCTATTTCTAGGGTCCTCCTCGAGGGTCCTTGTTTGGTCCTCGGGGAGTCGTACCCTGACTTTTCCATAATGAAACCATCCCACACTATATTTTACACCTATGGTAACAACCATTTACCATATTCCGACTCTTTAACTAGGTTAACTCAAAAGGACACTCTAGCCCTCTTATGACCCAATTTGCCGGATGTATAAGAATTTCGGTTAAAACACCACTTCAAAGACTCTAAATATGCCTAATTGGGTAGGAACACTGGTTTAGATCCTAAGGAGACCATTTAAGTCTTATCACATGACCTCGGTATTTCAAAATGTTACATAATGACCCATATTCTTCAATGCAATCATTATCAAAATTCATTATCACTGCCTCCAGTGCTTCTACACCTAGACGTTCTTATATTTGTGTCTCGGGTGACTTACCAACTTTGTAGGATATAGCAGATACCGATTGGAGCTCACCACTCTGTCTCATGGACCTACAAATGTTGAAGGTCACTTCTTCATTGTTCAACCGAAATTTTATTTGCCCATTTTCCATATCAATTAAGGCTCTACCCGTAGCAAGGAATGGCCTCCCAAGAATAATAGGCACCTCAAAATCGACTACACAATCAAGAATAACAAAATCTTCCGAAAATATGAACGACTCCACTTTTACTAGCACATCGTGGAGTATCCCTATAGGCCTTTTTACTGTTCGATCGGCCATCAGTAGCTGTATCGCAGTGGGCTTTGGATCACCCAAACCCAACTTCTTGTAAATCGAGAGGGGCATGAGATTTATGCTTGCCCCCAGATAACATAGTGCTTTCGCAAAATGTAATAACCCGATTGTCCAAGGAATAGTGAACGCACCCGGATCTTCTTTCTTCTGTACTAAAGATCTTGTAGCAATAGCACTACAATACTGCATTCTATCATCATCCTCAAAAGAGACCGATCTTTTCTTTGTAACCAGATCTTTCATAAACTTGTCATAACCGGGCATTTGTTCTAGAGCTTCTACCAAAGCGACATTGATAGAAAGCTGCTTCAACATTGTTATAAAACGCCGATATTTACCATCCTCAGTCTTTTTCACTAATCTTTGAGGAAAGGGGGTGGTGGTCTAGGCATGGGAGTTACCTTTTTAGGCACTTCAGCATCTTTTTCAGTATTATCTTGTACTTCATCACTTACCTCTACCACTTTATCATTATGTCTCATCACCTTTTCCACAATAGACGGCATAGGTGGGTCAATGGTTTGCTTACCACCCCGAGTAGTAATTTCCATACAGTGTCCATCATTTTTCGGATTTTGGACAGTGTTGCTAGGGAGAGTGACCGGTTGCCATGTGTTTACAGTCGCAGATAATTGGGCCATTTGCAACTCAAGCTGCTTAATCAATATTGCATGTGTATCGACTTTCTGCCCAATACCTGCTACATCACTCTTTATATCCTCAACTCGCTCCCTACTAGCATCGAACCTCCTCATCATTTTGTGAAACATATCCTCAACTCGCTCCCTACTACCTACACAATCCCTAGGAGCAACTTCACGATTTTGAGGAGGAACATAGGGCCCACTGCTATCATTTCTGTTACCATAGTTACCCTTGTTGAAGTTGTTGTCGTGGTTGTAATTTCCACGGACATAATTACCCTCACGGTTATAGTTACCATAGTTTCGACCTTGGTTCCCTTGACCTTGGCGCCAATTCTCCTTATTGGAGCCTTGGCCATTTGGTCGGAAACCCCGCGTCTGATCATTTACTGCATAGGAATCCTCTTCATAATAATATTCATCAGTTGGTGTTGGTGGTTTAGACAAGTAGTTCACCGCATTTATCTTTTCTGCACCCCAGTGACATGTTTTAACACCAACCCAAGCTCAGTTCTCATATGAGACATATCTTCACGGATCTCGTCTGTGGCTGGGTTGTGTGTGGATTGCACTGCAAATGTACAGTATCTGACTTCCTAGTACTCAATGCTTTATTGTTCTAGGAGATTTTCTCTAACTTTTTGGCAATCTCAGCATAAGGACACTCCCCATAAGAACCACCTGCTATAGTATCCAATACTGCTTTATTATTATCATCCTGTCCTCGATAGAAGTATTCTTTCAGTGACTTATCATCTATGCGGTGATTGGGGACATTTCTCAAAAATGAAGTGAACCTATTCCAAGAACTGCTAATTGACTCTCCTGGTAGTGCCACAAAGTTGTTCACTATGTCTTTGTGATTTAGTTTCTTGGAGACCGGGTAGTAACGTGCTAAGAAAACGTTCCTTAGTTGGTTCCAAGGGAAAATTGAGTTATAAGGGAGCTCAGTGAACCAAATAGCAGCCTCTCCCGTCAGTGAGAGAGGAAATACTCTTAACCCTATTACATCCAAATTCAAATCAGGCCTCCCTACACAGCTTTTACACACTGCCCTCACCTTAGCTATATGGGCATGTGGATCCTCAGAAGGTAGCCCTGAAAACAAACCTCTAGCAGTGAGCATTTGCATTAGACTACTAGTTACCACAAAGGTGTGACCTTCTGGTAAAGGGGGCAAGACAAGTGGCCCATCAGAGTCTGCAATGTTATCATAACCTCTGTAGTATTCTTGAGGACGTGGAGCGGGATTTGGTCCCCTTTGTGCATCTTGACCAGGATTATCAGGTAATAATCCACCATGAGCATCAACTGGAGCTGGGATGTTCTGGTTTGGATCATCATCATTTATACCCAAGTTTCGATTCATATTGCGTAGTGTACGCTCTAACTCGTGATCGTAGGGAATAAGGTTTCTCTTCCTCTCCCTGTATTTGGCATACAAGGAAGTTAGTTCTGCAAGAATAAAAAACAACAGAAAAAGTAAAATCAGGAAAATATTGACTAAACTTTAGTAATAAGTTTAAGTTAATCTAAAAGCTACTTTCCCCGGCAGCGGCGCCAAAATTTGATACGCTCAAACTTACTTCTCAAATAAGAAGTAAAGCGGTCGTATCAGGTAAAGAACCCAACTAATGAGGTTGGCATCGATCCCACGAGGAAAATAGTTCAGACTTAACTTTATTCTATTATTACTACTATTTAGCCAACTATTTTCCAAGAAAGACAAAAAGGGGGTTTTTTATTTCTAAATTAAAGAAAATGATTAACTAAATTAAAGTAAACAACTAACAGATTCAAACTTCGGAGTTTAATCAATTAATAAAAGTAACTATGGCTTAAGTGTTCCCCACAGGTTCCTAACTTGATAACTCTAACTATAACAATTCTATCCTAGTATCTTGCATGTAAAGTGATAAGTTATGTATCTCTAAATCCTTGGTCCGGCATCTAGAAAATTTCACTCCGCACCTTGGTCCGGCTACGTGTGTTGCTTTACTAACCCTTATCTTTACCTCATATTAAGCATTGTATTCGGTATTTGACTAAGTTATTACCTCGTACCAACCAATACTAGCCTATTAGATAGTCTACACTAAATTTATGTTGATAATTCTTTTCCTATTATCTACCTCCTTGGTCCGGCAAGTAGCATTAAGGCGAGTTCTAACGTTGGCCATCCGTTAAAAAGACTTCTACATGAAAGAATTATCAATAGATGCAAGACACCATTCTAGAATTGTTATTTTAGTTAGATTTTACCTTATTATTCCCCCATGGTTCCCACAACCCTAGCTATGGAGTTTAGTTACCCATGGTCATAATTATACAATTCATATTTTTCATGGAAGAATTCATGTACTTACTTTAATGAGAAAGAATAAAATCCAGAATCTAACTTGATTAATCAACACAAAACACTAAAAATCAATTCCAGAAAAAGTGTATCAGTTACTGAAATTAATTCTTCAATACTTGAACAAGAGAACTAAAAATTATCAAAAAGTCTAACCCCAAAAATGAGGTTTTTTGAACTATTTATAATAAAAACAAAACCTAATCAAAGAAGGATTCTATTTACTAAAAATCTGTCCAAACGCGTCTGGGTCGACGAACCTCGTGACGGACCATCATGGACACGACGGACCATCATGGCCTCCGTCGTCCCATACTTAACACAATCTTCTGCTGCTTTCTTCATCCCACTGACGGACAAGTATGACGGACCATTTCAAGCACGACGGTCCGTCGAGGGTCTCCGTTCCAAAACACTTGAACTTCTCGGAATTTGGGTACTGGGACTACTTCTCTGATCTTCACAACGAACAAGCAGGACGGACCTTCATGAGTATGACGGCCCGTCATGGACTTCCGTAATCCCACACTTGGTCAGACTTCCCCATCTTCCATCAGCAGCTTTTCTCCTCACTATAATGCCACCTACGGACCATCACAGCCTCGACGGACCGTCATGAGCTCCGTAGGTGGTCTCTTCTGCATTTCTTGCTCAAAAACTTCCGCGTTCATCCTTGGACAGATTTCCTGCAAACAAAGAGAAACTTATATAAAAATCAACACAAAAAGGCTTTCGACACACAATAAACTTAAGGAAAAAGCATTAAAAGTACCGTGAAACCACGGTACATCAACTGTACAGTGAAGTTAGTTATCCTTCATTTAGACATCCTTTAGCATGTAATAACCCCACTCAAAGCTATCCTAAGATCATTCAAGTAACACAAAGAGAGACCGCCATACACCCTCTCTAGATGTGCCTAAACGACCCTCAAGATTACTTATAATTGGTCACATACACACTTACAAAGCGTCATAAACATTGATGTAAGATTCTTCTGCCAAAGGTGATTCTAAGTCTCACTTGAGTGAGTTTTGAAGAAACCACCCATACAATCCGTTACATACACACTCAAGATATCCTATAGACTCCCTAGGATAGAATCATTCTCACTAAACGCACCAACACATAGATGATAGGACACTCTCTTTCCAAAGGCTATCAAAAGACCTACTTAAGTAAATCAAGAAGATAACGTCCATTATTGACCTCTTCAAGATTACCTAAATAATCCTTAAGACTACCTAAGGCTTAGATCATGTCTACAACACCAAACATCTTCCCTAACTAGAGTCATTCTCAAGAATTCCATAGATAAGACATGAAGAGATCATCTCATATGCCCTCTTCACACTTTATCTAAGGAATCCTTAAGTTACTTTAGATTAGGTACTTATTCATTTACATACTTTCTAACATGAGTCATTAGTTCATTAGTTCATTTAAGATACATACATCACATAAAGGACATTCAAGTAATGGTCTTGGACAAGACCTAGGGACTCTTGCTAACATCTTCAAAGTCTATTGTGCAATGTCTAGATAGCGTCCCATACCACTACCTAAACCTCATAGAACTTCTCTAATGCTAATATGTATCCCATATGATGAGAATAGGAGATAACCGACATAGACTATGGGAGCAAAACATCAAATCCGGAGTTCTATCCTACTCCGATGAGGTTTTTCTACTTGCCAATGGTAAAATTTAGACACATCCCATGTAGGCACATGGTTAAAGAAATATGAAGGGTTTCTTTGTATTCTAGTCTCGTGCTTAACTAGAACTACTTCCCTTACCATACTCACTCGGTGCTAGCCTTAGTTCTCATAGATTAATTCACATTAAGGTTCATACAAATGGGTCCCATATCATGTTCATAACCCAATTACATTTACCCTACCAAAGCAAGGTCCATTAGGGCTATCTCACTATGGCGACAAAAAGCTCATCATGACTTTCCTAAGGATTGATTTTTTGCCATTCCAGCCAATCAACTTTAAGTCCATCATTTATTACATGAAGGATACCATTACAGATTTCGACTTCAAGTTTCATACTTACCACTTGGTTCAAGGTTCCACATAAAGGACCCTGTTATTATCATTCAAGGTCTCACCTAACATTCATTCATTCAAGACTAAGATACTTTAGCTTCCTATGTCAATACATCACATATTCATATTCATACAAGAATCAAATAACTGAAACAAGTCTACCTAAATTTACAGACATAACATTACATCAATTTAGCACATATATCATATCATCTTTTAGACACTTAGGAATGACCCTTAACATCATTTCTGTCTACCTATTCACTACTTTAACATCAACAACATAACCATTATAGACTCATACAACTAATTAATTAGGAACAACCATGTAACAACTCTAAGACTACACACTTAACACATAGTCATAGCATAACATGATTACCTAATATCATCAATAGACTAACACATACTTTCACATATAGGTAGATAGAATCATACATCACCAAATCAACTACACAAATAGGCATATAACTTCAAGTAATGCTGACAAGGCCATGATCATCAATATACTTAAAATAACACCGACAAGGCCACATCAATTCACATAAAACCGCCACCATAAGTGGACCAAACAAATCATAACATAATTGAAATATAAAATAACATTAAATAAGAAGAAATCGGGCAGCATACCACCTCTTCATCCTCAACACTTCAAGCCAATACCAAATCATCCAATTCAACCTCAGAAGGCCCTTACCCATGGCCATGAACATCAATTCAATATATAAACTATAATAATCAATAAAATCTAAGACAATTCTATATATATTCAACAATATAAGACCAATTAAACATCAATTGAATACAATTCTTACACCATTAGAAATCCCATAAGAAACTACATATGAATTCATAAACATTAGACCATTATCAAGTAACCCATAAAGTAGTCAAAAACTAGGGTTCATTAAATTACATGGGTTCATAGGTAATTCAGGTTAAATCATCAATACAACATCAATCAAATCCATAATAGACGTTTGAAAACCATTAATGCAAGAACCCATGGTAGAATCATGAAATTGGACAATTCAACTTTAGAAAACTTTAGAAAACATCTTTGAAATTAGGATCCTTGATGAAACGAGTTTCAAGGATCAAAAAACATACCTCAATGAAGCTAATTCTTCACTTTTATGAAGAATCTCCACTCAAAACGTCACACCAAACTCTTCCTTGATTTTGGACTTCAATGGAGTCTTTTGGAGTTCTTAAGGGATTTTGTGGTTTTGATTTTGAAGAATGAAATATTCTAAGTGTTACTGACTTATAAACACGTCTAAAATACCCAAATCACCCGTACGGAATTTCACCCTTCACTTAACAGTGACTTGCGCAGGAAACACAGGGCAATCGACGGTTGCCCATCGACGGGGCGTAGGTCCACTTACGGGCCATCCTGGCCTCCGTCGATGGGAGCTTAGCTCCACACGCTAAGTCCCAAACAACACCCACCACCTACGGGGCGTCGACCAGGCCACTGGCCATCGATTGCCATCTGTAGGTGGATTGCCTTGGGCTGTTTTGGCCACCATTTTGGGTCCTTCCTCAAAGACCCTTGGATGGTCCTTGGGGATGTTTTACCGGATGTTTCCAACAACAACATTATTGTATACGAGTTTAACACCTCTATGATGAATTTCATCCAAAACGAACACGTAAAACTCGACGAAACATGCCTAGACACACAAGGTCACTTTAAGGCACATCTTTCGAACTTCATGAACGTTCTTTGACGTTTGACCTCCAAACTTCTCAAAACTTGACACACTGCATATACATGCTATAATTACTCAATTAAGGAGCTTATAAGCTCATGAATTGCACATAAACACATAGAACCACATACGAGGCACATAGGTGACTTAGTCGTCGAACGTCTTGGTCGTCCCTTGACGTTTGACTTCCAATAAACCTAATACTTTAGCTACTGCCTCAATACCATATTATATAACACTTAAGGAACTTATACCATATTACTAACATGTTAGGCTCTAGTTAACCTAAGTCATTTTCGAGGTCTTACAATCTCCCCCACTTGGACAACATTCGTCCTCGAATGACACTTGCCACTCTCCGAATACTTCCAAGATTAGAGACTCAACTAGCAGCACATAACCAAACCATATACCACATTATTCAACGACAACACATCAATTTCACACAGTTAAGAGACTCACAACACAACAAGAAACTATAATACACTTCTATAACTCATTATGCTACAAAACTCACATGCTTCATTCCAAATAGTAAAAACTCATTTTATATTCATTATTATACTCATACACATCAGTTATAAACATATTACAACAATTTTAGACCAAACAAACAATTAATCAATTTTCCAAAAAATATTATAGTGAGCAGTTTTCCAAAGCTACAGTGATTTTTAACAAATTTTCCAAAAATGCAATTTTAGGCAATTCATGTTATAGACATGCTATTATGCAAGGTATCATATAAACACCTTTTACAACATGCTCATAGCTCAATAATAACACAATGCAAGAAGTTAATGAAATTCGATTTCAACCGAACTCCTAAACATCATGCACATGCAACAACATCGAGGACTTTCTATCCCATCTACTAACCTTACTCCCCCAATTAGAAGGAACCCAAATCACAATAAGATAAAGACAAGGACTTACCAACATCATCATCACTCCGGATTCTCACCTCTAGTCCAGAGTGCATAGAAACGCCTCTTGATTGGAGCATCTTCCTATGGAACACTAGGATCAACTTTCTTACCCTCTTTTCCTCTAAAAGCAATGTTAGGACAATCTCTAACTTTGTGTCCATCTTTTCCACATCCAAAGCAACTCCCGGTATCCAATAGACACTCACCAAAACGTTTCTTGCCACAATTGGCACAAGTAGGTTTGCCATCTTTGGAACTACCTCCTTTCTCAACCTTGAACTTAGAACTCCTAGACTCTTCTTGAGTTTGAGCCCTCTTTTTGAACCTAGGTTGCACTTGATCACTAGCAACACCCCTTTTCAAATTCCTTCACATCCTCCTAAGTTTAGACTCTTCAATTGATTGTGAATACACCATGAGTCTAGCCAAAGTCATATCATCATGTAGCATAGCCGTATGACATTCTTCCCTCACTAAGTCGGCTACACCCATCACAAAGAGACTTATTTCATCCCTTGGATTAGACACTAGGGATGGTGCATATCTTGACAAAGTTGAGAATTTCAAAGAGTATTCCTCAACACTCATATTGCCTTGCTTGAGATTGATAAACTCCTCTACATTTACCTCCCTCCTCTCACGGGGAAAGTACTTACCAAGAAAAGCTTCCTTAAATTCTTCCCACTCAATAGGATCCGACTCCACCGGCCTATTATCCTTTCATTGAGTGTACCAAATTTGAGACACATCTCTCAATTGATACGAAGCCAACTCCGCCTTCTCCCTATAAGTAACCCCCATAGAACTCAATACCTTGTATACACCATCAAGAAATTCTTGGGGATCTTCATCTACCCTAGAGACAAGAAAGATAGGAGGATTCAACCTCACAATGTCTCTCAAGATAGAGGTCATAGTTCTATCCACAACATTCACCCTAGGACCCATATTCAAATTCACTTGAGTAGTTACGGCTCGGGCTAAAGCAAGCAAAGCCTCTCTAATCTCTTGATTAGTCAATTCCGGGGGAACCACCGGAACCTCGTTACCTCCTTCCACAATAGGAACTTGATCACCTTGGGGAGGCACTTAAGCACCTTGAGCACCTTGGACACCTTTCCGACCTTGAAGAACTTGCTCAACTTGCTTAACTTGAGGAGGAGCTTCCTCATTCCAACCTTCTAGCGGTCATCCTTCTAGTATTCATCTCCTAGAAACACAAGGAAACACATTTAGAAGGATACTCATAAAATTACTGTACCGCACGCCATAGGAGTAGAAAAGAAGGAAAACACTATCGTCCTATAGACTCTCGCTCATAGATGTGTCGCGACTCACACAGATGGTCAAGACTCTACTAGACGTGACTTGATGAGACTTTTTGATTCCTAAGACTACTTTCACCAACCTATGCTCTGATACCAAGCTTTGTCATGACCCAAGACCACACCCTAGAAGTTAGGGCACAATCTCGGATTGCGACCGGCGTACTCGACCTCTCGGAGGTGTTCTACAAGCCCTTTCATATCATTCATTGCATATACATAGTGAAAAGTAGTGCGGAATTTAAAACTTTTCACAAAACATAACATAGTCATATAAAATCTCTTTCATATAAAATTAATAGGAAATACTAAGTCTCAATCTCATCATCTTAGACACAAGAGTACTTGGGACACGGCCCATACGAATATAGAAAACATAGTACTATATAGTCTATTACAATACTTCATAAACGAAACATAAAAGACATATATGCCCTCGAGTCAAATGAGGACATACTTCAACTTCTCTTGAACGATCTTCTAAGTCCAAGTCTTATTGCCAAAAGCTCTTCACCTACCAAGCACTATATAGATAAAATCACGGATTAGTATAACCACATGTACTAAGTATGGCTTATGTATAAAAATCATGAAAACGGACATTTATTAAAAATATGCATCTTTTCATTTGGAAATCATATTAAAATCATAAGAAAAACATTTATCAACTTAGAAACACATACGATAACATTTAACCAAAAATCATAATTTTTGAAGTTACTTTAAAGTAACCTCATTCACTGTTACAATGAATTTCTTCACTGTACAGCGAAGTTACTTATCCTTCATTTAGACACCCTTTAGCATGTAATTATCCCACTCAAAGCTATCCTAAGATTCATTCAAGTCACACAAAAAGAGACCGCCCATACACCCTCTCTAGATGTGCCTAAACGACCCTCAAGATTACTTATAATGGGTCACATACACACTTACAAATCATCATAAACATTAATATAAGATTCTTCTACCAAAGGTGATTCTTAGTCTCACTGAGTGATTTGTGAAGCAACCGCTCATACAATCCCTTACATACACACTCAAGAGATCCTATAGACTCCCTAGCATAGAATCATTCTCACTAAACAAACCAACACATAGATGATATGAACATATGTTTTTATTGTTATTTATTTTTTGTTTTTTCTCGAGCAATTAGGATGTGAACATGGTAGAAAGGCATTTCTCGCTTTTTATGTTCTATTAAGCCTGGATTACAAAATTGTTTTTTCCATTCTATATCCCTCTATTCTCCTTCCCCTTTCATGTCTTCCAATTTGTTCGTAGATTAGGTAAACGTTAGTTTCTATTTTTGAAATTCCTCAACTACCAATGCAACATCTCTCTTGAAATCAGCAACTTCCCAATTTCGACAATATTTCCTACTTAAAGTTCTTTTGAAGCCATACTTGTGTGAGTAGATTGTGTTAGTAGTTTACTGGCTTATGCCTTTTTTTTGGGGGGATCCACTATTTTGTTTATTAGATACGGACTTGATATGAATTTCTCAGATGCTATTAGTACATCTCATGTAAACTAGAAGAATTTGTGTTCTGGTTACATTTCTTCTTGCATCTGTTCTGCCTATTTGGTTTACCTAAAAAACCTTTCTACTCTTTTTTGTGGTCATTTACAAAAGATGATATTAGAACTTTGCAAAGCCAGCCGACAACCGATGTAGGGATCACATTTGGTTCTTTAGATTCTGCAACTTTAAAATATGTGGGCATTTTTAACACAAAATTGACAGAGTTTGATCATTCTAAGAAACTTCAGCCATCAGACCTTGCTCATTGAGAGAATGTCACTGAGGTTCATAGCAATACAAAAATACTCAAAGCTAAATTAAGTTCTACAAATGAACCACACAACACTAACCAACTCAAGCGTGTTAGGTAAGACAAAAAATCCTTCCAAATTTCATCGAATCAAATAATTTCGTGGTGATTATTAAAGCATAAAACATATTTAAACACACGAATAAAACAAACAGTCTCTGAAAATCACGGTAAAAATTTCAAAAGCTAAAAGGAACTCCTACTTATCAAACACAACATATGAAGAAAAGAGAAATTACCACAAACTAGAGAAGCAAGGTCAGCAGGGTGAAAGACTTGTCCCGTGAGAATTGCACAAGAATATTAGTATCTGTATTATCAAATGAAATATAACATAATTTCATACATTGAAAATTCTTAACTGATGAAACAAAGCTAAATTAATGCTCACTAAATTAGAAGCTAAAATGCTCTTCAAGCCATTTCGGCGAATCTAAAAAGAAGTTACTCTATTGTATACTTAATACCTTAATAGCTATTAAGCATAATAAATAAACAAGAGATGACTTTAAGGAACGAAAGGATAACTAGTAGTTTTCAAATAAAAATTTTCGCAGATGGTAACATAAATTCTATTCGTAGAATGATAAGGTGATTTGAAAACAAGCTACTCTACATCAACAAAAAAAGAACACAAACAACCTTCACCTTAGTTAGCTTCAACATTCTATCCTTATTTTTAAAAGAAAGCATAATTAACAGTAGCAAAACTGAATGTAAAACATAGGCTTAGAGACATTGAAAATGAAGAACAGAGATTCTACGACATAGCAAAGCGCAGTCACCAAAAATTGATTCAAAGAAAAAGGAACAAATAAGCGACAATACTAAATACTAAACGATAAAAGCCAACTTCCACATTTATATGAATCAAGGAAATCCATTAAGAACATATTTATAGCAAATTAAAGTCATCAGTTCTCATCTACAAACAACAGTGATACAACAACAAAGTAGCAAGACATATCATGATTAGAACAGGACAGGGAGAAGATTATGGAGGAAACATTAACTTTCTCGGGGAAGCGACCAGACAGTGAAAAGCTTGGAGACTTCTTGTCACTGTTATTTTGAGATATAGAGAATTTCGTCGAGCAAAGCAGAAGCAAGAAAGGTTAGAGACTAAAAAAATATGAAAAATATTCAAAATAAAATACTACAGCAAAGTAGAAGCAACTCAGTGCACTACGTTTAATTTTGGCATAACCCTAATAACCCCATCCCGTTCCCCCCAGATGTTTTTCACCAAATAGAAGTCAACACCCTCCTCTTCAACGTACTAGAAGCTCACCAAAGAGATGAAAAAAGAGAAATTACCAAAGGTAGAAGCTCACCTTTCACCTGAGGATGAAGGAGACAGGAACAATTTCACCTTTCACCTGAGACGAGAGAAATTTCACCAAAGACCGGAGCAATCGAAAGGAGAAGGAGACGGGAGATATCGAAAGGAGATGGAGACGGGAGCAATTTAAATTTTACCAGTAGACGAGAGATCTCACTGTATTGCTGCTGCTGTTGGGAGCTTTCACTAAGAGAAAACCCTATTTTTAGGGATTGTAATTTTCTATTTCCTTTTTGTGTTTTTCTATGTACTGATGACTTGGTTAAGAAAATAGCAACAAACATAGCTAAGGATTATGACATCCGTCGCTAAAAAAAATTTATAATTATTTACATTAAATTTTAGCAATAAATATTTCCGTCACTACATAATTTAAATTCCATAAAAATATATTTAGAATGTTAGCAACGATATTCCATCACTAATTCCGTCGTAATATATTATTAAATTTGTAATACCTACTTTGATGCAAAATCCGCAGTGAAATTAAAGGCGCCAAAGTTTCCCGCTTTTATTTAGTGACAAAAAACGTATTCCGTCGCTAATCCATTTCTATATTATAACTCAAAAAACTATTTGCAATTTTTGCAACAAAATGACTACTTCGTTGCTAATTCGTTGTTACATAGCAACGGAATTGGTTTCGTCACTAATATTCGTCGCTAAACACTATTTTTTTTGTACTGTAATGAACTAAGTCTTCTAAAGGTTGTACTACTTAGGGTAGGTGGTGGTATGAGACGCTATCTATCCGTTGAACAAGTAGGAATTTGGAGGGAGTCTTTGTGTGTCCTTATATGAAATGTATAAATGGGTCATTATGTGATATAAATAAATTTATGTGGCTTAATATCGAATATAAGAAAGCATGTTATGGTTAGGTCTGGTATGATGAAGTTTATAAATGATGAATGTGGTGTGCTTAATCATAGGGAATCCTCGAGGAGCACTTGGTGGGAGTAGTAGTATGGGATGCTACTTTGACATTGCACTTTGTGTAACTTAGGAGTTGTCTTGGAGAAGAGAACTTATGTGAAGTCCTTAAATGCAAGTATGTTTCTCTAGTGTCTTTAATAAAGAATGTTGACTTGTTACCCATGCAAAGTAAACTTATCGTAGGTAGTTTTGAGGATCACTTAGGTGTGTATTGAATGGATTGTATGGGCGGTTTATTTATGTATTACCTTAGTGAGCCTTTATATAACTTTGGATATGCAAACTTCAAGGGGAATGAGTTCGGTGTAAGTTGATATGAAATGGGTTCACTGTAAGGTTTCATGAGTTCACTGTAAAGCGTAATTTTGTGCTAAAATTCTGGAAGTTTTACTTTATGTGCTAAATGATGATTTATATGTTGTTTTACTTCTATATTCATGAAGGTTTTACTTAAATAACATGAAAGTATTATTTCTACTAAAGTGTCCCTTTTTCATGTGTTTTTGCATAATGCCATACTTAGTAAAATGTTTGTACTAACCCCATACTTTTCTATACTTGATAAGTATAGCTTGGAGGCAAGTGGAAGTCTACGAGGCAAAGCTTGGGAAGTTGACTCTCTCTAGGCTCGGTATTTCCTCATATATTCGAGGAGATAGTTTATGTTTCTTTAGCTTCTTATTTTAAGAGTTGTAAAGACTTATTTTGTATTTCTTCCAATGTAAAGGGTCGTGCCCCTAAGATATTTAAGATGTGTCTTTAAGATTGCTTGTGATGACGATACTTATTCCTTAGTATTTATGAAAGGTGTTTCTTCTTATTATTGTTGTGAAAAGTTTTAATTCCTCACTACTTTTCATATCTTATGTAATGAATGATAGCTCAAAGGCTTGTACAAGACCTCCGAAGGGTCAAGTATGCCTTCTTATGACTCAAGAGTGCTCCTTTCTTCTAGGGTGTACTTGCGGGTCGTTACAACTATAACACAAATTGAGTAATTTTGCCTCCGGGTTCGAGGCAACCCAACAACAAAGTCCATATTAATCTCTTCCCATTTCCATGTAGGAACACCCATTTCTTAAATTAGGCAACTAGGCTTTAGATGCTCAGCATTAACTTTTTTGCATTTTGGACACTTGGATACAAACTCTACTATGTCCCTTTTCAAGACATCCCACCAATATACCTCTCTAAGGTCACGATACATTTTGGTGGCACCCGGATGAATAGAATATCGGGAACCATGAGCTTCTTTTAAAATTCATTCCCTCAAATTATCAATACATGGTACACATAATCTACCTTGGAACCTTAGCACACCATCCCCTCCTTAGGATAATTACTCATTGGACTTGCTAAGTACATATTTCATCAACTCCATCAATAGCGGATCTAAATGTTGCTTAGACTTCACCTAAACCACTAAAGATGACTCGGGGTTATTATGAACCGTAAAACAACTATTTAGGGAATCTTCCAATCAACCAACCTATGAACATCTTTCGAGGTCTTTCTTACATTCTTCCACATAAGACACACTACCTATGGTCATACGACTTAGATCATCCGCAACCACATTGGCCTTGTCGGGGTGGTAGAGAATACTCATTTCGTAATCTTTCAAAAATTCCAACGATCTTTTTTGTCGGAGATTTAAGTCATTTTGAGTGAGCACATATTGAAGACTCTTATGGTCGGTATACACATCCACATGAACATCATACAAGTAATGCCTCCATATTTTCAAGGCAAACAGTACGACCGCTAATTCAAGATCATGAGTTGGGTAATTCTTCTTATGCACCTTGAGTTATATAGAGTCGTAGGCTACTACCTTCCCATGTTGCATAACGAAAAAACCCAAACTCGCCCGAAAAGCATCACAATATACCACAAAACACTTGCTACCCTCCGGTAAAGTCCACACCAGAGCGGAAGTAAGCCTATCTTTCAAAATTTGGAAACTTCTTTCACATGCCTCTGACCACTCAAATTTAACACTCTTTTGGGGCAAGGTAGTCAAAGGAGAAGCAATGGACGCAAACCCATCCACAAACCTCTTATAGTACCCGGATAAACCCAAGAAACTTCTAATGTCAGTTGGAGTCAATGGTCTAGGACAATTCTTAACCGCCTTGGTTTCCTTTAGATCGACCTCTATACCCTCACTTTACATAATATGACCAAAAAATGCTATCGGTCTCAATAAAAACTCACACTTGCTATACTTGGCAAATAGTAGGTGTTCCTTAAGGACTTGCAATACCAATCTCAGATTGTCCATATGTTCTCCCTTATTTTTTTGATTATACCAAGATATCATTAATGAATACAATCAAACAAGAATCTAGGTAATTCTGGAACACCCTTTCATAAGGTCCATAAAAGTCGTCGAGGCATTCGTGAGACCGAAGGACATTACTTGGAACTCCTAGTTGCCATATCTAGTTCGAAATGCCATTTTAGGCACATCCTAAGCTCTCACCGTAAGTTGGTGATAACCCTACCTCAAGTCAATCTTAGAAAAGTAGCTTTCCCTTTATTGTTGATCAAACAAGTTGTCAATCCGAGGAAGAGGATACTTGTTCTTAATGGTGACCTTATTGAGTTGACGATAGTCAATGCACATCCTAAGGGACCCATCATTCTTCTTAACAAACAACACCGGAGATCCCAAAGTAAAAACACTAGGTTGAATGAAACCCTTGTCTAATAGTTCTTTGAGTTGAAGATTTAGCTCTTTCAACTCCGCAGAAGCCATCCGGTAAAGAGGGATTGAAATGGGATTTGTATCCGGTTACAAGTCAATACCAAAGTTGTCACGACCCTAAAGTACCCCCTAGAAGCTAGGGATAAATCTCGGATTGTGACCGGGTGTACTTGACCCTTTGGGGTCTCATACAAGCCCTTTAACTATCGTTCATCACATAAGACATGAAAAGTGGTGCGGAATTTAAAACTTTTCACGAATATTTAAATAAAGGAAGTCTTTCATAAAATACTTAGAGAATCTCATCGTCACAAGCCAACTTAAGAAACGACATAATATCTTAGGGACACGGCCCATAACATTAAAAGAAATACATAACAAGTCTTAATAATAAAACTAGGAAACATAGAATATGTACTCTAATATATGAGGGCATACCTAATCTTGAGAGGGTAGATTTCCCAAGCTTCACCTTCAAACATTCAAAAGCTTCCAACCTATACTTATAAGATATAGAAAAGTATGGGGTTAGTACATTGTAATGTACTAAGTATGACATATGCAAAAACATGTAAAAGGGACATAGTAAAATAAGCTTTCATGCCAAATAATTGTAAATTCATGAATCTAGAAACAAAGCATCATAAGAAACATCATCTAACACTTAAAGAAGAGTTTCAATAATTTTGACATAAAAACACACTTTACGGTGAACTTACCAACTTAACAGTGACTCAATCATTCATACCGATTTCACGTAAGTACTCTTCTCCAATAGGACTCAAAGGTAACACTAATTGCAATGTGAGAGTAGCATTCCATACTAATACTCCCACTTAGCGCTTCTAATGGATTCCCATGGATTAAGCACTTTAAAACAAGTTACCCAATTTTACAGTAAACTCTTCTTGGCATTACAGTGAACCATTTTAGAACCTTACAGTGAACTATTGACTCCAACAATGGTGAACTTCCAAGGTATTGCCAATGAGGAAGTGAAATAATTTCCGTAAGAGTTTCCCTACCGAAGGATAATCCTAACAGTCTCCAAGGGAAGACATGAATGAAACGTCTAAACACTTCCTTCAATGCACACCAAAGTGATCCTCAAGACTACCCCTTCCGGCTTACTCACCTCGGGAGAACAAGTCACCACTCAAATCACAAGACATTAGAAGAACACCCAACAAAACTCCAAAGACTTCCCTTTCGGAATGCCTACTTAGTGCAATGACTAGATGGCATCCCATACCACCACCTACCCTAAGTAGTACACTCTTTTAGAAGGTGTGGCACCAAGTCTACCCTTTCGGAAGATCCTACTTAGTGCAATGGATAGGTAGCGTCCATACCACCACCTACCATAAGTAGCACGTTCTTTTAGAAGACTTAGTTCATTCAATTCACATAAGTAGCACATGCTTTTAGAAGACTTATTACTTTCGTTACTTTTGTGGGGAGTTAACTTAACCGACAAAGAACATGAGAGCTAGACATGGAATCCCGATATTAACCCCTATCGGATGAGGGATCCTCACTTGCCTTGCGTAAGGTCATACTTCTTAGCTTTTACATAACTTTCCCAATACCTACACCAATGTGGGCACATAGTTAAGGGATAAGGAGATTGCTACTAAGTAACTCATTCTCTACTAACGAGGAGTACTCATCTCAAGAGGTACATTGGAATACAACATCTCTACTCATGAAGTGTAATCCAACTCTTTTTCATATCCTCTCGGTGCTAGGAATAACTACCCATGGATTCTCAACATTATAAACTATAAGTTAAGGATAACTAGTGAATACCACATCTCAACTCACGAAGGGCATTCATCCTCCGACCTATCTTGGAAACCTCATTAGGAATAGTGAGGTTGCTACTAGATACTTCATCTCAACTCACAAAGAGTGTCCACCCCAAGACTCCCCTTTTTACTCAACTTATCTTCATACATTCACTTAAGTGTGTGTGTGTATATGTGAGCACACCTTTCATATAAGAATCATTTCATGCACATTATTTCTATACATTCTTTTGACCTTCATTCATCAACTCACACACTTCACATGCTTCACATAATCATATATTCCATTAAGACATAATCTAGGTCAAACATACAATTCAAACTTCACAAAACAAAATACAAGACCAATTTCCCATATCACTTTATTTCACATATTAGGCCTTCAAAACTACATTCTCAATACATACTAAACATAACAAAATTCATCAAGTAAACACCGCCACCAAGAAGATGGACCATACCACTCAAAATCAATTTATAATAACAAGTATACAATATAAGCAACTCACCATTTAACCAATCCATCACAACCTATAAACATTTTCTCCATATTTCATCATAATAAGTTTCTTAGGGCAGTAGCTAAACCAACATAACAACACAAGAAAAACAAAGTTCATTTTCTACACAAACATGCTCATTTAACCCATTTCATATGCCAACATTTGAAGAAAAGATTTAACATGACTTCGTTGAAGTTTTAGTCTTAAATCATCAACTAAAATTATAAACATCATTAATAAGTCATTGAAACATTTTCATGCAAGACCCATATTTAGATTTGAAGATAGAAGAAACAAGGGTTGAAAACCCCTTTTTGAAAATTCATTAGAAGGGACTCCTTGAATGGAAGAGAGTTAAAGGATGGATACCATACCTGAAATGCAAGAAAACCCAATGATTTTGGTGAAGAAACACGTCCAAACCATCCCTCCTAGCTCTCCTTGACTTCTAGCTCCAATGGTGACTTTGAGAGAGTTTGTCTTTAGAGGGAGAGTCTGAATTTTAATGTGAGGGGTCTTGTCTAGGTCAGGACTTAAAACAAATCTAATATAACTTAAAAACCCTAAAAATATCATCGTAGGGTCATAAAAGACTTGGTGTGAATTTACCAATCACCCCAAGACTTCACAGGCAATGTTGCAGCTTTTGGGACAGTCACCATCAACGGACCAACCGATGGACCGTTTGTCAAAAGACGGACCTTTGGTGGGGTCTCGTTGGTGGTACTGCAACTCACCAACCTACAGACTCTCAATTCCAACCGACAGAAGGGGACGGACGAACCATTTGTCAACCGACGGTCCGTTGGTTGAGTCTCGCTGGTTGAGACATAGCCCCATTTGGAGCCTGGACATCCTGCCTTGCAGGTCCAATCGACGCCCATGGTAGACGTACCTTTGGTGGACCAACGGACCGTCCTTTGGGTCATCGTTTGTTCACTGCTTTGGCAATTTAGTCCAAGTCTTGGGCCCTTCTCTAAGGCCCCCTTGCGGGTCCTATACGGGGCTGTACCCAAACGTTAAACCCCTAAACATGGTATTCTAGGTCTTAGGGATATCTCATACAAGTTTCAAGCAAAATTAACACGTAAAACTCACTTAACCCCTCAAGACACAAAAGTTCTTTCTAGGGCACAACTTCTGAGCGTCATGGACGTTCTTGGTTGTTTGACCTCCAAACTTAACCAAACTTCACACACTGCCTAAGGAAATTAAAGTAACTCATTTTAATTTAAAATTAACTCATGAAACAACCACAAAGCTCTAGTTTACCTTAGGGCGTTTTAGGGCGTTACATTCTCCCCTAGTTGGGAAAACAATCGTCCTCGAATGACACTAAAACTCTAGGACCATCAAGGAATAACTAAGCATCACATAACACATCACATTCATGATCAAAACATCAAAAATTAAAGCATCAACTAACAAACAACAACATTTCACACTTTCATACACTTAGCATCATAAGAAACTTTTGCCAAACTTCACAAATTTCAAAACTCAACCTTAAATTTCTTTCATGGAGGAACTACCTTTTCCGACATTAAACATGCTCATACACAACACTTTTCCACACATTTAAACTTCAATCAATACAAAATAATTTTTTTCTCAAAATGCACAACTCTTACGGTGAACATTCATTGTGTTACTGTTAAGCATGCCAAATTTTTTTCAAAAATTCATTCTTTGAGCAACTCATCAAGATGACGTGATGATATGAACTATAAAACCACATGAACTCACTTCATAACCTAAAAACAACAATCATAAATTGTTAAGGCTTACCAAGACCATCAAATCCGGATTAGTTATCCTTTCTAGATCCCATCCCATAGGAAAGGTTCTCTCGGGAGCATTAGGATCTAGGGAAGCTTGATTGACATCTTTCCCTCTTGCTTTGATTCTAGGGCAGTCCCTCATCTTGTGGCCTTTGCTACACAACTAAAACAACCATCCGTTCTGGCAAAACACTTACCCGAATGTTACTTTCCACAAGTAGGACACCTAGCCCTTTCAAAAGTGTGGCCACCACCTTGAGAATGTTGGTTTGGAGCCTATCCTTGTTCCCCATGGAAGAATCTTGATGATAGAACCTCTTCTTAGGATTTGGTTGCTAAAATCATCCGACCTAGGCCTTTTACCCTCTTTCCTTATCTCTCTAATTTTGGACTCCTCAATTTGTTGTGCATAAAAAATGAGTCTAGAGATATCCATGTCATTAAGAAGCATTGCTATACGACACTCTTTCTCTACCAAACTAGACAATCTCATCAAAAATTTATTCATCCTATCCCTAGGGTTGGCAACCATGGTTGGGGCATACTTAGACAGTTGGGTACATTTGAGAGAGTACTCACGCACACTCATTCCCCCTTGACAAAGGTTCATGAATTCCACCATCTTCTTCTCACTCCACTCTCGGGGAAAAAACCTATGTAGGAAAGCCTCTTTGAATTCCTCCCAATCAACCGGACCTCTTTCTAAGGGTCTCTCACCCCTCCATTGCTCATACCACACTTGATCAACATCCTTAAGTTGGTAAGCGGCTAACTCCGCTTTCTCTCTAGGAGTCACACCCATAGCATCCACCACTTTGAAAACCTCATCTATGAAACCTTGTGGATCTTCATCCACCTTAGTGACATGAAAAGTGGTAGGGTTCATCCTCATGAAATCCCGAATTCTAGAAGTGGGAGTACTAGCATTTTGTTGGGGTCTATCCCCTTGATTAGATAGGGCATCAAAGTGATTGTTGACGACATGAGCTTGAGCCGTCATGAGTTGGGTCAAGTTCATTAGGTAAGCCCTCAACTCCGCATTAGTCATATCACCTTCAACAAAAGATGTTTGAGGTATAGGAGGAACTTGTGGCCCTTAAGGCTCTTGGGGTTCCCGAGGCACTTGAGGTTCTTGAAGAGGAACCTCCATATTCTCTTCATCTAGGCCAATAATAGGAACTTGGTCAACACGGAGAGGGATACTCTCATTAGCTACACCTCCCTCTTTCTTCCTAGCGGTTGATCTCCTCGTATTCATGTCCTATAAACACAAAGAGAAGAGGTTGAGAAAAGACATCTTATGAAAATCAACTCTAAGGCACGACATTAGAATAGAGAAGAAAGTGAAACTTCTATCATCCAATAGCCTCTTGTCCATGGATGTGTCGTGACTCACACCAATGACCAAGATACTACTAGATGTGGCTTGTGAGACTTTTAGAACCTAAACTATTTCCCATAACCTTATGCTCTGATACAAAGTCTATCACGACCCGAAAGTAGGGATAGCTCTCATATTGTGACCGGGCGTACTTGACCCTTTGGAGTCTCATACAAGACCTTTAACTATAGTTCATCACATAAGACATTAAAAGCAGTGCGAAATTTAAAACTTTTCACGAATATTTAAATAAAGGAAGTCTTTCATAAAATACATAGAGAATCTCATCGTCACAAGCCAGCTTTAGACACGACATAATATCTTCGGGACATGGCCCTTTACATTAAAAGAAATACATAATAAGTCTTAATAATAAAACTAGGAAACATAGACTATGTCCTCGAATATACGAGGACATACCAAATCTTGAGAGAGTAGATTTCCCAAGCTTCACCTTCAAACCTTCAAAAGCTTCCAACCTATACTTATAAGGTATAGAAAAGTATGGGGCTAGTACAAACAATGTACTAAGTATGACATATGCAAAAACATGTAAAAAGGTACATTTTAGTAAAATAAGCTTTCATGCCAAATAATTGTAACATTCATGAATCTAGAAATAAAACATCATGAGAAACATCATTTAACACTTAAAGAAGAGTTTCCATAATTTTGACCCAAAAAAAACTTTACAGTGAACTTACCAACTTAACATCGACTCAATCATTCATACCGATTTCACATAAGTACTCTTCTCCAATAGAATTATTATGTCAAACTAAGTGAAATGTGAGAGTAGCATCCTATACTACTACTCCCACTTAGCGCTCCTAATAGATTCTCATGGATTGAGCACTTTACAACAAGTTACCAAATTTTACAGTAAACTCATCTTGGCATTACAGTGAACCATTTTAGAACCTTACAGTGAACAATTGACTCCAACAATGGTGAACTTCCAAGGTATTGCCAATGAGAAAGTGAAATCATTTCCGTAAGAGTTTCCCTACCTAAGGATAATCCTAAGACTCTCCAAGGTAAGACATGAAGGAAACGTCTGAACACTTCCTTCAATGCACACATAAGTGATCCTCAAGACTACCCCTTTCGGCTTACTGACCTCGGGAGAACAAGTCACCACTCAAATCACAAGACATTAAAATAACACCCAACAAAACACCAAAGACTTCTTTGTCGGAATGCCTACTTAGTGAAATGAGTAGATGGCGTCCCATACCACCACCTACCCTAAGTAGTACACTCTTTTAGCATGTTTGGCACCAAGTCTTCACTTTCAGAAGGTCCTACTTAGTGCAATGGATAGGTAGCATCCCACACCACAACCTACCTTAAGTAGCACGTTCTTTTAGAAGACTTAGTTCATTCAATTCACATAAGTAGCATATGCTTTTAGAAGACTTATTACATTCGTTACTTTTGTGGGGGGTTAGCTTAACCGACAAAGACCATGAGAGCTAGACATGGAATCCCGATATTAACCCCTATCGGACGAGGATCCTCAATTGCCTAGGGTAACGTCATACTTCTTAGCATTTACATGGCTTTCCCAATAGCTACACCAATGTGGGCACATAGTTAAGGGATATGAAGATTGCTACTAAGTAACTCATTCTCTACTAACGAGGAGTACTCATCTCAAGAGGTACATTGGAATACAACATCTCTACTCATGAAGTGTAATCCAACTCTTTTTCATATCCTCTCGGTGCTAGGAATAACTCCCCATGGATTCTCAACATTATAAACTATAAGTTAAGGATAACTAGTGAATACCACATCTCAACTCACGAAGGGCATTCATCCTCCGACCTATCTTGGAAACCTCATTAGGAATAGTGAGGTTGCTACTAGATACTTCATCTCAACTCACAAAGAGTGTCCACCCCAAGACTCCCCTTTTTACTCAACTTATCTTCATACATTCACTTAAGTGTGTGTGTGTATATGTGAGCACACCTTTCATATAAGAATCATTTCATGCACATTATTTCTATACATTCTTTTGACCTTCATTCATCAACTCACACACTTCACATGCTTCACATAATCATATATTCCATTAAGACATAATCTAGGTCAAACATACAATTCAAACTTCACAAAACAAAATACAAGACCAATTTCCCATATCACTTTATTTCACATATTAGGCCTTCAAAACTACATTCTCAATACATACTAAACATAACAAAATTCATCAAGTAAACACCGCCACCAAGAAGATGGACCATACCACTCAAAATCAATTTATAATAACAAGTATACAATATAAGCAACTCACCATTTAACCAAGCCATCACAACCTATAAACATTTTCTCCATATTTCATCATAATAAGTTTCTTAGGGCAGTAGCTAAACCAACATAACAACACAAGAAAAACAAAGTTCATTTTCTACACAAACATGCTCATTTAACCCATTTCATATGCCAACATTTGAAGAAAAGATTTAACATGACTTCGTTGAAGTTTTAGTCTTAAATCATCAACTAAAATTATAAACATCATTAATAAGTCATTGAAACATTTTCATGCAAGACCCATATTTAGATTTGAAGATAGAAGAAACAAGGGTTGAAAACCCCTTTTTGAAAATTCATTAGAAGGGACTCCTTGAATGGAAGAGAGTTAAAGGATGGATACCATACCTGAAATGCAAGAAAACCCAATGATTTTGGTGAAGAAACACGTCCAAACCATCCCTCCTAGCTCTCCTTGACTTCTAGCTCCAATGGTGAATTTGAGAGAGTTTGTTTTTATAGAGAGAGTTTGAATTTTGAAGTAAGGGGTATTTTCTAGGTCTAGGACTTAAAACTAATGTAATATAACTTAAAAACCCTAATACTATCATCCTAGGGTCATAAAAGACTTGGGGTGAATTTTCCAAACACCCCCAAGACTTCACATGCAATGTTGCAGCTTTTGGGACAGGCACCATCGATAGAACAACCAACGGACTGTTTGTCAAAGGACGGACCATTGGTGGGGTCTCGTTGGTTGTGACTGCAAATCACCAACCTGCAGGCTCTCAAGTCCAATCGACGGAAGGGGACCGACGGACCATTTGTCAACCGACGGTCCATTTGTTAATCGACGGACCAAACAATGGCCTGTTGGTCAACCAAAGGCCCGTAGGTAAGGTATCATCGATTGATACTTATATTGGTCAGGTCTAAACTCAAAAATTGTCCAAGGAACAATCGACGAAAGCCAATGGACGGCCAGTTGATTGGGTCCGTCGATGGTGGCCTGGTGCCACTTCATATGCACTGTTTCATTAAAGGGGTGAATGGGAAATTCACGCCACGTGCTAACCTGACCTCACATGATTTATTTGGTGATTTTTGGGTGTATTTAAGTGATCAAGAACGTTATCGACCCATTCCCAAACCAACTCACACAAATTGAACCTTTCCCTCCAAAAATATTCTCCCTAGAAACCACCATTGTTGGTAAAGCTCAAGAACAACTTGGAGATTGAATTTCCATGGATGAATCATCATGTTTTAAAGGTTTTCAACTAGATAAAGGTATGGTGATCCTTCATCTCTAGTTATCCTTCCATCTAAAGAGTTAATATCAATGTTTCAAAAGAGATTTCATCATCCAACTTCTCCTTCTTCAATCTAGACATGGGTTCTTTCTAAAAACGTTTTTAATGATTAAATCATTACAAATTGAAGTTAATATATTGGTTTTAACGTTACTTTTACTCCAATTGCATAATGAACCCATGTCCCTTACCAAACTTGATTTAGCCCTTGCATGGGCATTGTGATGATGGCTTGTTAATGGTTGAATTTTGATTCTCTTAGGTTGAATTGCTTATATATACTGTTAATTATGTGAATTAATGTTGAATTTATGATGAAGGATCCATATGGATCAATGTATGAAGAATTCAACATACTATTATATGGTCTATGTATTCACTGTAAGGTTGGCTTTATGTCGATTGTTGTAAGACTTTAGATTATGTTAAGTTGCTGGTAGCTACTGTTTTAGAATTATAATGATTGAATTATGGATAGGAATCTCGTATGATCAAAGTAAAGAATGATTGGCATGAATTGATCTAGTTCTTCTAATCTATCGATTGATGATATTATGTAGGTGATGTGATCTATATTCTTAGATTATGTGAAGCATGATTTCTTTGAGTAATGAACTAATTAGCTACTGTCTAACATGAACTTTATTGTCAAAATATGATTGATGATCAAGGTCTTAGAGAATCAATAGTATTGGCTAATTCTTTTCTATTCTAGCGAATTAATAAGCCTAATGCCTATGTTGGAAGCTTGATCTTGAAGTGCTTTAAGCATGATTTCGTTATGACTAAGTGTATGATTAGCTACTTCCTTTGATTGATATTATTGATGAAATGTGATCTATAATTCATGTAAGTGAAATTCGTTGATGGTCTATGTCTTTCTACATTCTAGCATAGTAATGATATGTTGTACTAGTTTGTAGCATGGCCTTGTAGTAGCTTATGCATCACTTCGTATATAATTATTATGTTATAGCTACTGCGTATACTTGTAGTATTGATGAAAAAGTAGTAATGGTCAATGATGACCAAAGGCTAAAGGATTGGTAAGAATTCCTCTATTCTTCTACTTCTATATTCCTTTATAGTAATGTTGATGAAGCCCTGTATGGCATTGTGTGGTATGTTCCACTTATAGTGGCGGTGTTTACTTTATTGTCATTATAATGTGTTGACCATGGCCTTTAAGGCAAATTGATGATTATATGAATGAGTGGTTATGATGATCACCTTATGTGTAACTTGTGCCTAGTCTTCTACTTGAGTTATGAATCTAGGTTATGTTACTATTGTTATGAGCATGTAAAGGGTTATGTAATACCATGTGTAGGTGCTGCCATTAATGAAGTTGGCACGACCCTCAAGTACACCCTAGAAGTTAGAGTATCCTTGAGTTCGTCACACGGCAAATGATACTTCAAGAAGTCTCATCTAAGCCTCTCGTATCATTCATTGCATAATAACATACTAAAATGAGTAAGAATTTAAAACTTTCTTCACACACGAAGAACTCTTTTCATAAACAATACACAAGCGGAAGACTTTCATTAAAACATTAAACCTTTACAACAACCCATTGAACCATCTAAACTTTAGAGTATATAACACTTGGGACTAACACCATACAAGACATAAAGTAAAGACTTCTGACATAACGGATGATGTGGATATTGTCCTGAATCGATGAGGACTCACCAACACTTCATCTTCAACCCTTAGAAACCTATCCATCCTCCATGGCACATCAAGACTTCCAATTCCCTACACTTTAGTCAAAAAGGAAAAAGAAGGGGTTAGCACATTAGATGTACTAAGTATGGAAGCCATGCAAAAACCATGAAAAAGGGACATTTAGTTAATAACATGCTTTACATGAATTTTGATTTAAACATCATAATATAATCATAAGAACATCATTTATCACTTTAGAAATATATAAGAAATCATTTATGCCATTAATCACATTTTAATAAATCTTACAGTAACTACCTCAGTGTTACAGTGAAATCCCCTTCACTGTACAGTGAAGTTCCCTATTTCACTTTACACAACCCTTTTACATATAATTCCCTCACAAAAAGCTATCCTAAGACTCACTTAAGCAACACAAAGAGAGACCGCGTATACACCCTCTCAAAGCATGCCTAAACGATCCTTAAGACTACTTAGAATGAGACACATACAGACTTACAATACATCAAGCACATAAACATGAGATCCTTCTACCAAAGGTGATTCCAAGGTTCACTTAGGTGAGTGTGGAGTGACTTCCCATACAATCCCTATCACACACACACAAGAGATCCAATAGACGACCTAGGATAGAATCATTCTCACTTAATACAATAGCATACATCGAATATGACATTCTCCTTTCAAAAGTTATCTAAAGACCTACTCAAGTAACTCAAGAAGAGAATGTCCATAATTGACCTCTTCAAGATTACCTAAGTATTACAAAAGACGTACCTAAGTTAGAATCATATCCACATAACCAATCAATTTCCTTAACTAGAATCATTACTAAGACTTATCTAAGTAAGCGATGAAGTGACCATTACCTTGCCCCCTTCATACCTTAACTAGACAACCCTTAACTACTTTAGATGAGTACTTATTCATTTAACATGTTTTCTTAACTTAAGTCATTACATTACTTAGTTCATTTAATAGACATCATCACATAAGGACATTCAAGTAATGGTCTTGGAGAAGACCTAGGGACTCCAACTAACACCTTCAAAGCCTATTGTGCAATGTCTAGATAGCGTCTCATACCACCACCTAAACTTCATAGAACTTCTCTAATGCTAGTAAGTATCCCATATGATTAGAATAGGCAATAACCGACATAGACCATGGTAGAAAAGCATGGAATCCGGAGTAGTAACCTACTCCGATGGAGGTAATTCTACTTGCCAATGGTAGAACATAGACACATCCCATGTAGGCACATGGTTAAAGAATATGAAGGGCATGTTTTGTAATCTAGTCTCATTCTTTAACTAGAACTACTTCCCTTACCATACTCACTAGGTTCTAGCCTTCGTTCTCATAGATTAATTCACATTAAAGTTTATACAAAAGGGTCCCATATCATGTTCATGACCCAATTATATTTACCCTACCAAAGCAAGGTCCACTGGGGCTATCTTACTATGGTGACCAGAAGCTCATCATGACTTTCCTAAGATATGATATGATGTTGTGTCACGACCCTAGAGTACCCCCTAGAAATTAGGGCATTCCAGAATCAAAACACTGCTTCGTCGACCTCTCGGAGGTCTAAGACAAGCCTTTGTACCATTCATTGCATACATGTATGAAAAGTAGTGCTGAATTAAAACTTTTTACACGAAATAATAATACTTTAAAATATCTCTTTTATTGAAAAACCTTACGAAAGGCTAAGTCTCAAAGTCTCCATCTTTGACATAGGAATATATTGGGACACGGCCCATACTTCAACATATTAAAAATAGCTAAGTCTATTACAATACTTCAAATAAGGAAATCTAAACGTAAAGATGTCCTCGAATCTGGTGAGGACATACCAAATCTTTACTTGAATGAACACTAATCCAAGCTTCAACTTCGAGACTCCTCTCAAACGCCACCTACACCTTTAGAGATAGACAAAATGTATGGAATTAGTACAAACACTTGTACTATGTATGGGATAATTCATAAAATCATGATAAATGGACATTGGTATAAAACATGCTCTTTTTATTAAAACATCATAGTATAAGGATAAGAACAACATTTAACACCTTATAAACATATAAGATATCATATAAGGATTTAATCAAATATTAAAGAATATTACAGTGAACTATTTCACCTAATAGTAACCTCTTTTAGCTTGCATCCTTCTCACAAAGGTTATCCTAAGACTCACTTAAGTGAGACAAAGATAGACCGCCCATACACACTCTCTAAGCAAACCTAAATGATAAATAAGACTTCCTAAGATAAGATCATTCTCACTTTTATTTGTTAAAATACCTACCTAGAATTACTCTAAGACTCACCTAAGTAAGACATGAAGTGACCTCCCATACACCCTCTTCAAGAATACCTAAGCCATCCTCAAAGCTACTCTAGATAAGTACTTTTTCATTAACATTCCTTTACGAAAGTCATTACGTTCATTAATTCATTTAGATGACATATCATTCATTAAAGACTTCAGATAATGGTCTTGGAAAGACCTAGGGACTCACATACTAACATCTTCAAAGTCTAGTCGTGCAATGTCTAGATAGCGTCCCATTCCACTACCTAAACTTCCTAGTACTTATCCAACACTAGCATGTATCCCACATGATGACATAAACCTACTCCGATTGAGGGTGTTCTACTTGCCAAGGGTAGAACTAGGACACATCCCATGTAGGCACATGGTTAAGGAATATCAAGGTCTTTTATGCACTCTAGTCTCATTGTCAAGTAGAGATACATTGTACTCTACTCTCCTTCTTAAGTAGATATACAAATCAAAACATATTCACTCGGTGCAACCCTTTGTTCTCATAGAGTAAGTTCAATATAAAGGAGCATATGAAAAGGTACCATCTCTTAGTCATTACCTAGTCATAACGCACCTACAAAAGATGGATCCACTAGGAATGCCACTCAATGGTCTATAAGGATAGCTCATTCTTAATCTTCTCTTTATATAGAAGGTTCCACATATTAGTCATGCTTAGAAGGGAACCATCTTATGTCTACCGATCCTAGACTTTCATTCAACATTCATCCATACATATACAAGACAAATGTGCATAAGCCTACTAAGTCAAGATGTTCATATTCATCATATACATGTATCAAGTAACGAACACAAGTCTACCGAAACAAGACACATCATTAATTCACTTTAGCACATATATCATATCATTCTTTGAAGCACTTAGGAATGACATAATCACTTAACCCATAAAGTGGTCAAAATAAGACCAATTAAACATCAATTGCATATAATCTTTACATCATTAGATAACCCATTGAAAACTACAATATAATTCATAATTATAGAGACATGACCACTTAACCCATGAAATAGACAAAATAAGAATTGCATGGCTTTCATGGGTTCATAAGAATAATAGCTTTAAAACATTGCATTAACATAAATTCAATTCTAAAACATTGATTCAAAACTATTTATGCAAGAATCCATGGATAGATTATGAAATTGGAGAATTCATGTTTTTGATCATCTTTGAAAATCATTGGAATTGACTCCTTGAAGAAAGAGATTTCAAGGATTAATAACATACCTTAATTGTGATGAAAATCCCACAAGATTGATGAATAAAAACTTGAGAAATCTGTCTTCTTCCTTGGAGCTTCAAAGCTTCAACAATGGAGGTTTTGGAGAGAGTGAATGGAGAGGTTTTGTTTTGAGTTCAGGGTTTTGCTTTAATTGGTGAGGTTAGGGGCTTAAATAGGTCTAATAAGCGTCCATAATATCCCCCTAAATTACCCAAAATACCCCTACATTTATTGGACAAATTAACCAACTCAAATTTGACTTAAAAATGACGCAACAAAATCAGGGACTTTACTGCGCGTCACGAAGACACTTCCAAATATTATTTTTCAAAAATTCATGGACAGAATGGTTTGTGACAGCACCGCATCGCAAGGAAAAGTTTTTGCCTATTGTTTGTCAGTTGCGCGTAGCGCAAAAACATGCCAACTCTTGGCTGCTTGGCACCTTCGCTGGACCATGTTTGGGTCCTCCTCAGGGACCCTTTTGATGGTTCTCGGGGCATCGTTCCTGGATGTTTTGACCCTTTGTATGTGAGTCCACGCGTAGGAACTCTCGGTAATGAATTTCACCTTCAAACCATCCCCAAAACATCACTACAAAATAGTACGACACACTAGTTCAAGTTTGACTAGTTTCCGAACGTCTTGGACGTTCTTGGACGTTTGACCTCCAAATACTTCCAAAATTTATATACTTCCTAAGAACACTATTATTAACCATATTACGATTTTAAAACATCATGACATAAGTGTTAGGCTCTAGCTCAACCTAGATCGTTTTGAGGGTGTAGCATGTCGTTCCAGCCAATAAACCTTAAGTCCATCATTCATTACATGAAGGATACCATTACGGCTTTCGACTTCATGTTTCATAACCTTACCACTAGGTTCAAGGTTTCACATAAAGGACCTTCTTGTCATCATTCAAGGTCTTACATAACATTCATACATTCAAGACTAAGACTCTTTAGTTCCTAAGTCAAGACATCACATATTCATATTCATACATGCATCAAGTAAGGGACACAACTCTACCTAAACAAGACACAACATTACATCACTTTTGCACATAAAGCATAACATTCCTTAGACACTTAGGAATGACCCTTAACATCATTTAGTCAACCTGTTCATTATCTTAACATCATCAACATAACTACTGTACAATCATATAACCAAGTTAGGAACAACCATGTATCAACTCTAAGACTACACATATAAGCACATAGTCATAGTATAACATGATCACCTAATAACTTCAATAAAAGAACACATACTTCCACATTACTTCACATATAGGTAGATATGATCATACTTCACATAATCAACTACACAAATTAACATATTACTTCAAGTAGTACCTACAAGTCCATGATCATCAATATACTTAAAATAACGCCGACAAGGCCACATCAATTCACATAACACCGCCACCATAAGTGGACCATACCAATCACATATAATCCAAGATCTAAATTACAATATCTATAAATAATAACAAAAGAGTTAGGAAAGCATACCACCCAATAGATCTCATCACATCAATCCCAAGAGAAATCATCCAATTCAATATAATAAGATCCTTACCCATGGCCATGAACATCAACTCAAAGCATAAATTGTAATACTCAATGAATCTAAGTCAATTCAATATAGATTTACCAATCCAAAACCAATTAGATATCAATTGAATACAATCCTTAAATCATTAGAAAGCCCATAGAAAACTACACTAGAATCTATAAGCATTAAGTTCATATCCATTCAATAAGCCTAATAGTCAATAGATCTAAGATTATTCATAACTCAATTAATAAAATTGAAACAAACTATACATCATACATACATAATCTATATATAAATCAAAAGACCATAACAATCTACACATAAATTCATTAATCTCAAAGCATAATCAATTCACCCATATTTTAGTGAAAATTAGAGAATTGAGAAGATCAAGTGTTCATGGAGAATTTCATTGTAAAACATCAATTATACATCAATAACATCATATCTTAACGTTTGAAAACCTTTCATGCAAGAACCCAAGACTTTGAGTAGAAATTAAACTTTTTCATCTTTTTAAAATCCTTCGAAAATCATATTTGAAATTGGCTCTAAGGTAATAGCAAGCCTTAGATGAAGAACTCCCATACATTATTTTGAAGAACCCAATGCTAATTGAAGAAGAAACTCCATTGAAGACCCATCTTCAAGCTTCATCTTCACTTTGTACTCTCATGGAAGTTTTTGGAGAAACGTTTGGAGGGAATGTGTTTTGATCTTAGGGTTAGGGTTTAAATTAAAGTTTAATGACTTATATACTCTTAAAATACCCATAAACACTCAAAAAACCGTCCAAATACTTATAGGGGCATGGGGTGAATTTACAACTTCACCCCTCAACTTAACAGAAAACTGGCAAGAAAACAGACAGCACATCGACGCAAGCATCGACGGTCTGTGGTCTCACCCACGCCCCGTCGATGGTGTCTCGTGGGTTGCACCTGCAACTCCTCAACCTTCAGACCAAGTGTCTCCATCAATGAGACCCATCGACGGGCCATCGCCTGGTCGACTGGCCATCGTTTGGGCTGTCGTTTGAACACTGCCTGGCAGTGTTGAGCTCTAGGTTGGGGTCCTCCTCTAGGGCCCCTTGCGGGTCCTGCATGGAGTCGTACCCAGAAGTTTCTAACCCAAACATGCACATATACGAGTTTATGACCTTCCACATGAGTTTCATCCAAAACGAACACGTAAAACTCGACGAAACATGCTTAGACACACAAGGTCATTTCAAGGCACATCTTTCGAACGTCATGGATGTTTTTGGACGTTTGACGTCCAAACTTTATGAAAATTGACAAAATACCTATATACACCATATAAACTCATTTAAGTACCATATAAGCTCATTTGTCACACATAAACACATAGAACCACATATGAGGCACTTAGGTGACTTAGTCGTCGAACGTGTTGGTCGTCCCTTGGCGTTTGACTTCCAATGCACCTAAAATATTAGATACTCCCTCAATAACACTTTATAGAGCATTTTAGGACCTTAGTCCATCATGACAACCACGTTAGTCTCTAGCTTCAACTAAGTCATTTTTGGGACCTTACGATCTCCCCACTTGGACATCATTCGTCCTCGAATGACATTTGCCACTCTCCGAACACTTACAAGTATAGATATTCTATTAGAAACTCATAACCATACCACATAACTCACAATCAACCAGAAAACACCATTTCACAAAATTAAGAGATTCAAAGCACAACAAGAAACTAGAATAGATTCTATAACTCATCATGCTACAAAACTCACATTCTTCTATTCCAAATAGCAAAAACTCATTTTATATTCATTAGAATGCTCATATACATCAGTTCTAACAACATAACAACAATTTTAGACCAAAGAATCAATTAATCAATTTTTGGAAAATCTTATAGTGAATTGGCAGTGCATTACAGTGAATTGTGCAACTTTTTCAAAAATGCAACTTTTAGGAAATTTATGATATAGTCATGCTAATATGCAAAGTAACATCATATAAACACCTTTTAAAACATAATCATGGCTTCATAACATACATAATGCAAGAATTTAATGAAATTCAATTTCAACCAAGCATGCATATCATAAGGAGAATGTTTTGAACTCATTTCCACAAAAACTCCTACACAAAACAAGTTACTAAGAACTCTTTGTTTTAGGCTTGAATAAAAACATATAGAAAGGTCAAGGGTACCTCACTCCCAACAACCATACTCTTTACCATACTCCCCCACTTAGGAGAAATCCATTCGAAGATCAACATACATCTACCTCAAGGAACTCCCTCAAGGCATCTCAAACCTTACTAATACTTCCTCACCCAAAGTCTAGCTCATGAAAACTAAAGACTCTCAAAGGTTTAACCATATAACCATTATATCCACCTTACTAGGTAAAACTTACCATTAATCTTTCAAATCTCTTCAAATTCCTTTCTATGGTTGGGTCTTAACAAACTTCAAACCATCTCAACAACCACTCCTTCACATTTCTAACTCTATACCTTACAATTCTTGTTAACTATACCACCTTTCAAAGTCAACCAAGCCAACTAAGGATAATCAACAGCATCTTTCACACCTCATCTAGCAAGCCACCACTCATATTTTGTCTCCCTCAACCCAATGTCCATAAAGTCACACTCAAATGACCAAACACATAAGGGAGACAAAGGAAAGACACCAAATACAAGGCTCTTAGGCACGATTAGATGAATGAAGAAGTGAAACTTTTCCTAGTACCCAATAACCTCCTATTTATAATATGGCGCGCTTCACATTATAAACAAAACTCTACTAGATGTGGTTCATAAGACAACTACGACACTCCCAAACCTTATGCCCTGATACCAAGATTGTCACGATCCTCAAGTACACCCTAGAAGTTAGAGTATCCTTGAGTTCATCACACGTCAAATGAGACTTCAAGAAATCTCATCTAAGCCTCTCGTATCATTCATTGCATAATAACATACTAAAATGAGTAAGAATTTAAAACTTTCTTCACACACGAAGATCTATTTTTATAAACAATACACAAGCGGAAGACTTTCATTAAAACATTAAAACTTTACAACAACCCATTGAACCATCTAAACTTTAGAGTATATAACACTTGGGACTAAGACCATACAAGACATAAAGTAAAGACTTATGACATAACGGATGAGGTGGATATTGTCTTCGAATCGATGAAGACTCACCAATACTTCATCTTCAACCCTTAGAAACCTATACATCCTCCATGGCTCATCAAGACTTCCAATTCCCTACACTTTAGTCAAAAAGGGAAAAGAAGGGGTTAGCACATTAGATGTACTAAGTATGGAAGCCATGCAAAAACCATGAAAAGGGGACATTTAGTCAATAACATGCTTTTCATGAATTTTGAAAATTTAATAAATCTTACAGTAACTACCTCACTGTTACAGTGAAATCCCCTTCACAATACAGTGAAGTTCCCTATTTCACTTTACACACCCTTTTACATATAATTCCCTCACCAAAAGCTATCCTAAGACTCACTTAAGCAATACAAAGAGAGACCTCCCATACACCCTCTCAAAGCATGCCTAAACGATCCTTAAGACTACTTAGAATGAGACACATACACACTTACAATACATCAAGCACATAAATATGAGATCCTTCTACCAAAGGTGATTCCAAGGTTCACTTCGGTGAGTGTGGAGCGACCGCCCATACAATCCCTATCACACACACAAGAGATTCAATAGACTACCTAGGATAGAATCATTCTCACTTAATACAATAGCATACATCGAATATGACATTCTTCTTTCAAAGGATATCTAAAGACCTACTCAAGTAACTCAAGAAGAGAATGTCCATAATTGACCTCTTCAAAATTACCTAATTATTCCTTAAGACTTACCTAACTTAGGATCATGTCCACATAACCAACCAATTTCCTTAACTAGAATCATTACTAAGATTTATCTAAGTAAGAGATGAAGTGACCATTTCCTTGCCCCCTTCATACCTTAACTAGACAACCCTTAACTACTCTAGATAAGTACTTATTCATTTAACTTGCTTTCTTAACTTAAGTCATTACATTAATTATTTTATTTAAGAGACATTCATCACATAAGGACATTCAAGTAATGGTCTTGGAGAAGACCTAGGGACTCCAACTAACACCTTCAAAGCCTATTGTGCAATGTCTAGATAGCGTCCCATACCACCACCTAAACTTCATAGAACTTCTCTAATGCTAGTAAGTATCCCATATGATGAGAATAGGCAATAATCGACATAGACCATGGTAGCAAAGCATGGAATCCGGAGTGGTAACCCACTCCGATGGAGGGTGTTCTACTTGCTAATGGTAGAACATAGACACATCTCATGTAGGCACATGGTTAAGGAATATGAAGGGCATGCCTTGTAATCTACTCTGATTCTTTAACTAGAAATACTTCCCTTAGCATACTCACTCGGTGCTAGCGTTTGTTCTCATAGACTAATTCACATTAAGGTTCATACAAAAGGGTCCCATATCATGTTCATCACCCAATTACATTTACCCTACCAAAGCTAGGTCCACTAGGCTATCTCACTATGGAGATCAGAAGCTCATCATGACTTTCCTAAGATATGATATGATGCCATTCCAGCCAATCAACCTTAAGTGCATCATTCATTACATGAAGAATACCATTACGGCTTTCTACTTCAAGTTTCATAACCTTACCATTAGGTTCAAGGTTTCACATAAAGGACCCTCTTATGATCATTCAAGGTATCACCTAACATTCATTCATTCAATACTAAGACTCTTTAGGTTCCTAAGACAAGATATCACATATTCATATTCATACATGCATCAAGTAAGGGACACAAGTCTACCTAAACATGACACAACATTACATCACTTTAGTACATATAGCGTAACATTCTTTAGACAATTAGGAATGACCCTTATCATCATTATGTAAACCTACTCATTACTTTAACATCATCAACATAACCATTATAGACTCATATAGTCAAGTTAGGAACAACCATGTATCAACTCTAAGACTACACACCTAACACATAGTCATAGTGTAACATGATCACCTAATAACTTCAATAAGAGAACACATACTTTCACATTACTTCACATATAGGTAAATATGATCATACTTCAAATAATCAACTACACAAACCAACTATTACTTCAAGTAGTGCCGACAAGGCCATGATCATCAATATACTTAAAATAACGATGACAAGGCCACATCAATTCACATAAAAACGCCACCATAAGTGGACCAAACAAATGACATATAATCAAAGATCTAAATTACAATAACTATACATAAAAATAAGAGAGTTAGGGAAGCGTACCACCCAATTCATCTCACCACCTCAATCCCTAGCTAAATCATCCAATTCAATACCATAAGGCTCTTACCCATGGCCATGAACATCAATTCAAAGCTTAAATCATAACAATTAATGAATCTAAGTTAATTAAATATATATTTACAAATCTAAAGCCAATTAGATATTGATTGAATATAATCCTTACATAATTAGAAAGCCCATAGAAAACTACACTAGAATCTATAAGCATTAAGTTCATATCAATTCAAGAAGCCTAATAGTCAATATATCTAAGAGTATTCATTACTCAATTAATAAATTGGAAACAGACTATACATAATACATACATAATCTATACATAAATCAAAAGACGATAACAATCTACACATGAATTCATTAATCTTAAAGCATAATCAATTCACCCATATTTTAGTAAAAATTAGAGAATTGAGAAGATCAAGGGTTCATGTTGAATTTCATTGTAAAACATAAGATATACATCAATAACATCATATATTAACATTTGAAAACCTTTCATGCAAGAACCCAAGACTTAGAGTAGAAATTGGACTTTTTCATCTTTTTGAAATCCTTTGAAAATCATCTTTGAAATTTGCTCTAAGGTGATAGCAAGCCTTAGATAAAGAAATCTCATACCTTATTTGAAGAACCCAATGCTAATTGAAGAATAAACTCCATCGAAGACCCATCTTCAAGCTTCATCTTCACTTTGAACTCTCATGGAGGTTTTTGGAGAAACGTTTTGAGGGAATGTGTTTTGATCTTAGTGTTAGGGTTTAAATGAGAGTTTAATGACTTATATATTATTAAAATATCCATAAAAACTCAAAAAAACCATCCAAAGACTTATAGGGGCGTGGGGTGAATTTACAACTTCACCCCTCAACTTATGAGAAAACTGGCAGGAAAACACACAGCCCATCGACGCAAGCATTGACGCTCTGTGGTCTCACCCACGCCCCATCGATGGGGTCTCGTGGGTTGAACCTACAACTCCTCAACTTGAAGTCCAAGTTTCTCCATCGACGATACCCATCGACGGGCCGTCGCCTGGTCGACTAGCCGTTGTTTGGGCCATCGTTTGGACATTGCCTGGCAGTGTTGAGCTCTAGGTTGGGGTCCTTCTCTAGGGCCTCTTGCAGGTCCTACATGGAGTCTTATCGAGACGTTTCCAACCCAAACATGCATGTATATGATTTTAGGACCTTCCACATTAGTTTTATCCAAAACAAAAACGTAAAAATTGATGAAACATGCTTAGACACAGAAGGTCATTTCAAGGCACATCTTTCGAACGTCATGGACATTTTTGGATGTTTAACCTCCAAACTTTTCGAAACTTGACTCACTACCTATATACACCATATAAACTCATTTAAGAACCATATAAGCTCATGCATCACACATAAACACATAGAACTACATATCAGGCACTTAGGTGACTTAGTCGTCGAACGTCTTGGTCGTCCGTTGACGTTTGACTTCCAATGCACCTAAACTCTTAGATACTGTATCAATAAAACTTTATAGACCATTTTATGACCTTAGAACATCACGATTACCACGTTAGGCTCTAGATTCACCTAAGTCATTTTCGGGACCTTATAGAAGTGTTAAAGATTTATGACCCCTACCCATGTACCCCTATGTGAATGTGTGAATAGCTAATGTTAGGATCCTTAAAGTATAATATGAAAATTGTATTGTCTTCTATGCAAAATTGTGTTGTGGTGGTAATTAATTGAAAGTATAATGTGGTCTAAGAGGGTGGCTGCCGCAATGAGTTGTTGATAGCCATTATATGATCATGTTGACCAATGTACACACACACTCACACTTCATGCATGATTACAATGTAGTAAATGTTCATAGTGTCTAATGAAAGGTTGTTCTCATATTCACTAGTGTCTACTACTATGCATGTAAAGTATATGTATGTGAAGTATGTTATGTATTTCCTTACTAGGATGACCTGATAGGTGTACTAGTATGGGCAAGGGTATGGGACCTTATCTATGCTTTGCACATGTGTACCTTGATAGGATCATTCCTAGTTTTTGTTTCTATGTGCATGAATATAAATGTATGGTCATGTGTGGTATTCATGTGTTATGTGAAAGGTTTGCTCACATATATGTATACACACACACATGAATGATGGTCTAGTCAATAAAGGAGCCTTGAAAGGTGTGCTCAAGTATATCCTTAAATAGATAGTGCTAATACATATGCTATGACCATGTGAAAGGGTTTGTCACATTAATTAGGTTGATGAACTCTCATCTATGACCTATAAGTTAAGCATATGAGGTGATGAATCTCCTAAATCTATGTTTTATAAAGAAATAATAATAAAGGCTTTTTCAATAAAGGGAACTTAGCTTAGCACCGAGTGAACTTGTAGATGAGGGGGTGACACTTTCCAACATAGGGAAGGTAGGGTTCAATATGGTCCTCATGTGAGGGAATGACACTTTCCGAAATAGTTGAGGTAGGGTTCACTACGGTCCTCACGGGGTGGATAGCCTCATGACCCAAAAAGGGTGTAGAGTGATGTTTCCATGACAGCCCCAAGTTCCATAAACTATGCTTGCCACATAGGATCTAGCAAGTGATATCACCTAATATGCTAGCATGTGTTAATGTTCTACCTTGTCTAGGTAGGAACACCTTCCCTTGGTGTAAGTCTCTACAACACCAAATTCCATGTTTAGCACCCATGGTTTTAGTGTTGGTTAAGTCTATATTTTCCCTAAAGTAAAATAGACAATGGAAGTAAATGGTTGGGACCCTAACTAGAATGATTAAGGAGGGTTACTTAGGATAGGTGGAAGTAATGAACTCATCTAGACATTGCACAAGTAGCTCCTTAAGAAGTTCTAGGAAGGTGTTCTAAGGTGTATGGTTATGAATATGTCTTTATGCATGGTATGATAGTATTTGTCGATTTGTCATGAAAATGTGCATGGTATGAGTCTTGATGATGTGATCTTAACCTTATATGCGCTATGTTGGTCTAAATTACTATATGATGAAGTTCTTGTATTGACATGAATAAAGTTGTCTTCACTTACTTGTTGATGTATGAATTGGATGGTAAGACTTGTGGTCCTATGATAGGTTTACTAAGTATGTGTGAGGTTATGGGGCTTCACATATACATTGCACTAGTAGACTTATAGTAGGATTATGATTAAGGTCTTATAATGCATTGATGTGAAGTGAAGTTGGTATATGTGCAAATTGAACGTAATTTACTGTAGTTGTCCTATGGTGTTGGCTTAAATATATCTATGTAGTATTATACTTCTATGAAGGTATGTGTTATCTTGTGTAGATGATATGTATGTTTCCTTTTGGAATTAGGTGAAGCATTGCACCAAGTATCACTAGAGGGACTTGGAGGGTTAAGGAAATAAAGAAAAGAATGCTCACTGTAAAGGAGGAAATAGCTCACTGTAATGTGATTTGAAAATATAATAAATTCTATATGTGATCTGATGAAATGTTTGGACTTTGAATATGTTTATATGAAGTAGGTGAATGATATAAATGCTATTGGATAAAGGTTTTAATACGATTTACTCAAAAAGGAATGAAGTATGATTTCAAGAAAATGTCCCTTTTAAATGCATGTTTGTGCATGGTTGCCATACTTAGTATAATTCTTGTGCTAACTCCATTCTTCTCTACTTTTTACACAAAGTGTAGGTTATTGATTCTTAAAGGATGTTTTGAATGGTGAAGAGCTTGATAGATGATTTCCAAGCTCAATGAAAGGAATCCTTATGTTCAAGGATCTCCTACTTATGTCTTTACTGTATAGTGTTTAAATATTATATAGTGATGTAATGTGTTTTAAGGGACGTGTCCCTAATGTACTCTAATGTTGTTGAGTCTAAGATGGCAAAGACTTAAGGTCTATATATGTATTATGACTTATGTTTTATATATATGAAGTAATGTTCTAGCATACGATGTGCTAAGAAAGTTTTAAATTTTCTGCTAAATTTACTATGTCAATCCGATGAATGATAACTATGGGCTTGTATAAGACCTCCGAGAGGTCGATTACTCCATGTTACTTCTAGGGGGTGCTCCCCGGATGTGAAAAATGTGGTATCAGAGCATCAGGTTTATAAAGTGGTTTTAGGTTCTGAAAGTCTCATATTGCCACGTCTAGTAGAGTTTCGTGTTCATTGGTGGTGAGTCGCGACATCATCAAATTATATGAGAGGATATAAGATGATAGAGTTTCCCTTCTTCATCATTCTCATATCGTGCCATAGAACTTAACTCTATAAGATCTCTCTCTTATGTTTTCTTGTCCGGTGATCTTTTAGATGTGATTGCTTGTATGAGATTGTATCTCTATGCTTGAGGGAGAAAAGGTGAGCTAATGCTTAACTTGATTTTATGGTGGAATGAGTATGTGTGAAGGTAAATATTAGCATGTTTTGATGATGTGATGACATTTATGGCTATGTATGAGACTTATGTTAAATAGCATGTTATGTTGAGGAATATATGACATGATATAGTTAAAGCATGTTAGAAGTTATTATGGTTAAAATGAGTTTCTTTTGAAGGGTATGCTACTATATGGTTTTGCATGATGGTAGCATTATGATATTATTATTTGAGCTTGAAATGCTTAGTGACTACCTATGAAAGCATGCTACCCTAGGAATATGTGCTTATAGGTGTTCAATATGTCCTTTTGAATATATACATGATGTTTCAAATGTTGCCTTAGTTGGGATGTGTAAACATTCATGATTACCTAGTATGAATTGGAGTCCTTTGTATATACTTGATCCTAGGTGTAAAGGTAGCATGTTTGTCTTGGTAGGGTGATGATGTGGGTTTTAGTGATCTATAAGTCACCTTACTGTAATGTCTAAATAAAAAGAAGAATTTTTATGTCTAAGTCTCCTTGTTGTTTCCCCCTAATGTTGTATGACCTTAGTGTCTATTGTATGGTATGAAAACATTATGTGGTTGAATGAGATGACCTAACATGATGATTGGGGATTAATTGCCTAGGTGATGAAGTTTAGAACACCTTTGAAGACCTTATGGTATGTTACTGTAATTCCCTTATCGACTGATAACTAAGATCCTCTTTAAGATTGGGTTAAGTTGCTCTTAATTTGGTTTACCCTAAGTAGGGGATGGTGATAAAATAGTAAGGTTGTAGATATTTCCTACCTTGTACTTCTATTTTTACTTGAACTTGAAACTAATGAATTCTTAGTAAGCTTGTTAATGAATAGAGTTTTCCATAAAGTATGAATCGCATGACCTCTACATGTTTGGTATATATTGATTAACATTACCTTAAAGATATTGTGAAGGTCACAAAGTTCATGAAAGGAAATTTTTATAAAATCCATGTTTTCTCATGATTATTGTGCATCTTAATATGCTAATTGTGAATTTAACTTCATGAGATAAGGTAACAAACTTGGTTTTAGTCACTTTTGAGGTGTAATGTTTAGCCTTATAATGGCATGTTGAGTCTCTTTAAAATGAAATATGTTGAGTCTCTTGAAAAATATGCGACTTGTATGTCTAAAGTGAGTTAAGGATTCCTTAGTTAATGTGTGAAGAGGGAATATAGGATGATCTCTTTATGTCTTATTTATGGAAGTCTTGAGAATGACTCTAGTTAGGGAAGTTGCTAGTTATGTTTGACATGATCTAAACTTAGGAAGTCTTAAGGATTATTTAGGTAGCCTTGAAGAGGGTGTATGGGCGTTCTCTTGTAGGAGTACTTAAGTAAGTCTTTTTGATAGCCTTGGTAGGGGAGATTTTCATATTATGTATGTCTTCTATGTTGATGTATTGTAGTTTT